>CM033683.1:78923532-79426914 GCA_019514585.1 Dendrobium officinale
TCGAATCATAAGAATTACCATTCACATTAATATTAGACACCATAAATATAATATCATCTTTAGCATTATTAGTATCCAAAGTGTTTTTAATAATAGGAGGAATAATCGCATAAGGGACAACATATAAAGGAACTAAACATACATTATTATTATGACTTAAACAAGCATTTTCAACATTAACATTAGTCATCGATTTTTGCTTCTAAAAAGAAGAGTCATAGTAGTAATAGACATTTTATTAGAAATATCTAATTTTTTCATCATCACTACAGGGTTAGAGGAACCCAAAGGCTCCCGACACAAAAAACAACAACTTCATGAACATCAAGAACATTAACATATTATCATTAGTAGAAACCGTGCCATCAAAACTAGGCTTAGAGATGCTCAAATGAATCTTATCTAAATGGTGGTGAAGGATATGGCAATTAACTTTAGAGTGATCTAGGGATTTGTAGTGTTCACAAAAGGGCGTAAAAGCCTCCATTTAAACATGTTGAATACCCCCTAGTTTATATGGACCAATCCAAAAAGAATCGGGATAGTGTTTAGAAACATCCAACTAAACAAGAACATGGACAACATAATGCTGAGATCCCATGCACCAAAGTGCCATTATCGGTTTTAAGCGGGTGGCTAAATAATGAACCCAATCAATGAAGGATAAAAGGAGAAAATAAATAGGGACAGAGGTTAGGGAACAACAACGAGATCAGAATGATCGAAAATTCTGCAATAATATTAAAAAAAGGAGATCACTTTACCAATTTCATGTAACCATTGTTGACAAAGTAAGAGTGGTGAGAAAAAACACCACAATATTTTTTTTAGGGAAAACCCACAGAGGGGCCTACGCGTTAATATAAATAAAAAAAAAACAAAAGTTTTTAGGGGGACGATTAGCTCACTAATGCTCAAAGAGCTACACAAAAATTTAAGGAAAGAAAACCTAAGAGCCGAAAGTCCCATACTACTCCAAAATACAAAATTGCCTAGATACAATTTAAGACGGCACCAAGTAAGCGCCCAAAAGGAAAGAAAGATCCAAATATAATCAATCAACATAATCTTTCTGCCAAAAAAATGACCTCCACACCAGAGTAAGCCTCCAACACACCTGCAAAAAAAAAAATAAAACACCAATCCAAAAAGAAAAAACAACAAAGAGAGTGCAAGTACAATTAATACTTAAAATGTTAAGCACATATATGAACGACATAACTAGATTAGGTAATAAACAAAATAATCTTCGAACGAAAATACCCATAGCAGAATTTACCAGAGCCATGATTCAAAAATTCATAAGTAAGTTAGCAGATAAGTAAAAAACTTGACTGATCAACTGGAAAGAGACCAACAACAAATTAGCCTCCGTAAAAAAACCACACACAGGATAGGTTAAAGCACCACGTAGAAACTAGTCCGAATGAACATCACCATTACTCATATAGGTGAAAAGCCAAAACTCTCCAGTAGGCCAACCACTGAAAATTAAATCCCAAAACCTGAGCCACCACCAAAATTGAGTCCAGTCTAGCAAGAATTACTAATTGACATCCAACCAACAACAAGAGATAAGTAACTAGACCAACCAATTAAAATTGATGAATAAGTAAATCCTGAAGAGCATCCAGTAGTAGCCATACCATAAAAAATAAACCCATAATGAAATAGTCATGGCAATAGATAACCACCCAACCATCAGCCAACTAAACAAAACCAAAATGAAAGTAAACTGAGCCAACCAAATCATAAGGAAAGAAAACCACCAGATCTTCCCCAACAACAATACCCGAGGGAACATGATAGAAAAGCTACCAGCATGCTATAAGAATGTCCAGATCACATCAACAAAATACACCAGAAAGAGGGAGCCAGAGAAACAACCAAACTAAAAACCCAATAACAAAAACAAAGAACCCATCAGCCAAGACGAATATAAGGCAATCCAAGTTTGTCCAACTTAACCAAACCTCTCAAGAGAAAAGGTAAGTTAGAACCAACAAATTTTTTATTAGCCTCAAGTTGACACCCAGATTTGGCCAACCAATTCGCACAGGCAATATTGTCTTCCTGATAAACATGAGCAATCATGTAATTAAGGGTAGAAAGGAAATGTTTATTCTTTTAATAATATAGAAATTATGAGGATGGCCTGTAGCCTCATTTTGAATGGTCCGAATTAAAATCAAATCATCCACCTCAATCAACACATTCGTAAACCCCCCACCTTTGGCAAATGTCAAGGCCATGGGACAAAAACCCATAAGTTCAGCAGTAATCACATTACAGAAAAAACACTACTATAATCCAAGTCATTAACTAGTTTAATTAATATTAGCCTAGGGTACAAGAAAATCACAAAGAAATCACCAATGAGTTTGAGATTGAAGAAGAACTTACGGATCGAGTCGAGAATAGGTCTCCGACCAGGAAACTTACCAACCAACGCAAACTCGAAAGAAGCAGTAAGAGTAAGGATTTCCTCTTCAAAAATTCACAAAGATGATAAGCCACGATGAGTTGTGGTTTTAAGAGTTGGGAAACTAGCTGAAAAGGTAATCTCAGACAAAGCATCTAAGAAGGAACGATAATTCTTTTGTCCATTTAAAAAATCTGGGTCATTCAACTAATTAGTTGTCATCCGACCGTAAAGACAGCCATAGGTGACGAAATCTGAAACAAATACTAAAGTCTTTAATTATATCCGTTCTAACAAGCTTTGAACAGTTATTTCAATAATGAAAGTTAAGTATATGAATATGACTTGAGTAGAGTCAACCTTCCCGTTCTTAATATTTTAAGTTTTCGATGCTTGCAAATCCCATATGATTTGTTGAAGAGACTTATGCTATAAATATATACAAAAAATTCAATTTTTATAAAATCAGGCAATTCAAATTGTCATGAAGGATCATAGTCCAGTGGGGCACCTGCCCCCAGTGCTCCCTCCGCCTCTACGAAGGTGGCAAGATCACGAGAACATAAATGAAATAAACCGAGAAAAATAGAGAAGATGAGATACTAATTGCATCGGTGCATGTTATTCTTTATGAGAAATAATAACATGCTAGAAAAAAATAAAATTATTTTTGAAAAAAAATCACTTTTAATATTTAAAACAAATAAGTTATTTAAAAAATTACATAAATAAGCAAAATTTAGTATATTTGTAATATATAAAGAAAATAAAAATATCACCTAAATATAATCTAAACTAACCACTCATTCATCCGTGCTAATCACCACGTCGCCACGCACATCATGTTCAGTATTAGCCTAAATCTAAGATTAAATACTCCACATCATTCATCAGCCTATAAATCACATAAATGAACTACTTAGCCCACCCTGTAAATGGGGCCGACTACCGAGTCAGGAGGAAACTGGAAGCTTTGAGAGTTTTTTGTTTCCACCTAAGCCTAGAAAAGTTGAAAGATAGATGGAGAAGCAAGGCGGTGCCCTCCCTCTTTCCTCCTCATCCATAAATGCTCATTGCAATCCTTCTCTTCAAAATCAAGCGAACACTTTTCCAATCTCAAGTCCTTCGCATAATCTAATCTTGTTCAAGAATTAAAAGCTAGATGTTGATAATTAGCGGAGACAAAGTCTTTGAACCCTTATCATTTGACAAATGGGATCCATTAGAGAGCTTCACCACGTTCTCCGACAATGCCATCTATGCTCCCGGCTCCAATTTTGTGACCAAGGTTTCGACCTTCGCCAACTCGCGGTTCGACTGGAATGAGACGCCGGAGGCTCACATCGTTGAGCCCGATCTTCCCGGCGTCAAAAAGGAGGATGTTAAGGTCGAGGTCATGGAAAACAGAGGCCTCCAGATCAGCGGCGAGCGGAAGAGGGAGCAAGAGAGAAGACCCATCGCTGGCATCGAATCGAGCGAGGCAATGATAAGTTCCTCCGCCGATTCCCACTGCCGGAGAACGTGAAGGTAGATCAGGCGACAGCGTCCATGAAGAATGGTCTGCTTAGTGTCGTCTTACCCAAGGAGGTGGTGAAGAAGCCTAACGTGAAGTCTATTGAGATTTCTGGAGAGGATGAATAAGAGAATCTTGTTTGCATCTCAAATAGCCATTGCTCTATGCTTGTTTTGTTGTTGCGAGGGTTATTTGAGTGCTTTGTTCTGTGCACTGTGCGATGTTTGATTTAGGCTTTATTTGGGACGGTTTTTTTACTGCTTCTTAAAATAATTTTTTAGTACAAAAATAAAATTTTTGTGATCTATTAAGAGTGTATTAATAACAAATTATTCGAAATAAATAAGTGATGTTCATCTTTGATCATCTATTATGATAATTTTATGCTATCTAGTCTTTAGATATTCTATATCAGTAACATTTTAAGGATTCAATTTTCATGTGTGTTTGTGAAATTCATTGGAGTTCGATGATATGCAGCATGATGATATTAATTTGATGGTGTTGTATGCAATTAAAAAGTGCTTTGTCTTAAAAATTGCTTTAAAAACAATAAGATGGTATGAGACATGATAATATTTATATATTCTTAGGAATTTATGCTTTGCCTTTGTTTTTTTCATTTTTGTATTAAAAAACTGTTTTAAAAAGTAATAAAAAAGTCATCCCAAAAGAAGCCTTAATCTTCTGTAACATATAAATATGATTATATATTTATGTTGAATTCAAAGTGGTTCAAGAATTAAATTTAATTATTTTGAAAATATTAACAATAGGAAATAAAAAGAGTGTACAATTCTAAGATGAGCATATATGGGATTTTTATAAAATAAGTTTGTGTATAAAATTTATGGAAATTGTTATGTACCTTCAATTTATAAATTAAATAGGTTCGACTTAAGCATTAGAGAATTGTTTATATTCAAAAAATAAGAGAAGAATTTAATAAATATGTAGCTCGATCGAAATTCTCAATGAAGAAATTGTCAGCAAAGCTTCTTAAGAACTCTCTAATTTGACATGTATGATAGTCGAATAATTGAGTAACTAATTAATAGTTTTTTTCTTCAATTAATTATTGATTTTATAGTTAGTTAATTATCATTTTAATTTCACTTCTTTAATTTTATATTCCATTGAAAACCATCTAATATTTTAGGGTCATTAATATTAAAGTAAGGATCTGTTTAGGACGGCAATAATTTTTATAAAGCTGATTATAAAATTATTATGGAGAAAATAACTTTAAAAGCTGTTATAGAAAATATTTTTTTGCAAAAAAAAATTCTTAAAAGTAGTCAATAATGACTAAACAAAAATTATGATTGCACTATAAAAATCAAAGCAATAATAAAATTATCCCAAATAAAATCTAAATTATTTTAAATATATACAAAATATGAAAGTAGTAGCTCTTTATGCTGCATAAATTTAGATGAGAAAACATCTTTTTCTGTTTAAGAGCAGCGCCGATCCCTCTCAAGGAGAAAAATGATAGCATTAATAAAATTGAAATAATAAGCTTTCAGCCACGGAAGGGTAAGAAAGTTATGAATACGCTTGATAGTAGATCTTTATTTTTCTTACAATAAAGTATTTTTATTCTGAGTAAAGTATGAGTGGATAATGGTAATAGATTTGCATTTTCTGCTACTGAATCTTTATTTTTAGGTAAGTAAAACTATAAATTTTTTATTGCAATAATTTTTTTTTGGGTGATTGTGAATAAAATATTAAAGATAAAATATCCCTTGCGGATTATTTGATTAAATTTAGGCATCATTTGGGATGGTTTTCTTGCTGCTTATAAAAGCAACTTTCTAGTTAAAAATTTTTATTTTTGTACTAAAAAGCGTTTCTTAAGAAACAGTAAAAAAGCCGTCCCAATGAAGCCTTTAATAGATATTGACGATAGATGTTGCAGTGAAGTTGTATGTTTCTAGTGATCGATTTTTTGTTGCTTGTATTTGATGGTTAACTAAGGCGCCGTTTGGGATGGCTTTCTTTCTGCTTCTTAAAATGATTTTTTAGTACAAAAATTAAAACTTATGTATTAAAAGACTGCTTTAAGAAACCGTAAAAAAGCCGTCCCAAACGAAACCTAAGAATTATCAATAATCTAACTCTCACCTTTATTGAAGGTAGAAATTGTGCCATTCAAGTTTTAATATCATTAAGTTTAAAGAGGCTTAAATATAGAGGTAGTTTTATGAACTTTTTAGACATAATAAGGGCTCAAGGATATGCTGGCATCTATTGACCATGTACTTAGCGTTTTCATGCATTAGAAATCCATAATATGGTAGCACTTTGAAAAATATTTAGCAATGGTAGCCCTCATAGTTATACTCTCCAAAGTTTGAATGTAAGCATTATAATTAGGCATCCAAAATTTTCTACCGTAGTTCTTCAACACCTCGGTCTAAAATCCAAGAAATCATTGAGCGCATGGAGACTAAATTTAATACAAGAATATTGTTGCGCATGGAATATTCACGGCGATAGAGAAATATAAAGTTTAAAGTCTTAGCTTTGTATGAAGATCCATCACACAAACAAATAAAAGAGAGGGTATTGTGTTCATAAAAGACACGAGAGTTTTATGTGGAAACCCATAGAAAGGGGAAAAAATCACGGGGCATGGCCCAGTTTGAATGAATCCACTAGTGTTTGAAAAGACCATAGTTGGCGGGCATAAAGATCATTATCTAGCGATGGAGGTCAGAATGAGCGTAGTTAGCAGGCGATAAAGGTCAGAAGGATCATAGTTCGTGGGCGACAGATGTTAGAAGGGTTATACTTGGTGGACGATAGTGTTCAAGACTGTTGTCTAGCGATGGAGGTTAGAAGGACCGTAGTCGGTGGGCAACAGAGGTAAGAAGGACTATAGTCCACGGGCAACAGAGGTCAGAATGGTCGTAATCTGGTGACGGCTGGTGGATGGGCAGAAGTCCAGCATCAGTTCGTAGCTGAGTGTAAGTCCAACAATAATTGGAAGCAGGGTGGAAGTCCAGTGTTAGTTGGCGAGCTGACAGAAGTCTGGCGTTAGTTGGTTGCCAGACAGAAGTCTGACGACGACGGGCAAAAGTCTGACAATGGACAGAATCTCGACGTCGGGCAGAAGTGTGATGGTAGTTCAAGGACGGGCGATGGTCCGGCGGAAGTCTAGCGATGGATAGTTGTCCGGTGAAAGTTCGGGCGTTGATAAAGGAGGAGCTTGGTGGCAAGAAAAATATCAGATTTCTCTTCCTTCCTCCTCTCTTTCTCCCTTGCTTCAGTCTCCCTTTCATAAGGAATGAGGAATCTATTTATAGTTTTCTTAGAGAGGCATGATCGGTAAATATAAGATAGATTAATGGTAAGTTAAGAGTGGTTTGAATGAACGGCCAATATTGATCCCCTTGATCATGCACTGTTTACTAGGCATTTGAATGCCTAAATGATGTCAGATTTCAACGATCTTGGGCTTGTTGGATTAGTCCCGTCGAGCCACTCGATTCAACTATAATCATGTCATGTTTAGAAATCGTTTGATAATCCAAATTTTGGTTTGAACTTTCTAAATGCACTTCGGGTCTTTGATTTGGACCCATTTTATCTCGGATTGAGTCAGAATTTGGTGTTGTTGGGTTCCTATTTTTGAGTCGTTCAGTTTGACTATAAGTTAACTGAAATTAGAATTCAGTTGGTCCTAGATTTGATTTCGGAAGTTTCCAACTTGATTTTGCCTCGAGATTTTTGCCCGATCAAGTTAATTTTTTTATGATATATCAAATATCATATATTAAAGCATTGGGACACTAAATTGACAACATTTAAGTTGATATTTGGTATGAGTCTATTTTTCCAATTTATGGAAGCTATAAGAATTTGCTCTTTAGACACAAGAATGATATTTTGAATCTTCAGCCATACGGAGAAGCTTGCAAGCTTAAAAGAACTAACACTCACTATATATCGAGAGCCTCATGACAGAAATTTTCACTGACAATAAAATAACCTTTTTTTTTATAATTATCAATATTTGTAGCAACTTGATCAATGTAGAAATAACTAACCAGCCAGCTTTTACTTCCAAACAGCACAGGCCTGACACAAGACAAATAATGCTTCTTTTAACAGCATAGCTTCTTTTCATTACCATTACCAAAAGCTTTCACAAATAGCAAGTACCATAGTTACAGGCAGCACTACAGTTAGACGTATATAATATTTTCTCATTTCTGTATGCATGAATCGCTGGTTCATATCAGCTATGATAAAAGATAGTAAGTTGCTGATGAAGACGAACTTAAAACTTCATAAAGAGCTCTTTACACCCTCAATATAGGTTGTAAGTTCAATAAGAAGCTCATCCAGAAGGTCCTCCTGTAGCATATTCTCCAGTTGTCTTCCAAGAAGCTCCTGATCATCTCCTATATCTGCCCATCTAAGCTCAGTTTGATTTTCTACTGAACTGATTTCTACTTCTTTCATTTTCTTAACCACTCCCTGCCATACTTCCTCAACAAGGCCATCATGAACCATTTTTAATTGCCACCGAGCCTTCGGTTCGATTATATCGGCTAATATAGAATTCGTGAGATCGAATAATAGTTTTCGATCTGACCTGGACCACGAATCAAGCGAAATGTATTTCTTTTCCAGCTTGTCAAACAAGTTTGGGCTGACTGGGACATTCAGGTGAGTGACATGCACTAAAGAGCCCATCTAGTTCAGCTTTAAGAATGTCACCATCAATGAGGATGTCAAGTACGTACGAGTAATCTCTCTCCTCTTCGTCTCTAAATGATTGAATTATGCCTGCATACTCAGGGAAGGGCTCTGCTGCTGCATCTTCATCACTGGAGATCATTACTTCCAAATCTTCTGTGTAATTGTTTGCTGACTCTTGCTTGAGTTGCTGAAGCTGCATCCTGAGGTCTGCAAAATAAAATAGTTATAGAACAATTTGGTGCCCATTTCAGTCGATAGAAAAGTGAACAAAGGGGACTAGTTACTATCATTTACCCTGAAGATCTGCACTGATCTTTTCAAAGCAACCAGTACTAAATTCCTCTTCTTCAAATGGGGCCTCCAAAACTGAAACTGGACTTGGTTGATCAGCCTCCTTGTCACTTCCAGGACAAATTGATCCGGATTTATTGCAGTGAGAAGCAGGAAGTTCATCTCCAACATGGTTGATTAATGGCTCCTAAGTGCACATAAAAGATGAATAATGATCAAGAAATGGATTTCAAAGCTAATCATAATTTACCCGAACATTGCAATATAGTATTAAATGAAACATTAATTAATCAGAAACTTGAAGGAGCCAAAACTTTGGAATAATTAGCTAGATATGGAAGTATGAAACCAAGGCCTTAAAGAATACTCAATATTCATCAACTAGACAGTACCCATGAATTATAAGGGATGATAAAAATGAACAAAAATTGTTAATCCTATTGTAAGGCCCCAAAAACATGTTAAAATGATTAAAAATGATCAAATAAAGTTTAAGTTAAATATAAATAAATTTAATTACAATCAAACACAGACATTATATATAAAAAATAAAATAAATACAGTCTTCAATTTCAACTCAAACTAAAAACAATGGAATGCATGATGTGATTGTTAAATATTAATTGATTTTATATTATGAGGTTGTGAGACCTCGTTCCCTTACTGATTTTGGAGGCCGCGGAGCGCTTTTCGTCCGACGCTGCTGTTGGGAAAAGTGAAGATCTCGTGGTAAGGACTCCGAACCCTATTTCTGTTTTCAAAGATATTGAGTTTTGACCGAGTTATGATTTGTTTTGTGTTTTCGTAGTCGACTTTTCGACGTGATTTGGATTTGGCACAACTTTCACCGCACAACTTTTGATATGTTATAGATATGATTATTGCACACGATTTGACTGTATTCTACGAAGATTTTACCGGTCGGAATCGATTCTACGCGATTTTAATCGAATAGAAAATTATCGGGACTTGATTTGATTTGATTTCTATAGGGCAATAGTCTTGTATTGATGTTATTGATATTCTATTGTAATTTGGAAGAATTTGGAAATTGTGCCTTTTTGCAGGATTTTTGTGTAAATTTGACCGACTGCCGTTACTCTGCCCAATTTTCGTACGATTTCTGATTTTCCCGAGATTGATAGATTGAATTGATATGTGTATGACTATTGATATGATTGTCCTAGATTTCTTTATTATTGATTATTGCATCGATTATTGCATTGATTGATTGATACTGAAAGACAAGTGGGAACCTAGTTGAACGTTGGTTGGAGATAGATATTGACCTGTACAGGATGGTGGGCCGACGGGCTTTCCTTTAAATATCGATCATGGATTTCTACAACAGCACTATAACAATTGGGAGTTATAAGGAGTTTTATGCCGACGGGCGGCCGACGGGCAAAAGAGTGACGACTCTTCTTAATAGAACCAACGTGCGGATATCTACAACAGCAATATAGATTCTACAACAGCACTATTGATCATGACTAGTGTTTGTGCTTGTCGAGTAAGACCATTGTATGGATTTGCATGTGTACGACTGGATTTCCTGATCTGCATTGATTTATTGATTTCCGATTGATTTATTGATATTGATGGATTTATCGAATTGATTTCTTATCGTACGGATTCATTGATTTCATTGATTGATCATTGAGCATTAATACTACTTGACTATTGAACATTGATATTGATATGGACATGGACGGCATAGATTCATAGACTCATGGATACCATTGATTCTGCATCGGATATGGACATGGACGGCATAGATTCATAGATTCATTGATACTATTGATCCTGCATTGATTTGACTCGCTGCTATTGATTTATCGTATTTCTTTTCCGATTGATTTGATCGACTTGATAGTATAGACTGGATTTGATTGATTGATTGATTTGACGGATCTATTGATTTTATTGAGTTATCGTATTGCTTTTTCGATTGATTTTCTCGAATTGATTGATTCATAGATACCGGCACCAATATTGATATGGATCCTGCGTATTGATTCATAGAGATTGACACTGATATTGATATAGATTGTATTGATTCACTGGCACCAATATTGATATGGATTCTGCGTATTGATTCATAGAGATTGACACTGATATTGATATAGATTGTATTGATTCACTGGCATCGATATTGATATGGATTCTGTGTATTGATAGATATCGACAGCGACATGAATATAGATTATATCGATGATAGATATCGATATTGACATTGATATAGATATGATATTGACATATGGATATTATTGATACGACAGATCCTGATAGGTTATTGATTTATCGTAGAATAGATTTCTTTAGGGAGCTGATTGTATTGATTTCAATTGACCTGATGATTTCATTGTATAGAGGTTGATTTATTGAGTTGATTCGATTGTTCGATGGATTCCTTGCTGATAAATAATTGACTGGAAGAATTAATTGATAAGATTACACGATAGATTGATCTGCAAGTAGATGATCTGATATGATTCCTTTATATTGATGTATAGATGGATACGATAAGTAAGACGACTAGATGACCGTATTGATGTTATCGATAGCAATGGATAGAGACTGTAGAGATTTGATTGAGGTATTGATTTTGAGCTTTACGGATTTCTTTATTGATTCGACAGATGATATAGATTTATATTGATTGAATAGATGATATAGATTCGATAAATTGATTAGACGACACGGTTGATTGACCTGATAGTATAGATAGTATAGATTGATAGACACTGCTACGTTGATTAGATGTTGATTGGAAGCACTTATTGATTTGATTGCTGAGACGTATTGATTTATCGATGTTTTTACTGCTGATTTGATTTCCGCTGTGTAGACTTGATTTCATTGACTTTGGATTTCCGCATTGCATAGACTCATTGACCATTGATCGACTTGATTTTTATATTGACCTGCATATTGATAGCATCGCCGTGCTTTGATTTCAGTTGTAGGCTTTGGTGACCTGCTGGGCTTTGTAAGCTCATTATATGTGGTTTAAATTTTCAGGTCCGAGCAAGGCAACTGGAATGGAGTTCGATCAGAATGTCAGACGAATCCTTTCACTATTTGATTCTGGGGCATCACAGAGGTGTTGGTCCAATTTTAGTTAGATTATTTCTGAATGTTACCACAATATTGTAAAACTCTATAAATAGAGGTATTATGTGATGTAAAGATTTGGAAAAAATTTAATAAAATCTTAGGTAGTTTTCCTCCAAATTTCTGTCTCTCTCTCTTGCAAGAAGAGCTCAAGAAGAGCTCTCAAAGATCCTCCTAAAATTTCTTAACATTTGATATCAGAGCCTCGTTGAGATGATCGAGGGAGGAAGTAGAAAGTTCTTGTACAAGAAAGAGAGGAGTCACAAACATTGACGCACCCGAAGAAACCAGACATGAGCTGCACGCGGAACAGATTGGATGGGATCAGGCCTTGTGTCGTGCATGAGGTGTGGCATGTGGCCTTGCTTGCGTGAAGAGATCAATTGGACAGGTCGCTTGTGTGTGGAAGACCGGCAATAGGGGTCTATTCAGTTAGGAATTGTTGCAGAAGGATGATCTCTAACAGCGTAGATCCTCCAAGGGCAGATCGAGCCGGGCGAGTTGACCGCGCATGGCAAGGACGACGCAGGGCTCGGGCTGGTGTGCGTGCTGCTCGGTAACGAGAGTCAGACAGAGGGAACCGAAGTCGGGCCGCCCGAATCGAGCGCAAGGAGACCTCGCGAGATGTAGCTATGTAGTAAGGTGCCTGTACAGTTCACGTGTGGAATTCAGGTTGCAGACTGTCGAAAGGCACAGGTCGGGTGCGGTTCTTGCGATTCGCACAACTGCCTCGATTGAGAGGCTTGTATGGAAACGTCGGTCAAGAAATGCCAGAGATGTCTGAGTGAATCTAGACAGATTGGGAGTAGGTGATCAAGACAGGCCAAAGATTCAAAATATTTCTTATTCTTTACTAAAGATCCGTTCAATTGTTTGAGGTGGAGCTGGGTAAATTTGAAAGTTAACCATGCGAAATGCAGGCGACGACGGGCTGAAGGCTGGTTCGGGCGTGGGCTTTGACTCGGGAAAGCAAGGTACAGCCAAGAGGGAGGTGATGCTCGAAAGGTTAGTCGCAGATGGGCAGTACTCATGTGCAGGGAGTGAAGGGCAAGTGCAGGATGATGGGTTTTGCTAGTCAGGCCGGTGATGTGCGCTAGAACAGGCACAGAGAACCTTGCATGCAGGTTTGGTCAGGTTTAAGGAAGGGAGATGAGAACATAACTTTGAAACATGGTTGTTCACACGACTAGAGGTGGTGCTTCAGGATATTTTGGTTGTTGGTGTGTTGGATAATGGATCAAGAAAGAAAAACCAAAGCAGATATCGGATTAAGGGATTTCCTGTGTTTAGGTTTTTTGAGAGTAGGAGTCATTCAAAGGGGAAGGTTTAGGGCTTGTGCCGTCTTGGCTTCTTGAGTGAGGAGGAAAAGAGGTGGTAAAATCTTGAGATTTCTGTGTGTGTGAAGAAGGTGAGCCCTTCTTGTTCTCCTTTATCTAGTTCTTCTTCTTCGAGAAAGACAATCGCAAGGGATTGTTAGTTGGAAGCAAGTTTTAGGCTGTAAGCTCTTTCATTCAAGTTCTTTGAGTTGGGAATGAGAGCAAGAAAGGGCTAGATCTTTATTAACAGTTTCTTTGAGCTTGTGGAAGAAAGAAAATATGGAGAGGTGAAATCTTGGGATTCAGTGTGTGTGAAGAAGGTGAACCTTTCTTGTTCTCCTCTAGCTTGTTCTTCATCTCTAAGAAAAATAATATATTGTGATTGTCGGTTGGAAGCCTGTTGGTACCGTAAGATCTTGTTCCTTAGCTGAATGCTGGAAGTGCATGTATTTTTCTCCTTGTATATTAGGAGATTTTTTTTTGTTAATACATGTTGCTACTCTCGGTTTTGGGGTTACATCCCCTGATTCACCCAATTTATTATTTCCTGCTACTCCTGATTTAAAGATCTAGTTAGATATTAAGAAATGCACTTGTGGTTCTTTGATTATAAATCTGGACCAAGGTGGAGATTGTGAGGTGTTGATCCAATTTTAGTTAGATTATTCCTATATGTTACTACAACATTGTAAAGCTCTATAAATAGAGGCGTTATGCGATGTAAATATTTGAGAAAATTTAATAAAGCTTTAGGTAGCTTTCCTCCTCCAAATTTCTGTCTCGCTCTCTTCTCTCTCCCTCTCTCTCTTGCAAGAAGAGTTCAAGATGAGCTCTCAAAGATCCTCCTAAATTTTCTTAAAACCCAAGAGAGAGAAGAGAAGAGAGAGATGAAAATTTAGAGGAAAACTACCTAAAGCTTTATTAAATTTTTCCCAAATCTTTACATCACATAATGCATCTATTTATAGAGTTTTAAAAAATTGTGATAACATGCAGGAATAATCTAACTAAAATTAGACCAACACTTCACAATCTTCACTTTAGTCCAGATTTACAATAAAAGAACCACATGTGCATCACTCAAAATCTAACTAGATCTTTAAATCAGGAGCAACAAAAAACAATAAATCGGGTGAACCAAGGGACGTATCCCCAAAATCAAGAACAGAAATAGGTATCAACAAATAAAACATCCTAATCTACAAGGAGAAAAAGCAACTGCACTTCTAGCATTCATCTAAGGAACAAGATCTTACGGTACCAACAGGCTTCCAACCGACAATCACGATCTATTATCTTTCTCAGAGATGATGAACAAGCTAGATGAGAACAAGGGTTCATCTTATTCACACACATAGAAATCCCAAGATTTCAACTCCCACATCTTCTCTCTTCCACAAGCCCAAAACAACCATTAACAAAGATCTAGCACTTTCTTGCTCTCACACCCGACTCAAACAACCCGAACAAAATAGCTTACAGCATAAAACTTGCTTCCAACTGACAATCCCTTGCGATTGTCTTTCTCGAAGAAGAAGAACTAGATAAAGGAGAACAAGAAGGGTTCGCCTTCTTCAAACTCCCAAGATTTCACCACCTCTCTCTCCTCCCTCTCCATCTCCCTCTCTTGCAAGATGAGCTCAAGAAAGCTCAAAAACTCCTCCATTCTATTCTTAACATATCATACTTAATATTCAAATTTTAAAATAATGATATGTATGGCATATAATTGGCTTTCAAAATTACCTAAATTCAATTCAAAATTATATCACACGGCAGCTATATAGTATGCACCAAGCGTCACCTCTAGGTTCCACATACACTTAGTTTATATATATATATATATATATATATATATATATAATTAGCATTAGAGAAACCAATTTCCTGCTCAAAAATAGCATAAAGCATATTTTTTTATAGTTGTATTTCTAGATTTACACATTGAAAGAAAGAATAGGACAACATTTTTACAATTGTATCAATTTTATGTCATCATTTCTTTTTGTTGGATAATGAAAATAATTAATGCCCCATTGGAACTTGGAACGTGAGAATACTGAGTTTAATATCACAATATATTATTGTAAATGTAGTAGTGCGGTATTCAGTCACCAGCTTAAAGTTTAAATTGAAAATGGGTTTTGGTCATTTGTGTACTAGTCACAACTTGTTCACGCTTTGGTCAACCCTCTGAAAAATGGTATCAAAGCCAAGATTTTGTGGGTCCAATTGATTGATGCATGGTTCAAGTAGTTGGGCATCCCTTGGTGGTGCAACTTGAGTGACACCACAAAAGTAACAGTTGCAGCTATAGCACAGGGACATTTTTTAGCATTTTTGGCATCTTTTAGTCAAGTTAATTTGTCAAATGGTTTTCCCCCGTAGTGGGATAAAGGATTGTTGTTATTGTTTTGGTGGTGGTGGTGGTTTCCAACTTGTCCGGAAAAATGTGGATTATGAGGAGAATTCGGTGTGAGAGGGGAAGGCTGTTGAGGCATGTGCCGCTATTAGTTTAGTTTCACATTGGATGATAAGAAAATAAATTATTTACGATATACTAGTGTTGATCATCACTTATAAATGTAACTATCTCATGTGGGTTGAAATTGATTTTGAGCAAAGGGGAAGTACCCCAATTTTATTTTTTATGGTTACACTCTTCAACATGCCGCTAGCACCATATCACAGTAAAAGAAAATATGATTGTAAAATTGGAGAAAAAAACAGGTGCTTCAAGTTTTAAAAATCATTTTTTTAAAACTAAGCATTTAATTTTATTTAAAGCACCTTCCAATCAAAGCATGTTCACATAGAAATTTGTGCCTAAGTCAGAACAATAGGTGGACAAGAATGGAATTATAAGAAAGATCATCAAACATAAATCAACAATCTCCAAATGGGGCTCTAAACATTCAAGAATGAAGCATTCGAAACAGGTTTGCTGCAAGAAACATGCTCATACTGGTAGGCTAGAATCTGAAAATTAACAAACCAAACAACACTTAATTTTCGATTACCACTATGAATGGAGGAGATTAAAGAACTCCATAACAATGATGATAATCATAATGATCATAGTGATGATGATGATAAGAAAACACGTGTAAGAAATAAACTGCTATTAATGAAACAGCGAGGGAAAATAACTCTCATGGATTATTGTTATGGCTTAAAAAATTATGAATGCAGTTAGAAGGTATTTTTCCGCTGAGTTTTAGTAAAATTCAAACCAGACGATCAGAAACCCCTAAAAAAAACTAAAAGCTTACCTTCAGTGCAAGCCCATGTTTATCACACTCTGACAATTTCACATTCTTTTCTACATTAGTGAGGTCCTGAAGCTTCTCAAACCCATCTTCTCGATCTGTTAAAGAAGAGTTGTCCGTGTTACTTCGAGAAACTGACAAATTGTCAGCCATATCCCTTGTTTCACCGGTAGAATCATCAGGAAGCTCAAAAGCTGTATGTTTTTCAGAAGCGTGTCTCAAATCATTATTATTTTTGAGTTTTTCTGAACTCACATGAATCTCCCGTTCAATTAATGTATTTTCTTCCCCATCTGAATGATGCTTGTCTTTGTTACTGACATATTTTCCGTTTCTGCGTGACTTATTTTTGTGCCTAATGAATTCATCATCGAGAGACACCCAGTTGCTCGTACCTTCTACCTTTTTGTGCATAATTCTATTGACACTTTTGCCTGACCGGTTTCTGGAGTTCCATTGAGAATTTTCACAAATTAAAGATGAAGCTGGAAGAGAATTGGACCTTGGTAGCCTCCTAGAGAAATTATCTTTCCAACCATCCTTACTGCTGATTCCCAAAGGATGATTTTTAAGTTCAGGAAAATCTTGTCTAACCAATTTTCTTTCTGGGGCTTTCTTGACAGCTAATGTATCTAAGGTCATCTTAGATGTTTCATTGTCAGACAAAGCTAACATCTCAGCCAAAGTACTTGATGCTCTGTTTGAGAAGCCCATTTCCTGAAAGTGGTTGGTCAACTTCCACCTTTCTGAGAGGCGTTTTCTAGCCTCCTTAGTGACTGATGACTCGGTTAGAAAAGATGATGAATAATTGGAATTGTTACTAGACGCATAGAGATTAGAAGTCAAGAGAGAAGACTGAGAGTTGTTCCCAGTCATGATGCTTGATGTAGTACATGAACCTCCATCTTTTTCATAGTCATTTAAATTTGGAACCGAAACTTTCTTTCTTTTAGAAGCTGAAGTACTCATTTGTTTGGTAACCTCTTTAGAAATTTCTCTCGATCCCTTTATCTTGCGCCCCATAATTTCTGTAGTGTGATGCAATTTTCTCCGAGCTCTTTCCTCATCAGAAAACTCCGTAATATCATGGACAGGAAATTTTAAATTATGAGCAAGATTATACTGAAGATTATTCAATGAATTTGCTGATGGGATAATTCTTTCTGCCTTCCGAGCTTTATCAAGACTCGGCTTAAGAATGACAATCTGAGTAGGCTGGGCACAATATTCATCTTTATCAGAATGTGTAGATTCTGACAACTTTTTCAGCAGAGAGCACATATGCTCCCTTGATGGGTGACTGTTGCTGTTAGCTGCAAGTTTCCTAAAAGATTGTGAATCATCTTTTTGTAAATTAATACTCCTATCAACATTCTTTTCTGATCCAAAAGATGACTGACAGCTTGCAGTTGGACTATCTTTAGATGCCATTAGAATTAATGGGTGGAAAGCATGTGGAGGGGATGGAGAGCTAGTCAAGTTGTGTTGATGCTTTGAAGGTTCTTTAAGAAATGGCAAGTAAATGTCCCTATTGAGATCTAGGTCCTCCTCTGAATCAACCAGCTCTTTAGATCTCTGAGGTATTCCACCAGTTGAAAGGCTAGTTGCGTCAATGAAGTGATGTCCTATGAACACCTTATCAATTTCACGCTGTCTCAAGCTAGCTGTTCCTTTCTTAACTGTCCGATCTTTCTGCTTCTCAACCTTTGGCACTTGCACAACCTCATAGACATCTTTAAACTCTTGCTGCTCGTCATAGCTCGACTGAAGTGAACAGTCATGAGTGGTGATCTTTTCTTGAAAGTCATTGGACAGCGCATTCTTTGAAGAGCTTCTCACTTCTTTCAATGGCTTTACAGTCCCAGGGGAAGGCAGTGCATCAAGGCCCATAAGCCGGGCAATCAAACTTGGTGATGACCTCTTTATGTGCTTTTTCCTTGACATCTCTTCATCTATCAATGCTTTAATTGGCATTCCATTGGCCTTCTTAGAATAATTCCTCTTGAACTCAAGGGTTATCTGGTACCAAAAAAAAAGAAGAAAATCAATATTAGCTGCTTTGTAGATAGCACAACATGCTTTTTATTTTGAAAAAAAAAAAGAGTGGAAGTATAAATAAAATGGTTTTAAAAAGATGGCAGAAAAAAAAAACCCAGTAGGTAAACTTACTGAATTTGTCTCTTCAGGTGAGCCACATTCACAATTCGAATCATATTCTGTCCTCAACAACTTGATCCGGCTCTTGGAATGAGCATTTGCTGAAATAAAGCAAATTATTTCATACAAAAACTCCTGAAACTTCTTCAGAACCAACCATGAGTAATGGAAAATTAGTTTTTTGATGTCATTTACGTGCTTAATTTCTGATTATTAGTCTAAAGAGCTCATTGGAAACTTAGGCTTCGTTTGGGACGGCTTTTTTATTGCTTTCTAAAATGGAGTTTTAGTACAAAATTTTTTATTTTTGTAATAAAACTCCATTTTAAATAGCAGTAAAAAAGCCGTCCCAAACAAAGCCTTAGATAGAAAAATGTGCACTGCTTCTATAGCAAATTAATTTCTGAAACTTCGAAGAAAAAAACAACAAGAACATTTTTGGGAGTGTTCATAGCAAAAGCTTATCAGCATCATTAGCAGTTAATATGTCTTAGACAAATTCACATCAGACTATGTTGGCTTTCTCAAACAAAAGGACTAATCAAATTACCATACATGATGAAAGCCAAGGAATTTCGAGTTAACAATATCCCAAACTAATCCCATCTACCAAAATAAATTTCAACTCAAATAGCAAAAAAAGGAAATTAAACTACTTGAAATTCCCGCATAACATGACCGTGCTCTTTAATCGAACAAAATAAATTGCGACTGTAAAAGTACTTCCATCAACTTGGCGGAAGTCTTAAATATAATTGATGAAAGCAGATGAGAATTGGATGATTCATCAATGCAAACTTCATATGGGTACAGAATTATCCTAATCTTATTGATCCTTAGAAAATGGCAAGAAAAGAAAAGCCCAAATCGACTTTAATAGAGTACTAAGCTATACACAAGCTTAATAAGAGCAGAACAAACTCAAGAAAAGTTAAGTACAGAAACCCGTAACGAAAATGAACAACCGCGCGACCAGAAGAGTTCAAGAGCGACAGAAACAAAGCACATGTCACGCTATAGCTGCTCTTTGGTAAAAATTAAAAATAATAATAAAAAAAAGTGTTTGAAGCGCGAAGGAATGTTTTCTTCACATCATGTGAGCAATATTGAGCATAATTAACCAAATCTCATATTTATTTAACTTTCCTACACCAAATTTTGTCAGTATGGCAGGAAATAGGAATAAATTAAAAAAACAAAATCCTAGCTAAACCTCTCACTCAAAGAAAAGCTGAGAATCCCAGATATACGTCTGATATAACGCACCGTAAAATTTTAAATTCATAACTAGGCATCACGAGCTCCAAATTATATGAAGAACCAACGAAAACCCTACATTCCATCATTCTGGCCCAAGAATCAATTCCCCACAGAAGCCAAAAAGGAAAGGAAACAACATGAGACAAACCTTCGGCAAGAGTACTGCCGGCAGACGGCGAGTCGGGCCTCGCAACAGAAGCCCTGCGATGCTTCTCTCTACTCCGCGATAGGTGCATCTCTCTCCAGCGCAAAGCCCGAATACTCTATCCAGAGCTCGCCCCCACGCGAAGCTCGAAGAGAAGAGAATTGCACTTTAGCAGAGAAGAAAGAGTCCGGCGTGGAGAAGGTAAAAATGGAGAAAGATCCAGAGAAGGAAATGAAAGGGAGATCGATCAATAGTAGGCAGATGCATTAAATGAGGGCGTTGCAAGCAGACGTGAGAAGCAAACGGCACACATTCGCTATCTCTCTCTCTCTCTCTCTCTCTCTCGGTTCTTTCCTTTCCTTTCTCTCTCTTGCCTCGGCGTGGAGTTAAGCTGCGAGGCAGAAGGTTTTTGAATTCGAAATGGCGAAGTGAGGACTGAGAGACCCTTTTCTCGGGTCGGGACTCGGGAGGATTATACCGCACGCGACGGGGTAGTTTAGTAAAATAGGGTAGAGAGGGAGGGTAAATATTTACTGGAGGAAGCCGAGGCGAGAAGAAGAAGACAAGTGGGAGAGAGCGAGTGGGGCCCAGTCACGGAAAACGCGGGTGGGGTCGGTTTTGCTGCGGGTGCACGCCATCCGGCAGGGGAGTTGGTCGCGTCGTGTTGCGGAGGTCGGGCTGTTTTGTCAATTTCCGGATTTATTTTTAATTTTGATTTCATTTGTTTATTTTCAATTTACCCAAAAAAATCATTTGTTTATTTTAAATAAAATAGTTTAAAGTATATATTGAAATATGATTTTAATAAAAATATTTAATTTTGACTTATACTTTGTAAGATATGAATTTATTTGTTGGGGTGAGTGTGTGGCGCAGTGGTTGATGGCAAGTAATTCCTCCCACTAATCCCAACTAGAGGTGTCAAAAATTGACACGAACCGAAACATGACTCAAACCCGACCCGAAAAAATCTAGGTTCGGGTTCAATTTTTTGACCTGTTTAAAAAAATGGGTCGGGTTCGGGTTGACCCGGAAATCCGAAATCAACCCGAAATTAACTCGGGTCCAAGTCAAGAAACATGTGCCATATCCCGCCCTCACGCGACTCTCACGATGTCATGCGGTCACGCCCAAGCCTAGCCATCTCTACAGTCTGCACGCAGGCATTGGGACACACCAGCAAGAGGCAACATGGCAGGCTGCAGTGATACGCCGCCTCGTCTCCTCGGTCGGGCCTCAAGAGGCAACGCAGGGCGCGACATGCAACACGCGGCATGTAGGCACCTGGCTATAGTCCGCCTTGGCCTCGCAACCCTCGCCTTCACACGCCTCGGCCTCGCGACCCACAATTTTCATGTCGAGTCGTGTCAACCCGACAACCCGACGGGTCGTATCCAGTTTGCAGTTTCTAACATGTTTGCAAAAACGGGTCGGATTCGAGTCATGTCAAATAGGATCGAGTCAATTCTGAGTTCGACCCGAACCTTACCGGTTGACTTGAATTGACACCCCTAACCTCAGCTCGTCCCATAAATTGCCCAAAAAAAAAAAAATTTGTTTGTGTATAGCATAAGAAAAGTAGAGCACCCTAAATCTCAAACAAATAGAAATCTCCCTACTGATCCAAGAGACCACTTTCCATAAATTGTTTGCTTGGTTTGAATAGTGCTCAGTACATCTTATTTATACATGAAAAAAGCCAAAAAGAAATGCAAAGTACATCTTAATTAATTTGCTAAACCTCCATACTAGTTCATTACTAGAGAAGAAAGAAAAGGAAGAGGAGAGGAGAAGAAGAATCGTGAAAGAATAGAGAGAGGGATTCAGAGGCCAAGAAGTTGAAAGAGTCGATCAAGCCACTTAAGGATTTCATTGAGCACGAGCTAGAATCCTGAACTTCTACCTCTGGTTTTAATTTCAGTAAGTTTATAAAAAGTTATGAATTAAAATTATTTTCTTCGGGATTTCTAACATTTTCATTTTGTAACTTTAATATATTATTGTATGCTTTATCATGAACACGCTGACTATAAGAAGTAGGATTTTTATCGGTTTGATTTTCCCTATGTTGATTTATACGTGTATAAATAAATGAGGCATCTTTAACTTTCTTACCATTTATAATTGAAATAAAAAATGTCTAGTGAGTAGGTTTTTATACATGTAATGTGGCTTACTATGATAATTTTGGTAATTCATGCATCATCACAATTATATGTTAATGTTATAATAAGATACTATTGCATTTAATTAATTTGTATAATTCATGGCATGGAATTAGTGGAGTTCTAAGGATATAAGGGCTCTATAAGCCATGTCTGACCTCATTTTCCTTGTGTGAATGTGAGAGGGATTCTAGGCCGACTTGCTGAAAACGAGGGTGGGGTTAGGTTCTATTCTATTCTGTTACCGCCCCCACCTATTGTATGCGAGTGTGGGAGATTAAAGGGTGTTATAAGTAGAAGTCGAATTATAAGCATACATCAAGACACATGCATTATACTCATGCATTGCATAACTTATTAATCTAATAATTAAAGTAAAAATTATATTTTGAGTTGGTTATGGTAGATTCTAATGTTTCTAAATGAATTTTGATGAAATAAGATAGTCAAATGGAAGAAATATTCTGACACCAAGTATTCTTTAACACCTCTAATGCTCTATAAAGATAATAAGATTATGTGGAAGTACAAGTAGTTGTTTCAAATCCAAGTACATCTTAATAATTACTTATGATAGAATATGGCTTTTTTATGTATCATTGATGAATTGTTAAATATTTAAAATAGATATTGATATATGTGATGGGTTGATGATATAAGTCTACTGAACTTGTTATGCTCATCTTATGATATTCTCTGAAGTTTTAGAAAAAGGAAAAGGCCTAGTGGAGTGAGAGAAATGTAGAGCCAAGATCAACCAAATCAAAATAGCTAAGGTATTCTTTTATAATCCATTATTAATTTTTTCGATGTTTAGATTTTATAAGTGCTAGATTATTGTAGATCTTTTTTTAAGAATGAAATGAAATGATATTTTTATTGGTATTATCATTTGGGATTTAATAGATATCTTTGGTTTATTATGTTGTGGTTAAGTTGAAGTTTAGGATTAGACATTCATTTCTTCCATTAGATCCTAAGGTATTACTTTCTCTATGAGGGATATTAGTACATTAACACTCAACAATTCTGCGGTCATAATCGTAATGTAGGTATAGAAGTTTCTCTTTTATCTCTTCTTAGTTAGCTTCTACATTAGGCGAAGCAACTTGAAGTAATCTATTATCAAAATCACAAACATGATTATAAATATTTGTCGAGCCAAAAAAAAAATGAACGTTGCCAATTTATGGCATGTGCATGGTGTACAAGAAAGGCTAAGATTTTATGTCTATTCCACTTGAATGGGCATTTCAAATAAAAAGTTAGATTTCATTTGTGGCATTTCCCTAGTTATCTTTGATGAGGCATCAATTTTTTCCCTTTTTTGAAGAAAGAGTTAAAAGATTCTTATTTGAGTGGTCATAACTCAAATAGTCTTTATACATTGTTACAATCAATCAATCAATAAACATTTACAAATAATAAAGAAATAACATTGATCGACATAAGAGAGTCTATGTGGTTTGGTCTTATGACGTCCTACATCCACTATATAAGGGTAAAAGGTTACTTTGAAAAAAGAACACGATTACAAAGTATTTAGACCAAGTAGATTCATTGCTACTCTATTGAATAGATTTAGAAATGCAAATTCATTTGGATTTTCAATTTAGATGAAAAATTATTGATTCAATATGCTAATAAGAATATGTAGGTAAAACAAAATCTTATAATAGAAAATTATTTCTCCTTCGAGTCTCATTTTCATATGCATCAATGAAGTCTTCATGCCTCTAATAAAACCCTAAATAGAGGATATACCGGTAAAATATAAGTGAACGGTCTCCAATTGCATGTCTTCTAATATTGGACAATAAACATCTGTATACATAGCCACCAAATAAACGGACATTAAATGACTTTGGATCATCCATTTATTTGATGATAAAATTGGAACATTTGATCTTCTTATTATTATTTTTTTAAATTTTTCTAACAATTTATTCTATTTAAAGTCTAAACCATCTTGCCTTTACTTTTATTGAACTATGATTTTATTTGATAAAGTTAGGTTGTTATTACTTAGGACTATTTTTTTCTTTTAATTAGATAAATTATATTTAAATAAGTTGATAAATTTATTAAACTTATCATTTAATTAAATGTAACTATATATTAATATTCATTCCAAATCATACATATCTTACTAAAAATGGTAATTTCACTTTTACTTTGAAAATTAAATAAAAATGAATGATAATATTTTCTTAAATATATTTTTTTATGCAATGAACCTTTAGGTGAAATAAAATAAATTTGTATTTATTGCCAATATAGAGAAACTATATTTTCTATTGTATAATTTACAATAGTGAAATGAATGAGCTAGTTGAATGTGCTTTGCCAAACTATTTTTTCTAGTGGCAGTCGGCAGTCGATGGGAGGTCTGACGTCGATCAGCAAATGATCTCCGACAATGGCCTACGGCCAATTGGTGGTCCGGCGATGATCCAGCAGCGATCGGTGGTCAGGCGGTGGTCTGACGAAGGTCAGTGGATGAGCGATGGTCTAACGATGATAGACGGCTGGATGGTGGTCCGACGATAGTAGACATAAAATATTAAATTTTTAGGTGTCACATATGTAAAAAAAATATAATGGAAAGTGATATGTATGTAAATCCCCATAATTTTTTTTTGCCTTTTTCAAAAATTATCTCACAAATATTTTGAAATTCTTTCCTATAGTGCTCATCATTTTTATCCTTGAATTTTACTTTTTACAACATTAAAAAAACGGACTCTTTTTGTAGTAAGAGAGGACAAATGAAGCCCACAAGAAAATAGTTCTTTATAGTGCTGCTATTCTGCCGACTTTTTTGTCCGGTTTTACGTTTATTGACAATGACGGTAAATAATATTAAATTTTCGGGCATATATTAATTTACACGGACAAAATGTCTTGTTTAGAATCAGCTGCACACTTTTCCTCCTTCAAATTACTAATGGATCTTTTTTTTTTTTTTTTTGAAGAATTATATGTATAATTTTTTATCACTTTTAGTTCAATTTTATTTAAATATTTAATAAAAAAATAAATATTTAAATATAAAAATTTATTATTAAATAATAATTTAGTTGATTTAAATGATTTGGCGACGACAGTAAAGGCAATACTGGCAAGATGATAAGAGTAATGTTTGTGATATTTATTTTTAAAATATTTAAAATAGAAAAAATTATAATATATTTTCAAAAACAAAATAAAAAATTTTAAGCATAACTTTTTTTGAACTTGTGACTATGCTATTTTAAGCTCTATTTAACTCGTAGAAATTAATTTATTAAAATTCTTTTGATTTACTGAAAAATAAATATTTTAAGAATAAATAAACAAATAATAAGTAGATATAACTTATCATGAATGGCAATGGACATGACACGATATCATCTCAGATATGATAGTTTTTATAAAACTTGGACACTGATATGAGCTGATAAGATATTTAAATTTTATTATTTTTAAATTTAATAAAAGGAAGCCCACAACGAATACAAAATAATATGGATTATCCTTCGAAAATTTACATAACAAAATAAATTAAAATTATTTTTACGTTGCTCAGTTAAATAATTTATATTAAATTATACACATAAAGCAAACTAATTTACGTCTAAAAATGTAATTTCAGAATTTAAAATTTCATACAAAATTAACCTTACTAGCAATAAGTAGCCTGGACCTCCAATCATTTAGATCAGCAGTTCAGCACATGCACCTTCTAGAAATATAATAGCTTTCATGATAGCTGCTTTTCACGTTCAGTGACCAAAAAATGAAAAAATTATGATTTTGTTCGGAGGTTTCTAAAACTTTTCCTTGATCAGTGGCAATTGATTTTTTTTTTTTTTTAAAAAAAAATTAGGGAGAGCCCGTTTCATTTATATAAGAACAAAATTATAATAGTGTGAAGGTTAGAAAATTCAACTTCCATGACAAGAATATAATGATATATAGAGCTGCATGAAAAAAGACAAATCTTGGTCCCAACAGAAAAAAAAAATCTGATAACTCCATATCAAAACTGCAGTAGTTGTTTGATGTTATCAAAGGCCTTTAGAAAAATTGCCTGTTTAATTTTGCTATAAATGGTCGGAGTGCTATCCAGATTTGCATAGTATCTTCTCTTTCTTTTGCTCCAAATAAAATAAATTGCACTGCAAATTGTAAAGTAATTGAAATTTTTCGCATTGAGAACTAATATGTGGAAACTCTTCTATATATTGAAATAATTCCTGTGAATTGGGTCTTAACAAAAATCACAAGGGCAGAAATAACAATATAAGTGAAATCACACTCAAAGAACATGTGCTTATGACTCTCAGGCACAGTGTGATAAAAATAGCATAAGCTAGGAATGTGAATGTTGCATTTTATAAGAGAATTAGCAGTTTTTAAGCCCCTCTAGAACAACCATCTAGGAAAAAGATGAAAATGTAATTCAAAACATTTTTGCCAAATGAACTTATACAAAGTAAAATGTAATTCAAAACATTTTTGCCAAAAGTGGGGTTGATCATTCCCGCTATAGTTCAAAATGTTGTTGTAGATAACGTGACTTAGGGTGACAAAAATAGCAATTTGGACATGAGATGGGTCCCTGTGATGGATTTTCCAAGTTTTGTTCATGATAATCGAGCAAATATGGGAAGAAGAAGAATATCCCCCTCCTAATATTTCATTAATAGATTTTCCATCGCATTAGGGGTCCAAAGGAGGGATGGGTTGGAGTTAGAGGTGACTTTAAAGCAAATGACATCTCTAATCCTAGAGGAAACATTGCATAAGAGTTTACAAAATTTAGAGGCTTTATGAGTGGCATGTTTCCAAGGGGAGACATATTTGAATTTGTACTAGTTAGCAAGGGAGTTTTCATAATTGTATAAATGCTAAAGTAGGGAGTAACAAAAAAATGGTATGGGGATTGGTTAGAAGGGATGCCCAGACCTCCCAAATTCTTGGGATGACATGTATTTTTTCAAGAAATTAGTTGCAACTTCTTAACATTGAAATCACCAAGATTTGAAATCTAGATCAAACTTTATTAATGTGTTTATTGTATGCTTTATGTAAATTAGAACCACAAATCCAGTAAGCCAAATTGTTCCATATTGTAAACCATAAAAATTGAGTTCTACTAGCAAAGGATAGAAGTTTAACCTTCCAGCCATCAAGAAGACCAAATTATATTCATAAGTGGCTAAAAATTAGACACATACAATTTTTTGGTTAAAATAAGAAAGCCAGGGACTTCAGAAAATTATAAGCTAATCTTAAGTTAAGAATATCACATATAACAGAAGCTGTTGAAGCATTTTTTTTAGAAAAGAATATCACCCTTGGTACAAATAATATATAGACCTGAGCAAGAGCCAAATGAGGTGATAATGTGCTTAAGGGAAGTGGCATTTTGCAATGAAGTTTTACTAAAAACTAGCAAGTTATCAATATATGGGAGGTGAGTGAAAACATTTCCACCAATAGTAATACCAACAAATGAATGTTCATACTCAGGAGATTCCAATATAGTAGAAAGTGCATCAATAACAACACATAAAATAAATGGAAATAGGGGTCACCTGTCACGACCCAACCCGATCGGAACGGATCCCGTTCGCATCGGGCCGCGACACAGCCAATAAATCCAGGATCTGGCTTTGAAATTTGCTTCAGAACTTTCTTCCAAATATAACACAGACAGAAAAACACATAGCTACTATAAACATCCAAACACAACGCAGTTCATCTATCTTTTCTTTCATCAAAATAATCATATACAGATACAGTGCATGGCTTCAGACAGAAAGAACAGAACAGAACAGAAAAGCCATGACTATACAAAAATCAAAAGTATCAAGTACCTAATCACATATCAGACTCAGAACGTCTAGTCCAAGACCTCCTTTCCTTTCCCAAAACCTAAAAACCACGCAGAAAATAAGGATGAGCTAACAGCTCAGCAAGACATCAATCACCAATCAAAATCATCAGAAACTCACATCAGAAAATGTATCAGAAAAGTATCCGTACAGAATTCGTACAATCGTACAGAATTCGTATAACAGACAGAACAGATAATAGCTCAATCAGAAATCAAACATCAGATACGAAAAACTGAAGTCATATCAAATCGGAGTTCAGAACAGATATCATAAAGCTTTCAAATCATAGAGCAGACAGAATCGTACAGAATAATCAGAGTCGTACAGAAATTAGAAATCAGATAAAATCACATTACAGCTTTACAGAACAGATAATGTCAGAACAGAACTTCCTTCCAGATGTCGGAACTTCCCCTCTTCCCCTTATGGCTCCCTTTTTGTGCATATAGCACCAGAACTTCCCCTTATAGCTCTCTTTTGTGCTTATAGCATCATAACAGAACAAATATACAGAATTTCAGATTTCAGAACTTTCCCTTATGTCTCCCTTCCCGGACCCAGACAACGGAATCACAAAGGATTCCGACCCCTTATAACTCCCTTCTGATAGCATACAAATGATCAATTCATTCAAATCATCTCATTTCAGAATTTCAGAAATCGTACGAAAATTCAATGGCATAACGGCAGTATACAAAATTTACACAAAATTCACAGATCAAAAAATTCACCAAATTACCACAGAACATTCACAACAACATTATAAGACTTTCATTGTACTGACAAAACATTTTTCAACATCCTGATAATTTGCAGTTCAATCAAAACACCGCAGAATCCAAAATGTCAGGTACAAATCTTCTAGAAAATACTCAAAACGTGCATAATTATCATCTCAGAGACATACCAAAAGTTACGCGGTAAAACCATTGTCAAAAGAAAATAATACCAGAAATTCGCCAACGGAAACAAAATCCGGAACAGAAAATGCGTCAAAAATCTCGTTTCTGAAAATTGAGAAAGGCGGAATGTGCCTTACCTCGAGTCGGTCAACTTCTCTAACTACCACAACAGACGAAAACATACCGGAGTCGCTCAAAAATCCTCTTTTCCTTCTTTTCCTTCATTTTTCTCTCTCCTGGACGTCCTTTCTCTTTCCAAAATATCTCGTTTCTATATATATCTTTGTAATAATTTTATAGAAAACATTACAAAGGGATATAGACCTAAAATCATTACGAATTTCGTCCAGACGAAATTAATTATCGTCACGGACGACTTGGGCTCTGGACAAATTTCGTCCAGACGAAATTAATTATCGTCCCGTACGATCTGCTCTCGATAAGAATTTCGTCCAGACGATCCTATTTTCGTCCAAACAAACCATACAGCCAGAATTGTTTTCCTGCACAACCTGTACCGATCGTCCCGGACGATTGAACTTCGTCCGGACGAACCTGGGAGCAAAATGGTCTTTACATCACCCCTGTCTCAAGAATAAAGTAGAACAAAAAAACTATGAAGAGTACCATTTATACACATTGAGAAGAAAACTTCATCAATGCAGCCTTTGAAAACTTCATCAATGCAGCCTTTGATCCAAGAAATAAATGCAGAGGGGAACCCATTTTGCTCTAGCCTTGCCATTAAGAATTCTCAATAAATAGTGTTGAATGCCTTATGTATATCAAATTTGGCACAAAAATATTTTTTTCTCTCAAAAGCATCAAATTCTCCCAAAATTTCAAAGGCGAGTAATATACTATCTGTAGAGATGTGCTTGTGTATGAAGCCAACTTGGCTAAGATGGATAATATAAGGCATGATAGGCTTCATTATATTAGCCAAAATCTTTGTAATAATTTTATAGAAAACATTACAAAAGGATATAGACCTAAAATCATTTATGTTAGCGGCATGAAAGATTTTTGGAATTAAAACAATAGTTATTTCTTTGGCTCTCTTATGCATATGATTGGTTAGGAAGAAGTTTTTCATGACACAACAAGGTTGCAGACCAATAATTTCCCGGGAACATTTATAAAATTCAATGGTAAATCCATCAAGACTAGGGGATGATGGGGCTATGAAAATCACATCCTTAATTTTAGCATCATACATAGGTGCAATCAAAGAAGAAGGTGCATTGGGATGGTGTTTCTAACAAGAAAAGAGTGTATATTGGGTTGGGCATGGTTGTTGTGTTGAAGGGGTTTTTAAGATGCTATATAATAGCATTAGGGATGTTAGTGTGTGAAATGAAGTATCCAGTAGAGGTTAAGATATCTTTAATTATGTTCCCATTATTCCCTATACACATCCTTGCATACAAGAATTTGAGGTCATATTCCTCATTAGAAAGCCATCTAGATTTAGATTACCGAATATGCCAAGAAGCCCATGAAGGATAGTGCGAGATTAAGATAGAACTAGTCTCATTCAAATAGGCATTAATAGAGGCATCAAAAGTTGTTTGAATCTGTTGCAAGTAAGAATATTGAAGGGCTTGCAGATCTCTAATGAAGCTAGTGATAAAAGTGGACGAGGTCTAGTTCTTCTTTTTTAAAGCATTCTTTAGCTTTTGAAGCTTACGGTAGAAGGGTGAAATATGACTACCACTCAGATTATCAGCAAATATTGAGATGGTATAAGTCCATAAATCATCCATTTTAGTCCAATAATTTTTAAACATAAATATATGAATATTGGGAGCATGAGGCCAGTTAAGCAGAACCAAAAGGGAATGGTTTGAGCTTCCTAGATTTTTAATTTTATAATAAGAAGACGGGAAAGTATCCAGCCAGTAGTCATTCACCAAGGCTCTATACAACTTTTTATTGGTAGGACTATCAATTCTCTGGTTATGTTAGATAAAGTAATGACCCGTAGATGCAAGGTCATGAACACCAGTATTGAAGATCAAATTATTGAAATCCCACATTTTGCTAAAGTGGATAGGGATCCCACCAACTTTTTCATGACCATACCGACAACAATTGAAGTCGCCAATAATAGGCCAGTGCATAGAGATTCTACTAACAATATTCAAAATCTCTTGCCAAAGAAATCACCTCTTATCATAAGAGTTAGATGCATAAACAACATTATGTTGACATATTATCAAAGAGCCAATATAGATAGGTCCTTGAATAAGCTGGGAAGAAGTGGAAGGGGCAATGAAAGAAATATTATCTGATATCTATTTTAGCCAAATTCTTCCAAGGGAAGAGAGAATAAAATTATCAAAATAACCCATTTGAAAAACTCTATTTTCAAGAGAAAAACATTGGGTCGGCAGCAACTGAATTAAGAATTTCATCTTCCAATATGCATAATATATCAAGCTAATGGGCGTGAACCAATTCCTTATAGTTTATGATGCCTCACAATCTAATTTTGAAGAGTTATTTTTTAATATTTTAATAAATAACAACATGAGCTATCTAATATCATCTATCAATAATAAACAGTGAAAATAAATTATATGATTCAAAACACCAATGTACACAACTGTATTCATTTTTAAAAATTAAATACAATAATTAAGATCTACACAATCATATCATACTACTCTATCCTAAATAATAAAAACTTGAACTTGAAGGATCCTGACAAATATCTCGCTCATGTTCCCCTACCTTGATTTGAAATTATTTAATCATATATAATGAGCTCACAAGTCCAATAAGCAACCAAATTCTATAACTAAACTAAAAGCATGATAAATGAATAATATGCATGCCAACAATCAAATTATAGTAGCATTCATATGATCATTGAATCAATGTAGAAATAATAAAACTCACATACAATAGCCTTAAAGTTTATAAAATAGTAAAACAGTACATCATAGAAATTAAATACCAATACGTGTGTCTAATCATTAAAGCAATTATTGAATAAATACTATCAATCAGTAAAGAAAGTGTATAAAATAGTAAAATCAAAGTATCAATAAAGATTATCAAAATCATATCAATATAGGAGTGTACACACTGAGCCAACTACCAACTACCGATTACTAATTACTGAAAAAATATGTTATAACTCTTAGCCTATCAACACAGTAATAACTTCTTATAACTCACAATCAATATTATGTTAATCAATAAAGGATAGCAACCAACCACAACATTTAAAGAAAAGTATGTCGGTCCATCATCTTGTATAGGTCAATCAATACTCAACTAACGGGCCAAGCAGTATTTACTTATCTTTTACGCACATATTATTATCACAATACTATAACAGTAATAATGATCAGCTATTAATTATCAATCACATATCCACATTCATTTCTAATGTAGTGCAATAAAATATAATTGAGTTTAATGCAGAAAGTGCTAAAATGTCCTAATCACAGATAACAAAAAATCTTACTGTGCAACAATTCACATTTTTAAAAATTAACCAAATTACTATGGATTGTATATAACATTATTCTGAAGCTTTTATTGAACTAAAGCATTATTTTAGATGTCAAAATAAATTTCAAAGTATGAAAAAATCTCTACTTTTTTAAAATTCACCCAGCAAAAAATCTTGAATAAATACTCAAAACATTCATAATCTTGATTTCTAAAACATATAAAAAAATTATGCGGTGAAAGTTTTACAAATAAAAAATTATATTTATTTTTTGGTAACAAAAATACTAATTTAATCTTAAAAATTTTCAAAACACAAAATTATTAAAATCAGAAATGAGTTAAAGGTTCCTTACAGGGAGATGAGTAAATCTCCAAACATAACTGATAGCCAAAAATCTCTCCATGATCTCCAAATATAAGTTTATTCTCTCTCCTCACTTTTCTCTCTTAATTTTTTTTTATGGCTTCTAGGTTTGGCCAAATGGGTGAGAGAAATGGCTTTAAGAGATGAGTGTTTTAAGATATTTATAACAACATAATAATATAATATAATATAATTACTTTTTTGTATAAAATTAATATAAATTCTTTTATACTTTAAGAATTATAAAAAATATTTATAAAATAAATTATTTTATTTATTAAAATATTTATAAAATCAATTTGTAAAATGAACACGTGATCTTGAAATCCACTTTTATCGATAGGTGTCAATTTTTTAAGAATTTCACATGTGCCCAAAAATTAAGAAAAAATTAGTGTACTTAAAATACTATAATATCAATGCTATCAAGAAGGTGGTTTATGATTTGGACATATAATGACTCCAGGAAAAAATTATTTGACTGGGTCATAATATGGACTATAGTAGTTTAGGACTTTTTTGGGTTGTTGAAACCTTTGACATTCCAAGCCGCAATGGATGGCAGGATCATTGAAATTTGGAGGTAGAAGAGGATGCCTTCTTGGCAGTTTTGTTCCTGGTGACTTTAAGGGGTTGGGAAGAGGGTTGTTGGGGAACAACCTCCTTAGCTTTATTAGGTTTCTAATTATGATGTCAGAAGTTAGGTTCTTGCAAAACAGTAAACTTATTATGTGATAGGAAAAGATTAGGTTCTTTCTAAGGGAATATAAAAATGATGTAGCAGACTATTCCTTACAAGGGGAGTTGAGGTTAGGGATGGATTTTTTTATCTTGGATAAAGGATGGGAGAGGTGGCTATTATGAAACAATGGGGCTAGGTTCAATGGTGGTAAATGTTAACATATGAGGTTTTAGAGCTGTGGGATGTGTAGCAGGAGGAGGTAAGGGCTTAATAGGAGGAGTTAAGGGGTTGTTTAGTATTTGGAGGTTCCGGGGGTTCGACAAGGCTTACAACTTGTGCTTCAACCACATGGTATAACATTAACTTGAGGTTGTCAGGGGGATTTTATGTGACATAGGTTGGAAGGATGGACAAGAGAACCACATCTCTCATAAGGCGAAGGCTTCCAATAGTATTGAACTTTCAAGACTGAGCGTTCCCCAGCCACCAGGATAGTGATTTCATTAAGAAGTTTGGACTTGCTTGACACTTAGATATAAACCCTAGCAAATTTCAGTCGAGTTTTTTGAGTTGTAAGTGAATCCATAGCAAGAGGGGTACCTATAAAGCAAGTTATTTTTGAAATCTCTTCTAGGTTCTAACAAGGGAAGAACGTGGATTTTTAGTCATATAGAAGTGTTAGGGCTATTAAACGGGGGAGGAGATGGTGGGAAGAGGAGGCCTATAGAGCAACCAAAGGCATCCAGAGAGAAGATCTTAGTCAGTTCCAGATGGTGGTATCATGCCAATTGAATTTTAAGCATAAACTTTCCTTTTTTGTAATAGGATAATACATCCTTTTTTCTTTAGATGATAAGAAAACTAAAAAAGCCTCAATTAATTTGTCTAGTGGTTGAGAGTTTTTGCTCAGTTTTTGCTCTCATCATAAAATAATAAGTTTGATAACTTATATATATATATATATATATATATATATATATATATATATATATATATATATATATATATATATATATATATATAATGTATGTGTGAAAGAATTTGTGATTAAATTTGTTCAAATTTTTTCTTACTTCCCCTACGTAAAAAACTAGAAAGGTGAAGTAATGTTTTAGATGATAAGAAGATTAGATGCATGGTTGAGTGATGATGATTTCGATACTAGATTAATCAATTTTGAATTATGGACTTATACATATTTTTCTTTTATAAGTAGGACTAAATATATATTATTTGTTATGTTGGAGTTAGAATATCTTTAAACTCTAACTAGGAGTATAACTGAGTCAAGTCAAGTCATGCTTGACTCACAATAAACTCGAGCTCGGCTCATTATTATGAAATCGATTTAAATTTGAGCCTGAGTTTGATTCATCCATTTATTCCTGAGTTCAAGCTTAATTAAAGAGGAAGTCATGACGGGGGCTCGCTCAAAAAGGATCGATTATACAAGCTACTTGCAATGGAAGAGGAATTTACTTTGGTATCTGACTTGGGAAGATATTTTGACCATACCAGTGATTAAAAAAGAAGAGAAAGTCATTGTGAGTGCTCACTGGCAGAGGATCAATGAGACAAAATGATTTGAAAAGGAAGAGGAAGTCATCATTGGAGCTCACCAAAGGATGGCATCAACAAGATTAGTATATATGCATATGAAATAGGAATTAAGTCACAACTAGACTCGCTAGAGAAGTCATCAGTGGAACCATTTAGCATTGTTTGAAGAAGAAGAGTTCACAGTACTCTTGTCAACTCAAGAATTTGGTAATAACCTAAAATAGTGAGGCAAAATATTTAGGTTTAAGCATTTACTTTAATCAAATATGCTCATGTGGCGACGAGCCAAGCTGACAAATCACTAGATCATTCGACTTTAGAAAACCGTTTGTTGAGCTAGTAAAACTTATTCTCTAAGACGTGCATAAATAAACAAATATATGTATACAATTAATAATTTCACATACCAAAGAAATCATCTTGCTTACTTGCTTGCTTGAGATAGTTTTCAAGTGGTAGACATCTTAATGAGGTGACTTAGACTTCATTTGTTATAGTTTTCTTACTACTTTTTAAAGTAGCTTTTTAATACAAAAGTTTTAATGTTTGTAGTAAAACGTTGCTTCATAAAATAGTTGAAAAGCAGTCTCAAATGAAGACTTAGGCTTTATTTCAAGTCTTCATTTTGAGACAACTTTCTTATTCCTTAATTTTTAAAACTACAACTTAAATTTCTATTTGATCATTGATTTTCATTACTTTCAAAAACTTGTGTAAGGAAGATTCATTCTATAATAGCTTTGTAAAATTATTTCTCTAAAGTGCTTTACAAAACAGTAAGAAAATTATTCCAATGAAACTATATCTTTTTTGGGATGGCTTTCTTACTGCTTCCTAAAGCAATTTTTAAGTAAAAAAATATTTTATTTTTGAATATTTTTGTACTAGAAAACTACTTTAAGAAACATTAAGACTTCTTTGGAGCAACTTTTTTTTTGTGTTTTTAAACTAATTTCTTAGTATAAAAACTTCAAAATTAAAAATTTTTATACTAAAAAATAGTTTTAAAAAAATTTTCTAAACGAAACCTAAATGTAAAAAAAAAAAAATTCAGAATCTCTCGACCTGGTCCGACCACCAACTGGCTAAAGGACAGATAATTTAGATCAAGTCAAGATGTTGATTAGGCAATAAGAAAGAATCGCCAAAGGAGACAGTACTGTTCTTTGTTTGTCTCTATAAGCCAGTCCAACGACTTCCGAGCAAAGTCATCTTCTGCACGTCTCTCAATGCAATTGAAGAAGCGAAGGAGGCAGAAAATGGACTTAAAGTCAAAAAGCTCTTTTGTTTCTTAATCACAGACCAGTGCTTCAAGACAAAAGCCCGGTCACAGACCTGTAAGCTCTTTCAATGGTGGAGCCCATATGCTTGCAGAAGCCATCAAAAGCTTTTATCATTTTATATAGAGAGCACTGCCATGTCGTTTGAGAAAAGAATCCATATGAGATCTTCCCTCTCTAAATTTTTGAAAAATCATATATATATATATATGTATTAGATTTATTATAGAAGTTTTGTCTATCACAAATTTGATAAACAACCCACCGAGGTTCAGGGTGGTTCGTAAGCGAGCACGGTTGGGAACCTTCCATCCCGGGTTCAAATCCCCCTACTATGACCTCCCTCTTTAATGGGGCAAAGCAAGTGTGGGCTCGATGCCGATGGGTGGCCTCGCAAGATTCTGCCGAAGGAATAATTATGTCATCAAGCGCTCCTTTTAAAATGACAGTAGATAGATACTCCCGTTTCTAAAAAAAAATTGAGTAAACTCTTCTATTTTATTTTTCATTTGAAATTTAAGAAGTTATCTAATTCCTAAGAGCAATTAGAAGTTTATATATTTTCGTGATTTACTTTTATGTGTGGAAAATCATATAGTCTAGCTAGATAGTTGCCAAATAAAGTCAATCAAAATTGAAGAAAAAGCCAACTTCAATAGCAAGAAAACCAAATGGTCAATAATGATGGGGATAGAGAGTTCTCGTAAGACAAGTAAAGTTATTTTAGGGGGAGAAAAAGCTTCACATAGGATGCAAAACCAAATAATACATGGAGTTTTGTTTGTTTAGATGCTATATTAAGCAATTCTTTGAACAATACTTGAAAGCTCAATTATGATTGTGCAACTTAACACGTTCATTTGTCTTTCACACTTAAATTGTGAATTTTCTAATTTGTAAAAGTAATTAGAAATTATATATATATATATAATATATATATATATATATATATATATATATATATATATATATATATATATATATATATATATATATATATATATATATATATATATATATATATATATATATATATACACCAGGGGCGGAACCAGGTTCAATTTTGAGGGGGGGCAAAAACAACATAAAAATAATTAAATATTTAAAAAATAATATTAATGTCTATATGTTATGAATTTTTTTAAAAAAAAATTAAACAAGAAAAATAAAGAAAATAAAATTGTAATTAAACTGTCATCAAAAGCATGAAAGAGAATATTAGAACTAAATGTGAAGAAATATATAGATATTTTAGGACAAGTTAGAAAAAAAAAATTAGGAGGGCCAAAAAAATTTTTTAGGAGGGGCAAAATTTTTTTTTTACTCTCTTATAAATTTTTTTTTTTACTCTTATAAAAAAAATTTTTTTTTTTGAGGGGGGGGGCAGTTGCCCCCCCTAGGAACCAAGTGGTTCCGCCACTATATATATATATATATATATATATATATATATATATATATGAGAGATTAATGAGAGAGAATTAATAAGCATCACTTACACTTTTAATATGACAAAGATTATATCAGCACAAGATATTATCGTTTGTTTATCAAGATAAAAAATATATAGAATATAATGCATAAAGTTAGGATATATTTAAATAGAATAGAAAATATATTTAATCTTCTCAACATATTTAATTAAAGATTCTCTAGTTTTAAGCTTTTATCTTCAGCATTTTTATTTTAATTGTTTATTGTTTCAATGCAACACTACAAGAAGAACATGCATTACTAGTAAAAATTTTGGTGAAATGGGTCCAATTGTAATTTTCAGTAGAAATTTCTCCGCAAGAAATTCCGTTGGTGTTTAGTGCACGCGGTGGAATTTTTGGCCGAAAATCTATCATAAATTTTACTTACTTTTTGAAGTAATTTTTGGTTGAAATTCTGCTATAAAATGCCTTATTTCGTCCCAACTTCCTTCAACACTTCCATTTAGCATTGTTTCTTCTTCAACAGCAATTCTCGCTGCCTCGATCAATTCTCACCATTCATTGTATGTTCTAGAGCATTTTCATCCCTTTTTTCGACATTTGGGAGGTAAATCTTCAATTTTGTACTTATTTCCAATTTATAAAGGATTTCATCAATTAGTTTGTGTTTGAATTGCATTTTTTGTGCAATCTAGGGTCACTTATATATTAGATTTTGCATTCATTCCATTATTAGGGATTACATTACATTCAAAATAATTATATCTAGAGTGCACTCATGTAAAAAATACTTGAGAGGTTTGGAGGATTACAAATTTCAGATAGTTGTTGATTATTCCTAAAAATTATTCATGAATTAGCTAATAACACATAATTATATTATTTTACTGATTAATGACAAAATTTGATTAACGAATTGTTTTATAACATTTCGATATTGTGAAGAAGAAATGTTCGGAAAAGAGAGCAATACAATGTTATTATAACAATTAAAATATTTTTTTTGTTTGTACAATTGTTAGAGCAAATTACATGTGGATATTGGAAGTCTGATGTCTTGAATGTGTAATAGATTGTTAATGGGAAGAAAGTTATTGATAAAAAAATTTGTTAAGGAAGTTGAATATTTTATTCACGTGGCTTGTCAACTACTGCCTTTTTTATCTCATTGAGTATTAGATGTCCTTGCTCAATATATAAAAATCAAACATACTTTACACCTAATGATGTTAGACTTGATTTATATCGTACATGATTTTGGACCTCACATGGAGAGTATGAGCTACATTCAGACTTTTAATGGGTCCCTCAACAACTTCTAGAATAGTAGAGAATGATCAGAATACAAGGTCGTATGAAGATATAATTTCTGATGCAGCATGTCTGAATGTAAGAGAACATATAGATGAGTCACCTAATATCGAAGCACATGAATTTTATGAATTACTACGTGCTGGTCAACAACCCATTTGAGATGGGTGCGCTATTCATTTTGAGTTTTCAATTATAATAAGGATGCTAAATATTAAGACCATATACAATGTTCCCCAAGAATGGTTTAACAAGTTCATTGGCTTGTTTATGGAAATCAATCCTTAGAATAATTCAATTCCTACAAATTTGTATAGTACTAAGAAGCTAATAGATACAAAAATTGATTATTTTTTCAAAGGTTGTATGTTGTATTATTGGATGACATGACAGAAGTTGCTTGTCATACTTGCAGTACACCGCGATCTAAACCTAAATAAGCGGGAGGAAAAACCATGAACCGAATCGAGAAGCGGAAGCAAACGTCTGCTGTTCTTCTTAGGCCTCACAAGGAGGCTCGCAAGCCCGCATCCATTGTCACGAGCAGAGCTCGAGCTAGTGATCGAGCTCGTAATTTAGCTGACAAGTCGATCTCGAGTTAATCTAGACTTGAGCTGGACTCAACTAGTTTACACCCTTATACAAGCTCGAGTTCAGCAAGGCTTGACTAGAAAACTTGTCAAGCCGCTCGTTTGAATTAAAATATATTTAAAATCTAATTTTAAAAGGATATAATAAAATACATACTAAATATTTTTAATTTCTTCACAAGCCAAGCTCGAGCTATCTTAACGAGCTCCAGTAAGTGAGATAAACTCGAGCCTAACAATTTTTCGTTCGAAACTTTTCAAACATGTACATCGCTATATAAGAAGTGGCATTTGTACGTAGAACCGGTTAGAGCAGTCGAAATGATCAAGAGCTTCCTAGGATCAAATACCAAATAGCCTAGTTGAATTTTCAAACCTTTTAAGCTCAAAGTAGGGTAACCCTAACTCAACCAAAGTTCAAATTAATTCAAATAATATATAAAATCACATGACCTGATCATGAGTAGCTGACATGCCTAATTGCCTATCCTGATTATATTTTATGCAAGTTGTCTAAGAAATAAATAGATCATAGAACTTAGGTGGAAATATAAATAATAAGGTTATCATATTTTGTTCCACTGGCATTAAACAACTTATTGTGCTCCGCAACGTCAATATGTCTTCAGTATATGCGGGCCGTTGTCTGCGGAATAAATGAGAATTCATTTGTTAATTAAGCAGAGTGGAGATCCATGATAATAATAATATTTGTCAATGTAAAAATGCGCTAAGTGTGGGCGATCACTCATAAATAAATCATTAACCATCAATCAATTTATAAATGAATTTAAGAAGGAAAATTTTTCGCCACTAAAACACGCGTCGAAAAACAAACATCTATAGATTTACGACGAATATAATGCCACCCACCCACGCCCATGAACTTGCCGCCCGCACAAGGTTCTAACCCAACTCCAGCCAGCCCGCCTGCCATTACTGCTTGCTCACTGCCCGCCAGACCCTGCTCTTTCCTGCCCACTGCATGCTGTGCTCGCGCCTGCATGAGGATTCAAACCTCATTTCTTTGGAATTCTAATATTAAGCCACGGAGGAACTATTGTTAAAAAAACTACTCTTTTTTATTTAAATTTTAATTTATATAATATTAAAATTAATAATTAATTAAAATATAATCTTAACTTAAAAGATCTACTATTTATTTAATTTATAAATATTATTATGATTATTTTTCAAAAAATTTAAATTTCACTAAAAACCCATTAAAAATATTTCATCGTACAGAATAATTCCGTCTATAGTTTAAATTTTTTCTATAGTGAGCGCTGCTAAAACTATCACTTAGAACTTTCTTCCTGCTGATTCTAAAACTGCTAAGGAATATCATTATAGCGGATAGTAACTACAACAATCTTGCAATTATTTCCGAGCCACTGTTAAGTATTTTTGTGGCAATTAAAATGGTCATTGTAGTTGTAACCTACATTAAGGAGAGATTATTAGGTGCGGAGTGCGGACGGGGAGAACCGTCCGCCACAAGCATTGGCGAGTGCTCGGTACTGCTGGGTACCGAGCACCCACCAATGCTTGTGCGGACAGTGCGCACTCCGCACCTAATATTTTTTCTACATTAAATGCTGTAAAAGCCTTATTCAACTGTAGTAATAATATAATTCATTGAAAATATAAATCAAACTGAATTAAATCAAGCTGCATGTTTTGAAGTTTATTTTTTTAATAAACTATGATTTCTATATAAATTGATGATATACATTTATATAGAAAAAAAATCTTATTACTTTTTATGAAGAAAATAAGAAGCTCATTATTAATGGGACATAATAATTCAAGCATTGTCGTAGGCCTAATCTACTATTTGTAGCTCTTAACTTTGTTGGGTAAAGGTGCAGCCAATAACAAATTTTTTAACCTCATTTTGGCCTATACTTAACATAGTAAGCCAATTGATGCCGCTTCTAAAGCATGCAAGCCCAATTAATCATGCACTTTACTTTATTTTATTATTTGTATTTTCATAAGGGCTGATTGGTCATTAATTTGTATAAAATAACAAAAATAGAAGTATAGGCCATTAATTCATTTAAGGCTTCGTTTGAGATAGCTTTTATACTGATTCTTAAAACAATTTTTTGTACAAAAATTTTAAATTTTGTCTAGAACAACTTTCTTACTACTTCTTAAAGCAGTTTTATAGTACAAAATATTTTTTTTCACTAAAAAGCTCTTTTAAGATATAGTAAAAAAAGTCGTATCAAACAAAACCTTAATTTTGTACTATAACTCTTCTCTAAGAAGCAGTAAGAAAGTAATCTCAAAACAAACCCATCTCATGAAATTGTGCGTATATTTCGAGTCGACTCAATTCCAACTTAATATAGCTCCAATAAATACCATTCAGATATAACTTAGCACATGGATTTGAATCAATGATCAATCCATTTTGAGTTGAGCAAGCTTGCATCAATCCAATTTTAAGTTAGCTCAAATTTTAATCAAAATGTTTCGAAAGTAATATTAAAATAATAATAATTCATTATTTCCCTAAATAGATATTTATGATACTCATATACATATATACATATATGTGAACTTATTTAAATATATGCATAACATTTAAAACTTTGAGTAGATTATGAGTTTGATTGCTTAAAAATTGGCCTACCAGCCAATCATCATTATCTTTAAAATTTATACTACATTCATTTTATTTTAAATAAAAAAAAAAAATCATTCATCTGAAGTCATTTGCAAAGCTCTTAAGAGGTTGTCAGCTTGATGTATATTGATTGTTGAATAGCTAAGTGGATGATCATTCCTCGAGTAGTCACCAAAGACAACTTCATACTTAGTAGCCAATAGGGAAAGATTTTAAACCTTTGCCTTAGAAGCTAGAAAGCCTACATAAATGGGCTCTTGATTAGAAAAAAACATAATAATTTTCTACCAATCAGATGAGACATAATTAATAAGCTTTTTTTCTTTTTTGAGACATTTAGATTAATTAAGGCAAATTCACGTACATCATATACATAAAATTTAAATCTAAGACTTATTAATTGATAGACTAAGACTTCGTTTGAAACAGTTTTTTTTTGTTGCTTCAAAAAGTAACTTTTTACTAAAAAAAATATACTAAAAAATTATTTTGAGAAGCAATAAAAAAATCGTCCCAAATAAAGCTTAAGATAAGCTCTGTGCCAACAAACTAAGGCTTCGTTTGGGACGGCTTTTTCATTGCTTCTGAAAACGAAATTTTAGCACAAAATTAAAATTTTTATACTAAAACTCTATTTTAAGAAGCAACAAAAAAGCCGTCCCAAACGAAGCCTAAATTTATTGGATAAAAGCTCATCAAACGGCAAAGTGTTCGGCGTCTTTGTTGCCTAAAGTTAAGGAAGTAGGGCACATCTTTTCAATTATGTAATGACGATTCTTAAGCTTGCTAAGCGTAATTAATTAGCCGTTTTACTTATTGCTTTGCATATTCTTGAAGGCTTGGAGAGACATTAATTAACTTTGAAGCTCAACTAATATACTTTTATGAATTGTTGTTCTTTAATAATTTCTATAAAATGTTGCATGAAATAATACATTTATTCTAAGGAAATCTTTTTGTACAATTTGTATTTTGATCATGGGGTTGTTTGATTGATTGTAAATGGAATGCAATGTAAAAGGATACTTTGGAGTTTTTTTATGAGCATAAAATGCATGCATGAGATTATTTTTTTGTTGGTATGAAGTAAACTGTGTAATGTAAAGTTCAAGATAGTGGCGGTGTCGGTGGTGGATGTTAGTGGGTGGTGGCCGGCTCATGACAGCCAGTGGATGGGTGGTGGTCAATGGCGTCGGTGATGGTGGTGGTGGTCAGCGATGATGGGTGGCGGTGGCGATGGTTGTCAGCGACAATGATGATGATTTTATGATGCATGTAGAACTCATCTAAATCTAAGAAATTTCAAATACACAAAAAATGCACTTGATGGTGAATTTCAAATGCATCAAAACCCCTACATTTGAAACACTTTACACTCATTTTACTTCAAACCAAACAACCTCAATATTTGTTCCGAGCTAGAAAATTTACATAGTTAAATAATCAATTTTTTTTAGCTTTGTACAAAAACCTAACACAGAGATATAAATTGTAAGAGAAACCAGAATCAAAATTTTTCACATAGAAAATCCAAAAAGAGGAAAAAAAAAAAAAGAGGTTTGATTAAGTTGTAATAATACACTATATAATTGTTGGTATGAGGATTCAATTTTCTCCACAATTAAAGAAAATGGGATTATACAAAATAGAGAATAATTATTTAATTCTCATTATAGATATTATAAAAATTAGTTGCCCACAAGCAGATAATTAAAGTCTAACAATATTAGATATTAATAATCTAATGATAATAATTGTATGACATTACGTCTAGGCGGTCTAGCAATCATGGTGATGATTGTTAATGACATTCATCAGAGCTCTAATTTTCTCCCAACAAAAAGATAATTAATATCAAAATTTGATACAATTCAAGCAAGAGATGATACTGAAAAAATAAAATACTCCAATTCATAAAGTTTGACTTTTAACATTATCAATGTTTGGTGTTGATATTGCATTGGCATTAAAGGCTTTGTGTATCTAACTTTAGGAGGGAAGATGATGGTTGTTGAAGCTAGTGCAAGAGTTTTGACATGTAAATCCAATATTCTATATATGGCTTAGAAATGTATTTCTTTGTGAATACTTAACTAATTTTCACAATCAATTAGCTCAAGATAATTAAATCTCTATCTTTGTATGATCTTATATCTTCTATGGCTATTACTTTCTGAAAATTTTGAATGAGTGGAAGCTCTATCAATGAGTTGCTATCATTGAGTGTTTCTAGTGAGGATCCTATCAACTATTACTTTCCCAACAAAGTTGTCTCATGTGCGAACAATTAATAGGTCAGTTGACCTGGCGTAGCTCTACGTTTGGACGCCAATAACATGTAGCCACATGGTCTTACTCAATACTGCGCGGCCCGAGGACTTGACCCGGGATTGCTATGTTCGCATATTGCTCGGTATTGCTCTAGGTATTGCTAGGTATTGCTCGGTATTGCTAGGTATTCCTTGGCAACAATGTTTAAAATTGCGTATTCGGGTATTGAGGCGTTTTTCATTCGTGAGGCAAGGCGTAAAGATTGCGTAAACATAAAATGATAAATTTGTTATATACTAATGAGTGAATAATATAAAACATAAAAAAGCATAAGATATGAAGTGAAATCAAAATATCTCAATAATAAGACAACATGAAATATAGTTCAACTCAAAATTCTATCTTTCCAAAATCTCAATATTCTTTTCATTAACATATAATTCCGATTTCCAAAAATAAATAGCAATGACATATCACATAAGAACTCATAAGTCATTAGCACTGTCATCACTAAGGGGTTCTTCATTTGAATCATCATTATGGTGAACTGCTCTCTCCCCTTCCTCCTCTCCTATAGAGTCCAATGTCGGACATTTACTTCAAGATTTATGTAAGTTTTAATATATATATATATATATATATATATATATATATATATATATATATATATATATATATATAAGGCGTAAGCCTCATGCCAGTGAGGCGAGGCGGGCCTCAAAGCGGGCCTCAACCAAGTTGAGGCGCAAGCCTCATAAAAAAAACTCGAGGCGTAAGCATCGAGGCGTTTTTTACTCGAATTGCGCAAAGGCGGGCCTCAAGGCAAGCCTCATATTGCGCAATTTTAAACCATGCTTGGCAATAATGAAAAATATCACTATGTGAAGACCAATACCGAGAAAAACTTGGTATTGCTCGGTATTTCTCGGTATTGCTCGATATTGATCTTCACATAATGATATTTCTCATTATTGCCGAGTAAGATCGACCAATACCGAGCAATACCTAGCAACACGCGAACATAGCAATCCCGTCTCCGTTCCAGGTCAGGGTTGTCGGGCCGCACAGTAAATAGTGAGAACATGTGGCACTATTTTACTGGCGTCCGAACGTAGAGCTACATCAGGTGACAGGACCAAATAAAAGTTCCTCATGTGCATACCTTTCTAGCATTATTAGTGGAGACTTTGTCTATCACATGCTCTCTAGAATTTTTTTTAACAAGGATCATAATTTATACTAATTTATCATCAAGATTACCTTATTAGCTTGCCTTTTAAAAAATTTTATTAGATGTAATATTATTTATGAAAATGAATATTGCATTAATAATTAAAAAACTTAATTATTTCTAGTAAAATCAACATATAACCTCTTTTAAAATTTTTTGTGAGTCCAACTTCTTTGAATTTTTTCAGTGATGGAATCTTCTAGTGTAAAGGCACTCCTATTCAATAATTTCAAAATTTCCCTTGCTATAACTCTTTTGATCTCACGTATTTTGAAACTGATGATCTACAAGTTATTCTTGTAAATAATTTCCCATATTTCTCTAACAAATTAGAAGTTCAATATCTTCATTCAATTAAAAATAGTTTTCAATTGAATGTCCCTTTCCATGATGAAAATTTTATTACTGAGATCGATCTCTATCGTGTAGATTCTTTAAAGGTTTTGGCCACTTGAGATGTTCAAAATTTTAGATCTTCATCCAGATGTTAGCCTTGGATGCATTTAATGAGTTGTAATTGGATGACCCATGTTGAATTTGATGAGAAGGATGTCCTTGGCCTCTTGACTACTCTTACTTTTTCATTAAAGAGGCTGAACAATTCCTTGATGCGAATCTCATATCTGTAAAAATAACTCAAATTTCTTTCGATGAGCATTAATGACTTCATCAAATTTCAGCCAAATTCAATATCTAAGAGAAAACTACACCACTAGAGCCCAAAGAAAACCTAGATCTAAGAGATCTCAAATTTCAGCCAAATTCAAGATGCCCCAAACCCTAGAAAAATCAACTACTTAATGCATACAATTCAAAAGGAATTCCCTAAACAGTCCCTGCAATCAATTTCCCTCCTAAACTCCCTCAAATTTCCTTCCCGAAACCGTCCCGCAAGGCACCCATCTCGCGCGGCTTCCACCCAGGCGGAAGCTTTCTCCGCTGTTTTTGCGATTTCGCCCGTGAACCGGTCCCGCCTGGACCGGTCCAATGGACCGGTCTAACAGAGCATTAATGACTTCATCAACAATTATTTGTGATTATACTCGATAAATGAGATAAGCATATGAGCGAATTATCTCTTGCATTAATAAGTAGAAAGATCTAGGGTGAAGACCACTAATAAAATCACATTGTATTAAATTCATATCCACTCTAAGAATTTAGTGTGCCTCAAAATAAAATTTTTAGAAGTATTCCTAAAAAATCTCTCTCACATTTTGGTGAATCTTAAAAGAATTTGTAGTAATATTTGATGATCTTTCAATGGAAAGCCTAACTAAATCAGCAAAAGTATGAATAACTCTAACTAAAATCCCATTGGAATAAAATGTTGAAACAATGTATTAATTAAGGATGATAATTTGAGCACGTTCTTTTTACTCTACAATCCTTTCAAACAAACTAAACCTCTTAATCAAGAGTGTTCTTAAGCATTCTGAAATATAATTAATCATAAGAATTTGTCTAAACTAATTTAGGAAAATCTCTTAATATATTCAATCTTCCTTGCCTTGATTCTTATACGTTTATGTAATAAATTGATGACTTCTATTATATTATTATCCACTAAGGTTTCATTTGGAACGGCTTTCTTACTACTTCTTAAAGCATCTTTCTAAAATTTTTGTACTTAAAAATTGTTTTAAGAAGCAGTAAGAAAGTCGTCTCAAACGAAGCGTAAATCTCTTTCAAAGCTAATAGTTATAGTCTCGAGAGCTACGAGCCACTAAGTTTAGATATTGAAGTCCCCAACAATCAATAGGAACTAAGTAGAGGAACTGCGAAGCAAAGGGAAACAATTAGTAAGAATAGCAGAAGAATGCAACTCATTTTGATCTGTTAGTTGGAAGCTTTGATTATCAACTAAGAGGTATTGGGTTCAAGTCGTGTGTATGTGATGTGTGTGAATTTGCTTTAAATGACATAAATGTCCCAAAAAAAATAGCAGAAGTCAACATCAATACCAGAAAAAAAAGGATAAAATTGCAGACAGGAACAATCGGAGGAAAAGAAAATGGTGGGAAATGAAGAAATCATAGCTAGATTAAAAGCAAGGCTAGATAAATATATGTTCCACCCAATTCTTCTTTATGCTCAGCAACAATTTAATTCCATCTGAAAAAGTGCTAAACTTGGAATTCAACGGTGCAGTCAAAATTTTGCAACAATGATCTAAACCCAACAAGATATTCAAGATAATAGAGAAAACATCCCATTATCATAGAAACCATTAACATTAACATCATAAAAGTAAAGTGAATGAGAAAATAAAAAACTAGATAAGATAAGTCCACATTGATTTGCATTCTCAATAAATAAATGTTTTCATTTTCGTATCAATCGGCCATCCGATCACAATAAGACAACAAAATTCGACATCAAAAGTACTGAAACAATATTTTTATACTCAACTAAATAATGAAGCGGAAGAAATAAGGAATTATCATTATTAGAGAATAAATTTCATTCTCGCAGGTCATCAGCACAAGCATGGCCCTCCCAAATTAATTGATATTAAAAAAACTAAATGACTTCTAAATAATAAAACTAAACAATCTTGGCTCGAATCATTTAGGAAGCTGCTTTAAGAAGCTATAAGAAAGTCGTCCCAAATGAAGTCTTAGTCTTCATTTGGGACAGTTTTCTTCCTGCTTTTCCTAAAAAGTTGTTTTAGAAAGCAACAAAAAAATTGTCTCAAACAAAAACTTAATTTGCTCAGTTTTTGATGAGACCTAACTTGTTTCTACAAGTTGCATAACTTATTTTTAGGTGCACATCCTTGTTTAGCATACCTATGATGTTCCTGTCGCATCGTCTCATATTGAATTATCATGAAAACTAGTAAATCAATTGTGTTTGTAATATTGTCGCCCATCTCTTCAATCAAAGAAAAACGCTTGACCTATATCTTAGCAAATAAAGGCAAGCGGATGCAGGATGGTTCAAGGTTAGGTTTTCCTAATTTTATGCTGCAATATACATAAATCATACAAGGGAACTTAAGAATTCACATATTGCAAATCAGTAAATAGGTCCTTTTTTTTTTTTGCTTACATTTAAAGTAAAGATGAGAAAAAGAACCCAAATGATAATATAATGATCAAATGAATCTAAAATTTTAATAAAAAATTTTGAACCATAAATGATCAAGAAACAATTATATTTTAATCGTTACAAACATATTGCTAGTTACATCGAATCTGTACAAATCAAGAACATTAGGAAGCCAATAATAAAATATATAGAAAAAATTAGGTAAAAAAAAATTCAATCAAAATAAGAAATCCAAAACAGTTGCACTTCTATTGCACTCAAAGGAATGAAACTAAGTCTTAGAACATCCATTTATAGACTTTTTATCTCCTAGATGAGGAGATGGTTTTAACAAAAAATTAGTCTAATTTGATTCCAATCCATTCAATTTTAAACTTACGGAAAAATTCTAACTTCAACAGCCCATGGGCTAAAAGGAAATTCAAGGTATCCATAACTGCAGTTCTCCTTTAGTGAACATCCTAACAAACAACCCTTCTTTACCGCCAATAACCGGCCCCATATTAAGGTAGCAGACTAACAGTTGTATCGACTGAGAACAGTTAAACCGCAAGTAGAGAATAGATGAATCCATAATAAGCGACAACAAATCATATGAAACTTTTGTACTAAGAAGTTTTAATTTGTGTACTAAAAAACTACTTTAAGAAGTAATAAAAAAGTTGTCCCAAACGAAACCTAAATGCAACAGTAATGCTATAGAATGATTTTAATCTGCCCAGCTTGAAAATTTTTGTTGAATTGAGCTTTTAATATTTTGTCTATAGATCTTTGAACTGGAGGATATCCAAGAATCAAACCATGTTCATCTCATACCACACCATATAAACAAACCTAACATTAGGAAAAGAATACACCCTTTCTCAAGTCCATTAAAATAAACAAATAAAAAAAACCAACAAATGAAGAAAAATAAACTTTACTAAAAACATTACTTAATGTGATTCTTCAAACTGGAATAAACAGACATTTCATCAAATCTATTTGGTTTGGACAAATTTAGCTCTGAATTTAGCATTTAACACCCATCAAACAAATTATAGCATAAAGTTTATACATATTGCAAAGTAATCCATGAGCCATCACATATAAATTGTTGACCCCATAAGCTTAGGTGATTTCTGTGTGGTTCATTAGAATTTGATGATGACAAACCTTATCTGATGACATCTAATGGTATGCTATTTTTTTTTTTCTCTATATTACTCATTCACTAAAAACAATGATGATGATTGATTTCACTGGTCATTCTTGGATATTTGGTCTATTATAAATGCATTAAACTTGGCAAATTCAATAAGAATTATGAGTAAAGAGAAAATACAGTATTGTTTAGAATGAATGAACTTGTTTTTATAAGCATTAAAAATAAAATTTAAATTATTACAAAAAATATTTTACATAGCTACATTTTTTATAAATTACTTAGCTCAATTTTCTATTTAAATATATTTTAACAATTACTTCATATATTATATATTTGACTGATTAGCAACTAGTGATAATATGCATATTTTATTTATCATTATGATTTTTATCAATCATGTGTTTAACAAATTTAGTCTTCAGATGCAATAATTTTACTTGTAAAGTCACAAATATTTTCCTAAGTTGCACCAAATGATCATGTCTTTTAACAAATTAAAATATCATTAAAATAAAAAAAATTCTGACATATTTGTATCCCCGTAAAAAATACTAGGTGAAGTTTTCAACCTAAAAATCATCATCACAATTCATACAATCAATTTTTTTATTTTAAAAGCAATTTTTCCTTTATCAATTTACTGCATTCTAGTAAGATGGAAAACAAATCTTAAATCATTCATCATATTTAACCTATCATCTAAAAGAGGTACACAAAATCTATAATTGATATTTATTTCATTAATGGCTCCTGAAATAATGGCTCCACTATGTACATAGATATGCTAACTCTCATATTTCTCAGTTGTAAGTAAATCAGTTATAGCACAAGGGATCCCACTTTTAACTCAAAAATGTGACAGTAGAATGGATCTCCTTTAAAGTTCCTCTTCAAGTTGATTACTGTTAGTTTCCAAACCCTAAGAGGTCTAAGCACCACGCAATTTCAACAAGCCTAGATCGCACTAACTTTAAACTTATGAGAGATTTTCAAAGCAAGCACTTTGTGTACCATGGATTCGACGTCATAAAAAGTACATGAATTTTAATATCTCTTAAATAATTTCCTTCTCACTCTAAATATTATAATAGCATTGGGACATACTATGCAACACAAGACCAATTTGTTTGATCGTCTTTAAATCTTTCCCATCAAACTATGCTTAACTTTGCTTCAAAACTATTCCTATAGCAAAAAAAACCTAAACCTTTTGTTCTTAAAATATGGTACTCCACCAAAGCTAATGAAATTGAAGAAACATCAAACAAAATTGCACCATGCAATACCAACTCTTCCCAAAGCACGAGTACACCATTGTCGACAAAGGAAAAAAAAGGCCCAAATCTCTTAACACAATCAAGTGAGAAATTACTTATGAGACACAATAAGGAAAGAGGATTAAATTAAGACTATAAAGTACAACAACAACATCAAGGTTTTATCCCACTACGTGGGGTCGGCTACATGAATCTTTTTTCTCCATTGTGTCCAGCTAAGAGTCAAATTCTCATTTAAATCTAATAAAGAATGGTCATTTCTAATATATTCTAAACAAATCTTTTTAGGTCTACCTCTACCTTAACATAGATCAAATCTACTACATCTACTCTCCTAACTGGGTCATCGGAAGACCGATGTTTTACATGACCAAACCATCTAAGGCGACTCTCTCTAATCTTATCTGTCACTGGAACTTTTTTTTCATTGGAACTCTCTCTAAGACTAGAAAGTACCCACTTCAAAAATTCCTTGAAGGAGTTCTTCATACATTTATAAGGATTTGGCTCAAAATTTCTACCGCAACAATACTTATAGTTCTTCAAAATGGCATTCTATCATCAAAGATATATCTGGTCATGGGAATTTCAAAAATCTCCAAGCAGCTGAGCAATCACATCACCTACAAAAATCCAAAGCTTGGGACCTCATATAGATTACAATAACACTATCATTTTCAACTAAGTTTAGGAACTATTTGGTTAACATTGAAATAGGTTTTGACCTAATAAAATCAATTTTTTTTGTAAAAAACGCCTATTTAAGTATTGGCTTATTTTCAATTAGTCGAGATGATACTCCAAGCTCACAAAAATAAACGTACGATCCCCTTCTCTCTTCTCTCTAATTCTCTTTTAAACCTTCTTCATTTTCTCTTTAATGAAAAGCCGCAGGAATCCCTTATAGGCGAAACTCAAGCAAATGTTGCCACCGATCCTTCTATACACACAAAAATCCCTTAGACAAGCCTCTTGATGCAGCACAATGCAGCTACATTTTTAGGAAATTTAAGGTAAATTAAATTTTGACTCAACTCTATTAAAAATAATATCATAAATTAAGTTAACCAATTTTCAGATCAAGAGTAAAAAAAACTGAGATAACTAAGGTTGGGATGCTCGCTGTTTTAAAAGCTAAGACTATAAAAACCCTTGAGTAAAAAGAAGCTAAACTCTTAAACTTCGATGCGTCTTTTGATATAATGGTTGGAATTTTATTTAAGAAACTCCGCCGTAAAGTATGCTTATCCCGGAGAAATCCAGGGATGAGTGACCTAAGTTACACCAACATGACAAAACTGTGGCGCCCCTAGGTCAAAGCGGATAATATCTCGATAGTTAAGATTTTTTACTGTTAGAAATGGTATCAGAGCAATAAACCAGCCAGAAGATAGAAACTAAGTGTCATACAAGACAAAGTACTACGCCATGCGAGCCACCTTTTAAACCTTGTATGGACAAAATACTACATGGCGGGAGTCACCACTTGAACTTGTAGGGGCCACCTATAGAAACTTATTTGCCTGGTGAATGATTTTGGGATAAAAATACTGATGAGGACGTCTATTACTTAAGTGAGAGAGATTGTGAAACCCCCTGAGTAAAAAAAAGCTAAACTCTTAAACATCGAGCCACCTTTTGGTGTAATGGTTGGAATTTTATTTAAGAAACTCCACAGTTAAGCATGCTCATTCCTGAAAAAATTTGGGATGGGTGACCTCTTGAGAAGTTACACAAACAGGATAAAATTATGAGGCCCTTAGGTCAAAGCGGATAATATCTCAATAATTAAGAGTTTGGACTGTTACAAAGACTATCAAACCTTGTAACTTTCAAATTAGCAATTTCAAAAATTACACCATCCCAACCCAAATTGCTTCCAGTGCAGTGTTTTCATTCTGTAAAACAGCCTTGGTAACGTAGCCTACCCCTACTGAAAAAACTCATACTAATTAAAAAAAACCCTTATTTCTAAGAATTGACATTGATATGTGTGTTCTTAGTTCAGTTTCCACGATTATTTCATCTTTTACCATTTCATTTGTTAGTTATTAAATAAATCGACACTGCAATCTCTGACTGGAGTTCAAATGATGGAAAAATCAGATAGATCACAAAGCCATAAAATCCTTTCATAAACTTCATCGCCATTAAAAGCGGGATAGAACACCCATATGACATTCAAAGAACATGATAACATATAAAAACCTGAGTGAACGAAGGCATGAACTACTACTTCTGAAATAGTTAAAATCGTTAACTTGCATTTCTACCATACTACATTATGAGGAGATTATTTACCGATGAACTCTTTAAATCTTCAAAGACTCTTTCCTCTTATTCTCCTCCATTTGGGAAAAGACCTTCATTGAAATCATATTATCATCAAAATATCGTGAATAAGGATGATCTCTAGGAACTAGCCTTCTGTACTTCTCGAATTGCTTCTCTGCCTCTTCCTTCTTCCGCAGCAACGTGTATATAATTCCTTGGCACAAATAAGGCCGGAAGTCCCGCGGTTCCTGCCTCACCAATTCCTGGTAAATCTTCAACGCCTCCTCATACTTGTCCTCAATAACCTTAATCTGAGCAATGAGCAACTTAAAATCCCTCACGTCCTCCTTCCTCTTCAGCTTTTTGCACGTCTCCAAGGCAGATTCGACTCTTTTCAGTATCGCATTCAAATCGCCCTCTACCTCCCTCTGTGTCATAACCAGTCCATGGTAAGCCTCCACGAGCAAGGGGTCTTCAGCCAATATATCCTCAAACCCTTGCCTCGCAGACTCAGCATCCCCACTGTAGCTTTGAAGGTGAGCCTTCAGGAGGAGGAGCTCTTTCTCGCCAGGCTCCAGCTGTATAAGGCGATCGACAGCGGCAATCGCATCTTGAAACTTCCCGGCCTTCACCTTCAGCTCCATGAGCGCGCGCAGGGAGCGGCCGTCTTCGGGATTAGAATCAAGGTGCTCTTCCAGTTTGCGTTCCTTCTCCTCGTCAGAGAGTGCTTGGTCCGTGTCGAAGGATTCAACAGTCGCCGCAGGGGCCGGGGAGACTATGGCGGCGATGGCGCTGGGAGGGAAACGAAATCGAACAAGGAGTAAGCCAGCGCAGGTAGCGGCGGCAGCGAGGATGGAAGGAATTAGTTTCGGAGTTGAAATTTTGGGTACGGGTTGGGGAGGCTTGTGGGAGCAGTGGATGGAAAGACGGGGTTTAGGTAAGGAGCGTAGGGAGATGAGGGTTTTAGAGGAAGGGTTTAGGCGAAGAGAAGGTGAAGAGATGGAGAAGGGAGAGGAGAGTGAGAAGTTTGACGAGTGGAATGTTCTAGATACGGACTCCATTGATGCGTCTCGGTCGAGCTTTCTCTCTGAAGAGGGAGGAGAGCAGAGCTAAAGAAGCGGCGGTTGGATTGTTGGAAGATGCAGACTTAGGAGGCTTCGTTCGGCAAATGAATTGGCTGGGATGAGTACGGAGCGAAATTGGTTGCGAGACAAATTAGAACGGAGAGAATTTGAGGAAGAGTTGATGGGCCTGATTTTAGAAAAATTATTTGGGCCAAATACCAGACATAGCTGTACCTACGTAGTTGAAAGTTTGAAACTCCTGTCCATGGCTAGCCGGGTTAGGTGTGTAAGTGAGTTAAGTCAATTCGTGAGTTGATTGAAGCTTGACTCAAAAAATAATTTATGAGACTAATTTGATCAGTTGAAAATGTATTTGACTCGACTCATTAGCTCGTGAGCCGGCTTGTAAGAAAAATTGAATATAAATGCACTTAAGAAACTAGGTTATAACTTATAACCAGTAAATTCTTATCATGTAAACATCACAATGATAACTTGCTCAAAGATCATTAAGCCTTAAAGAATAGCCATAGGGGAGTCGCCTCCCATAAGAAAAGCCAAGGGTTCATGTGATCCACTTAACTGGGGACTCGCCGACGAGAAGAAGCATCCATCAAAGATTCAAAGCACTTGCAACTATTTATAGTGGAATGCTATCAATCATACTCTTCATACCAACTATATAAAGGATTTTTTCAATAGGTTTGTAGCTTGCCCCATTATAGTCAACCAAATATTGAGTTACTACCTCCACGACTTGAACATACTCACCTCCCAATTTGAAACAATCGAGAGCTCCAACAAATGATCACCAAAGACTTCAGAGTGCTCGCCAGACAGGGGTAGAGCTAAGATTTTTCTTCTTATGGGCTTACAATTTATTTAATTTAATAAAAAAAACCTTAAACTTTTTCAATCGAACTTGAAACTGGCATTAGTAGTTTTAAATTTTCTTTTAAATTTGTCATTATAAAAAGATAGAGTATATGAAGTGGGGAGCCGAGAGAGAGAGGGAGAGAAAGAAATACTTGCTTAAGCCAATATTCGAGCACATGAGCAACCGTCGAGCAAGGAGATTGCATTTGTGAGAATTAAGAGACGAAACTTGCATTGGTAAGGGCAGGCTACAAATGACTAAAAGGGAGGGAAATAATTCATGCAAAACTTTATTTTAATTTTTCAAAATTTTCATATTAGAGTAGTATTTTGTAGGCAAGAAGCAAGCTAGTGAGAGCCCATTCCCCCAGGGCCCCTTGTCTGGATCTGCTATTATCGCTAGTCCAACCCTCTCAGTTTTACCCTCACTAGCAGGCTCGCCTACCGACTTGCCCCTCCACATTTGGCACAAGGGAACTTTTCTGAAACAAAGGAGCAAAAAATGAGACAGTTTTTTTTTTTTTTTTTTAGTATGACATATTTTTAAGGTAATCTATATTATGAGTCATTAATTGTTGTCCTTTTATTTCTTTTTATTGTAAAGTCCTCAAATCTTTATAAATAAATAGTAAAGAGGGACATTTTGGATTTGTTGAAATTTTCTATAGACACTCGAGCTAATAAATCATCTTTCACAGAGTTTCCCCCACTCTCTCTCCATTCTCACATAGGTTCTCAGGTCGTACCCTTAAGAGCTCGCTTTCTAGTAAGGTCAAATATTAACCATGGACAAACTTGAATCCAATATCCTGAAAACTCTTCCTTTTAAGAATTTGATGCATTAAAAAAATTGAAAGTGAAACAATTTGCATCAACTAAAAATATGTGCATGTAAATATAAGTTGAAGTAAAAATAATATTTAATATCCAATTACATATTGTAAATTAAAGTAAACATCAATTAATACCTATATATAAAAATGCTCAGAAATTAAAATATTTATGATTCAATCTCACCATACGTGTATATTATTAATTTATGAATTCTATACCTAAAAATTACCTCCAAAAATATAAAATAATTATTAAACATGAAATAAGTATAAGTATTGTAGTCAAATAATTTTTTTAAGAGTCTAAGGAACATATTGGTATATAAAATGCATACCTATTCCTCAAATTAAAGCTGCACTAAACATACACTGAATCATTTAGTAGTTGATGCTCTAAATTAGGGGAGTCAAAATGGGTTATCATGTCAAGTTTGGATTTGATTTGAGATTGACCTTCTTTGAACCCATCCAACTGATTTTGTAAATGGGTCAAAGCGTTGAACCTGACCCGAACCGCCCTAAACCTAGTTGAGCCATTCCGATTCAATAAATCATTTAGATTAAAAAAAATTTATATAGCAAGCTAAGCTAAGACAACCAATGAGTAAAATAATTTAAAGAATTCAAGTAAGGTAAAATTACGATTATAGTTTACCATATTTATTTAGACTTTCTCACTATGTTACAATCAAGATTTAATTAATCTAAATTTTAATTATTATATAAAATTCCTATATACAAATCAAATTTTCTAATATACAATTCACTGGTCAAAATTGAGTCATTTTTGAATTGGGGGTTGCCTGAGCCCGATTTGGTCATTAAATGGGTTGGAAAATAGGACTTGAACTCAACCCATTTATTCACAAACCTTAATATTTTGAGTCGGGTTCATGTTAGGTTATCAAGTCGTGTCTTTTATTGATACCCCTACTCTAAATGATTACTTCTCTTTATGTGAATATGCTAAAAATTGTTTCAATTTTTTTCACATCCATAAGAAACAAATTAAATAAGAATATGATTAGCTAAATTTTGTAAATTAGATTACTAGAATCAAAGTGCATCATATTTTTTTTCCATCAACATTTATATAACTCAACAATAAGCTTTGCATTCTTTTTGAAATGTCTCAATAAATTTACTCTCATCTTATAATAGGAATGAAGTTCATAACCAGGCCAATTATAGCTATTGCGTTAACAACTTTTTATGTAAAAGATTAATTCAAAGCATTTAAGGGAATGCAACTATGAAAAAAATATCTTGCAAACTCCATTTTAGCCCTATCTATAATATATTTTTATGCAAAGAACTTTATAAAGATGGTTGCAATCCAAGATTGGTTATAACAGAAAAATAAATTTCAATGGCGTGTACGATTTCTCTTTCATTTGTCTAGTCCTTCGTAATGTGCAGCTAAAGTTTGTGATTTAGATAGAAGATCAATAACATCTATCTTCTTCATTGATATGATCACAAAATGGGTGCATACTTTCTTTGTAACAGCTTAAACTCTTAATTATCGAGGTATTGTTTGTTTTGGCCTAATGACATTACGGTTTTGTTCAGTTGGTGTGATTTTCCAAAAGGTCACTCATCCTAGATTGTTTCCCACGAGCAGGCTTAACATTAGAATTTTTTAATAAATTTTGACAATTACACCAAAAGGCGCCTCGATGTTTAAGAGTTTAAATTTTTTATAGTTAAGGGACTTTACAATCCCCCCACTTAAGTAACTTGAGTTCTCGTCAGTATCCTTACCCCATAATCATTCACCAAGCAAACAAAATTCTATTGGTGACCCCTACAAGTTCAAGTGGTAGCTCCCGCTATGCAACACCTTGTCTCATATATAGTTCAAGAGGTAGCCCCCATGGATATCATTTGTAATAATTCAAACTCTTAACCATAGAGGTATTGTCTATTTTGATCTAATGGTCTCAAGATTTTGTCCCATTAGTATAACTTCACATAAGGCCACCCATCCCTTGATTGCTTCCGCACGAGCACATTTTACTTTAGGTTTTCTTAATGAATTTTAATCATTACACCAAAAGGTGTCTTGATATTTAAGAGTTTAAATTCTTTTTACTCGAGAGGTTTCACATGTCCTCTTATGCCTAATTTTTATATATATTGCTTTTAATTTTTCTCGCATTTGTGAGAGACATACATGTGAAACTTCTAAATTGAGCAATATTTCCCTTAGCATCAGTCAAATATTATTTGATCATCCAATTAATACCTTCGGCTTTATATATAACTCCACAGAGCAAATATTTATATTTGTTCTCCCAACCAAAATGTCTACTTTTATAAGAATGATTCCATGTTGGGTCCTTTTTTCACACACAATAGGAGGAAATAAAGGCTTCCTTCCAGATGAATCCATTCTAAGCATAATAAATAAATGATTGCTATTTAAATAAAAAAAAACTACACATCTTGATCTAAAAAATAGTTTATAATTCATCTATGATGACCAATGTATATTATGATATTTCTTTTTTGCATTAAATCATTTTGTATTTGATGGATATAAAAAAAATGATCAGCAATTATATGCTACCAAAAGAGAACTTTTATGTTATTGATGAAATTATTATGCAAATATAATACCATGGAAATTTACTTACATCTTAAAAAACAATACAGAAGTTTTAATAGTGCTTAAGCAAAGAAAAAAACCACAAGAAGTGGCAGAATAAAGAAACAAATAATATTCCAAATAATAAAAAAATATTTTCAAACAGTTCTAATACAAAAATAAGACCAAAAAAAAAAAAGCAAACATTCAATTTTTGTATAAACAAGATATTTTGTCTTGAAAATACAATATCTCATATTTTTAATATTGATATGATTAAAAAAAATCATATGATTTGCATGAATTTAAGGCAATTTTTGAATTAATTTTTTTTAAATTATAGTTATAATCATCTAAAATTCAAATTTGGCATGCTTATAATTAAATGAAGTGGCTTGATGAGGCAAATCCAATGAGCCCAATATCATTCAATCCATGCATCATTAAGACACTTAAATGCTGAAAAAAAACTTAATGATCAAGAAAATCAATATGGACTTTACGATAATGTGTTTTGGATTCATGTTCAAATTACTAAATTATTTATCCTAAAAAGTTTATAAATAGAGCATCATTCTCTATATGAAGGGGGAGACCAAAGAGCTAAGAGAACTAAATAGCTATTTAGCATTTACTGGCTATCACTGCAGACGACTACCACCAGCTATCGTCATCAACAACCATCTCAGCCAGTAATCACCGTCAATGACCATTGCTATAATCATCGTCATCTCCATATTCATATCAAGATTTAATCTTGTTGTTAGGTATTAACTATTTGACTATGAATATCAGATTTTTTTAATTCATATAACAGAAATCAAACCCTATTTCTGGGTGTCTCCAAGGGAAATTTAGATAATTTTTCTCAAACAATTCCATCATATATATATTACCTATCAGGATATTTTTAAAATTATTACATGTAACATTAATAGAGAATTTATGAAAAAAAATTAATTATTTTTGTAGTATTTATATTGCCACTAGGAGTATTTATAATTCATATAATTGTTTTAAATTTTTAATAAATATATTAAAACTTTTAATCTTTATATATATATATATATATATATATATATATATATATATATATATATATATATATATATATATATATATATATATATATATATATATATATATATAAATATATATATATATACATGAATGAGATATTATTATTAAAATTAAGGGTTAAATTTCAAATTAGTCCACCAGTCACCGACTATTCATATATGACCATTTTAATCCCAAAATATAACTTTACTCCAATTAGTCTACCAATTATACAAAATTGATTCAAAATGGTTTCTTTGGGACTAAATTGAAATCAATTTTGTATAATCAAGTGACTAAATTCTGATGTAGTGGATCGTCGGAAGATGCGACCTGCAAAAAAGATTTGGGTTTTCCCAATCCAGGGAAGAAGAAGAAGCTTTCAAAGCTTTAACAAAAGGATAATATCATTCAATGCTTTTCCTATTACAAAACCTGCTATTTATAAAGTAAAAAGAGCATTCTAGAAGCTCATTCTAACAAACTAGATAAGGTGTCCTAGGGAACACCTCAAGCATAAAATGCACCGCATTATTCTCCCCTAGCGTAAAAAGGCTCGACTCCGTCGAGACGCATTATTGAAAAAGAGACTGTTGCAGAAGACAGATTCCCGGATCGAAGATTTTGTTCTCATCATTTGCATCTTCCTCATAGTCTGTTTGAGCTGATGTTCTTCCACGTAGTATTTCAAAATTCTCAAAGCATGATCCCAAAAAACATGCATCTCTTTTTACAGAGGATTTTTGTAGTTGAGATCCAAGTGCTAAGGCATCCCGTATTTGTTTTAACCCACTCAAATTGTATGTTAAATGATATGTGCCAATGACAAAATCATGGATATCCTGGCTAGTGCGAACATTCACAACCAGAATAATTGGGCCATTATCATTGATTGCTTCTTCCAATATTCTCTCAAATAACTCACCAACTTTTTTGACAAGCTCTTGAGGGACTTGATTCCCATCAGTATCAAAGAGGGCATAGCTCTCAATGTCGTGATCAAATAATACAGAATTGTCATTGCTGGTGCGATAAAGAGGAAGCCCAAGTCTTCTAATCAAAGGTGCCAATGGATTTTGATTGTAGACACCGTTCAACCAGGATACACCCATGTCAACAGAAAATCCAAAAGAGTAATCAGTGTGCCCACGACCACCAACTCTATCCTCAGATCCCAAAACAACCACCTGAAAGGATGCGTTCTTGAGAGCACGACCGGCGGCAAAGCCTGCAAATCCTGCACCAATGACAATAGCAGAAGGAAGGGATGGCTGTCTTCTCTCATTGTCAAGAAATGGCATTCTAAACTGTTGCTGTTGTTGAAGCAATGCACCAAGATAGGCTCTCTGGATACCAAGTGAATCTCCATAAGAATTGCCCATGAAGCCTCTCGGCAGCAATCGGTCAAGTTGAACATCTGCAGTAACAATGTAGTTATCATTTAACTCAATATCCCCATTTGGCCGATCACGTCTCTTAGCAAACTGAACCGCTGTTGCCATAGGAGCGTTCTCCCAATCACTATCCACGACTTCCTGAACCAGAGGCTGGATGGACATGGTAGAAGCAGCATCCCCACACGGAATGGATGGGCTCGAGATACAAACCTGGACGGAATCGACGTGAACGTCCGAAGGAGTTTCTGCCTCAGGAACGAATAAGTCGGAGCGTTGGGCATCTGAATTGGAATCTTCTTCCGTAGAGCTGATATCCGATGGAGTCGTAGCTCCGGATGCGAGTGACGGATCTCGCATTTCAGAGTCCAAAGGAGCAGGAATTCGAACTTGCTGTTCGTGTGGACGGGAAGCGGCTAAGGGCTGTGATCGGAAAAGGCATGTCGCGTCTCCCTGGAGAATGTCGACAGAGTTTTCCGGCTGCTTACCAGAGTCTCGCTGGAGGTTCTCCGGCAGGGGCTCCGTTTGCAGAATGTCGACAGAGTTCGGAAGTTCGCCGGCTGGGGTTCCGGTTGCAGGAAGATCGAGTCTCACTGTGTTCAAATGCTCTGATGCAGGCGAACTGGGTTGCGTGCGGTGTTCGGTTGCGGGAGTCTGTTCGGGCAAGCACTGCGGGCAGCGGCTGGATTTGTCTTTTCGGATTTGTTTGTTTGTGGGAGTCTGTTCGGGCAAGCGCCGGGCGAAGTCACGCACGCGTCGCGTCGGCGAATCGGCGGCTGGGGGTGCGGTAGCCTGGTCGGCGGCTGGGGTTGCGGGAAGCTGGTCGGCGAGGGTCTGGTCGGCTGCTGGGGTTGCGGGAAGCTGGTCGGCGAGGGTCTGGTCGGCTGCTGTCGGCGGCGAAGGAGCGGCGGCTGTGAGATGGGGCTCCGTCTGAGCGGGCGGTGATGGAGGATGGGTAGCAGAGGGATTGAGAGGAGCTAGAAGCGGTCCAGTGAGCTGAGCAGAGACGTCGGACTCGTGCAGGTAAGGCGTGCAGGTGTTGCACACGGAAGGCCATGCTGCAGGCAGCGGTCCATACTCGGTCGCTGGACCTTCGAGGGCGATTGGTCTTGCGCGGGCAGGTCTGCGTTGGAGCCGAACGGAGTCGGATGCGGATGGAGTAGAGGAGATCGGAGGAGAAACAGAGGATGCGGAAGTAATCTGTGGAGGCGGATCGCGCCATCTCAGCGGAAGCTCGAGCGGCGGATACTCCGGCGGCGGGTCACGCCATCGGAGAGGGAGTTCGAGCGGAGGGTAGTCGTCAACCACAATCGGTTGATTACGGATCCTTTTGCGGGAAGCGGAGTAGAAGAGGGAAGGTGAAGACGAATACCTCGGTATGGTTGCTGACGACATTCACATCTTCCTTATTGCCCAAAGGTTCCGATCTACCCGATCGAGTGATTCCTTCGCTTGAGCTTGGTAGAAGGTGATCCGGCTTCAAGCATCGTCGACAGCCTACCTTCCTTGGCGCCGATTGTCGTCGACCGCCAATCCTATTTTGCGGCTTTGATCGTCGTCGACAGCCAACCTTCTTCCGCAGTTCATTGATCTTCGCAAGCTCCAGGCTCTTATACCAATTGATGTAGTGGATCGTCGGAAGATGCGACCTACAAGAAGGATTTGGGTTTTCCCAATCCAGGGAAGAAGAAGAAGAAGCTTTCAAAGCTTTAACAAAAGGATGATATCATTCAATGCTTTTCCTATTACAAAACCTGCTATTTATAAAGTAAAAAAGAGATTATTCTAGAAGCTTTGTATTCAATAACAATGTGATATATTATGATAAATTAGTTATTGTTTCCCACCGTTGCTTAACTTGGTTGGCGGGCGAGTATGGTTGGGAACACCCTAATTCCTGTTTGTAGCTACTCGAGCGCCAGCGCCTCTTAAGTTGTACTCAATCAAGTGCGGGCTAGGAGGTTTTTTGTAGGGGTGTCAATATTTGATCCGACTCGAAAACCAGACCCGAAAACACCTGAAAATTTTGAGTTCGGGTCAACCCAAACCGAGTCGGGTTCGGGTTAGGGATTTCAACCTGTTTGTAAAACCGGGTCAGGTTCGGGTTGACCCGAAAACCCAAAATCAACCCGATTTGACCCGTTTTTAATTAATTCAGGAGGGTTTTAATAAATTTTTATGAAATAAATAAATGATATTTCAAAAAATTATAAACATTATTGTTCAAATTAAATTAATCTTAATTTATTTTAAATTAATTAAAGTAAATCTTACCTTAATTTGATTTAGATTTAAATAAATTGAATTAAATAAAAAAAATTAATAAAATATATCAGAATAAGATCGGGTTCAGGTTGACTCGGACCCGAAGCGGGTCGGGTTCCGGTTCGAAAAACCGACCCGTTTGCAAAAACAGGTCGGGTTGAACAGTGTCGGGTCAATTTCTGTTTGGACCAGACCCGATTTTGACAGCCCTAGTTTTTGGGATGAGTGTCTCTTCGAAGTGAGCTGATGATTAATCACGCCACCAAACGCTCTTTTGCAGATAGCAATCGGTGAATATCCCGTTCCAAAAATAAATAAATAAATAATAGTTATAGTTCATATGTTAAGCGGTCGGGTAATTTTTATTACAAATAAACCTACTAAAAATATATACGAAGCTCATGCCCGTACTGTTTTAAGATCCGAATTCTAGCCCGCAATTAACGCTGATTTGAAGATTCCAAATCACAAGCTCTATCGCGTCCTCGTCCTCGTCCTCGTCCTGTCTACGTCAGGCGAACTGAATCTTATCCATTAAAACCCTCCAAAGAACAGGTGTCGTACGTTCAACCCTTTCTTACATGAATCTTCCAGCCGGCAGAGCAGTGGATCCGATCATCTTCACTGATTCCCGATCCTCGCCAGTTGGCAATGTCGGGTCCGCTGCCAGCAATGATTGTAGAGTACTAAATGACGGCTGTGCTTGTGGCCACTCATGTCACAGCTCACTCTCGTCTTCGTCTCAGTTCTCTCTGTAGTCCACCGAATTCCTCTTCCGCCATGCAAATGCCCTTCAAAATATTGACTTGCCTCTATCTCCCCTTGATCCTTTCAGCCGTCTTCCTCCCGATCGGCGGCAAGAAAAACCTAGGAACCCGCCGCGCCACCGTCCACTTCGATGAATCCCTAACCAACATCTGGCCGCTGCCGAAGCAGTTCACCTCCGGTAATCTTACGCTATCCGTTGATCCGGATATTGCCGTCGATGTTCAGGGACCCGGTGGGAGTTCCCCCATCGTGCTGGAAGCGTTCGAGAGGTATAGGAATTTGGTTTTTAAGCAGCAGTCGGGGTATGCTTTGGGGGAGCACGACGTCTCCAAGCTGACCTTCATCGTTGCTTCGGATGACGATACGGTTGTTTTTCGACTGGAAGGATTTGTTGACTCTGTTCATTGTTTTTACTCTGTTTTGAATACATGTTCAAACAAATAGTCAAGCAAAATTTCTAGATTTGAGATAAGTAGTCAGTTGCGATATCATATAGTTTTCATGTTTAAATTCTATGAAGATTTACTAAATCTGGACTTCAGGTTTTACTAAAATCCTACTTGTAGCCAAACAGTCCCGAGGGTTTAATGGTTTTTTATTTTGGTTGTTTACAGCTCCAACTTGGTGTGGACGAAAGTTATACACTCTATGTATCTGATGGTAGCGAAGGAGGTGGAGGAGGGAGGTTATCGATAGTTGGTGGGGTTTCAATTGAGGTATGAAGAGTTTTATTGGGCATTTAAATTATGATTTCGGCACGATTGATTAATAAAATAGTGCTATTTGTGATTCTGATGAATTTTGGATGCCAGTATTCTTGCTTTTAATTTAGATGTCTTCTGATCTAATACTATTTGTGACCACATTTTTTTTTTTTTTTGTGGAAAATTTTCCAATGCATCTTGGATGTTTCCTTCCACGATTGATTTAGGGGCTGTTTGGTTGCTTGCAAAGTAAATGCAATGTAAAGTAAATGCAGTGTAAAGTAAATGTAGTGCATTCCAAATACTTTGAGGCTGATTGGTTGTCTGTAAAGTAAACGTAGGAGAATTGTTTCCCTTGTTTGGTTAGATATATCCAGAGTAAAGTAAAAACAGTGCATTTGTAATTTTTTTGTCATTATAACTTGTGTATTTATAAAATTAATTACCGATTGTTTAAACTTCGTTTGGGATAGCTTTCTTCTTGCTTTCTAAAATTAATCACCGATTGTTTAAACTTCGTTTGGGATAGCTCATCATGGGCTCACAGGCAGTGCAAAAGATCATTGCAAAAACTTCATTTGGGATAACTTGTGTATTTATAAAAGTTCTTACTAGACTGAAACCAAAAAAGAAAAATGACTTCACAAAACAATAACTTGCTAGAACTTGCTCTCGTGGGCATCATGGTCCTTACTATTGTAAGATCATTGCTTTCTAGTGGCTAAAACCAAAAAAAAAAAAAAAAACAGGCACCAATTAGAAGAGAATAAATCCACAAATTATAGTATACATCATAGATTGAACCAGAAATATACAAAACCTGAACATTTCGTTAGAATTTAAAGTATTAAAATATAGTAAAAAAATTCATTCAATCCTCCAAGCTTCAGCTTCACCGGCACATCTCCCTAGCTTGAACCTCAACGAAACACTCCCCGTTTGCTGCTGCTGCTGCAAAGCAGAGAAAAGCCGACTCCCCAATTGCGCCTGTCCATCGAGCACCGTTATCACCGTCGTCTTATTCCTGTGCCCCTGATAGAACACCGGAAAACTCTCGTTCTCCGGCGACGACTGCATCGCCATCAAGAGCAGCTGGAACGAGTGCGGCATAAGTTACGGCCGACCGAGCACATCCTCATCCGCGGCGTGACCTGCATCTCCCTCGACAGCGACGTCATCGCCCTCGGAAGCGAGATGTCCGGCGGCATTAGCCTCGTAAGCGAAGAAAGGGTAAGCGTTCACCATTAGAGAGGAATTTGTTTGGCGGAGGAGATCGAGCATTGGGCGGATGACGGATTCAGCCAAGTCGGAGCGGAAGGATCCGGCGGAGGAAGGGTAGGAGGATTGGAGGGCGGTGAGTGTGATAGGCGATGAGAGTTTGATGTCTGCGTCGAGGCAGAGACGGACGAGAGCGGAGTGAAGGTTGCGCATGGCCTGGATGAGATAGGCGGTGAGGTTGCGGGGGTCGACGAAGACTTCATTGCCGACAGCGACGGTGCGAATTGAGGTGGAAGGGTGGAAAGCGGCGACATCGTCGACGTCAACTGCGTAGCCGCCGTCCGCATCAAAGCCGAAGAAGGTGCTGTGGAATTGTAGTTTGGTGGAGGGAGTGAGCAGTTATGTGAGTCCGAAGGCGTGTGATGAGCTGCCGGAGAACGGGAAGCCATGCGAGCGGACGATGAAGCATTTCTTCTTTCCCCATGAATTTATAACCCGCTCGTATCGAGCGGGTTTCTAATTCCCGCAAAACACCCTCTTTATTACACGCCTAATGCATCAGATGGGTTCCGTATGTTCCGCTCAAAATTAACCAAACAGCCTGATTTAGTAAATGCATGTATTTATTTTACTTTACCCCATCAATTCAGGCAACCAAACAGCCCCTTAAGTAAAATGTCAGTTCCCTGGATTGTAGCATTTGGGAATTTAATTAGCCCTGGCCATCCTCCCTTTGTTCCATGACACATTATATTATGTCTATCCTTTTAATTATTTGAATTTGGGCTGTAGATATTCTTTTTAGTGCAAATTCACTACTATACAAGTTTCTGATTTGTGTGGCTAACTACGAGTGCAGAATCCATCAGTTCTCTAAAATATTTTCTTTTGTCACTTCTTAAAGGTAAAGCTGATTTCCTAAACAAGTTTAAAATATCAAAAATATTTTTTTTTAATCCACATTTTTTATGAAAGTTAAGAAATTTAAGGAATGTATAAATGTATAGTCTCCTTTTTGAAATATTTTGCATAATTTCACGTATTTGAATTTTGATTCTTTCAGCAAGAGTGTACATGTTGCTACTATATTTTTAATGCATGACTTATCACCTTAATGTTTATTTCTTTGCAGGCAAATACAATATATGGTGCACTGCGGGGTTTGGAGGTATATAGGTGTCAATAATGAGTGTTATTGTGGTTCCTCTTGTTATTCTTCAAGCAGTCCTCATCTCAGCTGATTGACATTCACTTGACTGATTGTCACACCAAATTTGTTTTCATTCCAACTGAGTAGCATTTTCTATTCTGCTATATTCTTAAACTTTGAATTAACAAACTAAAATGGAATCAAGTACAAGAGAATGTGTCAATTCCATTCATGTCTATGTGCTTCATGCGCAAGATGTGGTATTCTCTATATAACAGAACATCCAAACTCTTGCAGTGTAAGTGACCAAATCCATTTGCAAGCACCGTAGTGAGCAATCAATTTTAACCTAGGATAAACAAAACTTGCATTCACCACACATGCCTTTATCATATATAAATAATAACTAAAGTATGGCAATAATAAAACGATTTGTGAAGTTCAGTCAGGATTGACTAACATTCATAGATCGACATGGCACAAATCATTACAACATCCAAAGCATGAATGGGTAAAAAGTGAGAAGATTATAAAACATATGAAATTATTTTTTTCACATTACTAATGTGGATGATGGAGAACATCTCACAAATTTAGAGTAACCATTCTCAAAGAGAAAGCCAAAGAAAAAAAAAAATAATTTCTCTTACAAATATCCAAGATAGTAAGTTGATGCATAAAACCCTCTTCCTCATCTTCATCTTTGGACTGACCTCTTGATCCCTAGCACTTCGTATCTCTAACAGCCACTCAGAAGAAGTTACACCCTCATCTCATGAAGAAATCGTATACTTGACCTACTCAAATACTACTTACTCATGGTTAATTTTTGAATAGAAATAAGATTAGGGTTTGAGATAATTATGAGACTGCCCTTCTAATTCAATTTGATATAACAGATTAATTTCTTGCCCTAATATCAAATCCTTTGTATCATCAGAGAACAAAAGGAATTGCCAAATTTGCTCAAATCTCCAGAACCTCCTCACTCAAAGTCTTGTAGGGCATCATTTGCTGTAGAAACTAATCAAATTCAAGAATTGTCTAAAATTGAGAATAATTTGCATCTTACAAGCTTTTTTAAAAGGATTGTACTATGTACAGATCTTATGAATTGGAACGTCATTATCTTCAACCTTTTCTCTAATCAGAAGGCAATAAATATCAATATGTTTATTTATAATATATCTGTGTGTGGCTAAGTAAATAACACTACGATTTTCATGGAAAATCTCAAGCTATTTTGGTGCAAACCCGAGTCTTCTACTAAGCCGCCCCTCAACCAAACAATTTTCTTGATAACTTAAGAAAGTACCACATATTTTAATTTTGTAGACAAAAGAATTGTAGGGTGAAGATAAGACTTCCAGCTGATAGCATTCTTAGAGAGATTGAAGCCATATCCAATTACTTTCTATGATTGTCAAGGAAGCCATATCTAGTTTCTTAGAGAGATTGAAGCTATACAAAATGACAATTGAAGCCATATCCAGTTTCTTAGAGAGATTGAAGCCATATCTAGTTTCTTTCTATGATTGTCGAGGAACTTGAAAATCTGTTAAGGGACTTAAAGTGTGTCCACCACTTCTGGCAGCTAGACTTCCTGAGATAATTTGACCAGTTTTCCTTCATATGCTTATAAATTCTACGTGTCTGACCTCATGTGGTTGAGAAGATGCTGAAACATCATGTTCATAGAGCTACCCGTATCATTTGAGATTTGAAATACTTTATAACTAGATGATCTTTTGGACAATGATTGTGTTGTTATAGATGTTTCGATTTGCAAGGAGGGCCAATGCTATGAAAGGAAAAGTGAAAAATGGAGACGAGTGGGTTAGATATACATTACACGAGTCAAGTTATCAAAGGTAATGACGGTAGCTGACCTTTGAACTAGTGCACCTAATTATGCACCAAACCACTTCATAATTCAAATCTTGCCTCTTGGTGGGGGGTGTTAGTAGTCGCTCTTCTAGTTGTGCGGGATGGTCAACATTATTATCTTTGATTGAAGGTTTTGTTGAGCATGTTAGGAACTGCTTCAAGTTAACCTTCTCTGGTAGCTTCTCAAGATCATTTTCTAGACCCTACAATTCTTTGACTCATGTTCACTCTCATTATGGTGAAGCAAGCTCTGGAGTGGTTGGGACTCCTCAAAAGGAGTGGCACCGGCTATCGAAAGTACTCTATCTTTAATGGCTGCAAAGATTTTGTCAATTTCATGGTCAAACTATGCAATAATCACTTAGGATTGATTGTGTCAAAAAGGTGACATTCCTCTTGGCTATGGTGGTCATGACCATAGTGGTCCAATCGATGGTTGTGGTTGCCTTAGTAATTGCACGAACTATCTCTCTCAAAAGGTTAATCTTGTTAATCATTTTGTGTTTGGTCAGGCCAATCATGCCAACTAGGATTTTTCTAGTGAGATGCAACTGCAAAGGGGCATCAGTGATAGGATATTTCTAGTGAGATGCAACTAGTAGTTTTCCGCTTGTCCTTTGATCAATTTAAGGGTTATGATTGATGCCAAGGGAGAATCCATGGGCCTTTTCCTTCCTTTTTTGATATGAAGATGGGAGAGATATTTATTTATAAGCAATGAATTTGTGGCCTCATATTTTCCTTATCTAGCACTCCCGTCAAACCCTCCTAATTTGATTGTTCTTTAACACCAATAATGGGGTATTTATAGGTGCTTTATCGGCTTGAGGAAATTTCAGGGAGGGTGGATGCATTGCCCTTTACTTTTATTTATATAGTCTCCTTTTTAGCAAGTTCTGTTTGCCGATGAAGTAAAATCTGTGAAATTGTTTCTCAAATGATCTCTGTAAATTCCAGACTTTGAGCCAATTGTGTACCTATAATTACAAAACAAAAACTGTAGAAGTGAACAAGGCCCCATGGTACATTCATGATGAACCCCGATTTTCCTTCCGCGGGCTGCTTCTTGGTAGGGAAATAGTGCAAGCTCAAACTTTTGTTTTGTTTATGTCTACGGTTTAATAACGGAAATACATATATATGCACTATGTATTTATCATTTCCAGACAGCGCGAGACATTTCCTGCCAGTAAACATCATCAAGCAAGTAATTGAATCTATGTCATATGCTAAACTTGTAAGTAGTTCTCTTTTTGAAAACCAAGTTGTTCTTTGTGCTCTAGATTATTTATAACCAATTATTTTTTAATTTCTGTTTTTCTTGTTCAGTAGAATGTTCTTCATTGGCACATCATAGATGAAGAGTCTTTTCCTTTAGAGATACCCACTTATCCAAATTTGTGGGAGGGTTCGTATACGAAGTGGGAGAGATACACGGTTGAGGATGCTTATGAAATTGTTGAGTATGCCATTTTTTTTTAAATTAACATCCACGACGTTATTGCTTCTCACATTCTACTTTACCATTAAAAATAGATGCATAAAATTGCTCAGAAGTATCTGAATATGTTGAATTAAGTTCTTAGAATGTTTTTTCTATATTGCCGATCTGTGGTGTAAATTAACAAACCATTATTGTTGATAAATGCATTTGTTGTCCCGGTATCTTTAAGCTATGATTTTTTACTTTGGAATTTGAAAGTTTTGATATACTTCTTATACCATCATTCAAGTAATCGTTTGAATTTGAAGGCATCACGACACTTAGTAAACCATAAATCATTTGTAATTTAAAATTTACATCTTGATTGTATTTTACCAAGCCTAAAAACTTGACCGCCTAGTGGTTGAATGCCACGTGGTATTTCTATTGTAATCTACATAGTAATGATGACATGGAGGTAGGATTCTCTGGAAGTTGATTCCTTAGTAATAGGTTGGTTTATATTATTTGGAATTGCTTCATTTTGGTTGGATGTACATCTTTCCACCTTTTAAATTCAGAACATGGGCATGTATATGGAGACTGTTAGTAAGGTTAAGCTAATTAATTGTTAATCTTTTGTTGGATGCATCCGAACTTGGTTGATTTGCAATTTATTGTTCATCAAGAATGGAGTGGGTTAAGAAATTGTCTTTTTTAGAATCTAGCCTAAGGATAGAGCATTTTTTTTACATGAAATACTATCAAACTTTTGCTCAATTAAATAAAACATTTTTAATCTGCGTAGGTATAATGTACTGTTTTACAGTCAAATTAATAACATTTGATGGGTGGTCATTTTATTGCCGTTGTAATGGAATATAAACTTAGAGAGAGTTAGTTTCTTATTGATGGGCCTTTAATGAGGAATAAACTCAGAAATGTTTTAACAAAACAAGTAAGCTATTCTTATGTATTATTATATTTTACATTTGTATTTTTTGTTAGCGGTAGCTCCATTTTATAAGTTTAGTTGTGCAGGTCCTCCATTATGCGTGATCTCTGGATGTCAAGTTGCCCTTATTTGTGAAATTATCATTCATGCATATTTACCAACATCCGGTCAATTATTTATGTTTTGTTGTTGTTGTTGTTTTCATTTCACCTAGGCGTGTATTTTCTCTAGCTGATCTTTTCTAATTTTCTTCCTTTTCTGGTTCTCGGTCTGATGCGCATTTGTCATGAACAAAAAGTTTTGCAAAAAGAAGAGGTATGCTTCGATGTATCATTTCTACATAAAAGAGAAATTTAACACTCTATGATATTGCTTTTTAGTTTCCACTTAAATACCTCCAAGCGCTATAAACTTTTTCTTGGTGTACATATTGTTGAAAGTTGATTGATTATCAATTCTCTCTTTGTTGCGGGTTAGTGATAAAATGTGAATAATTGCTTGACATATACTCTTTCAGGAATTCATGTAATGGCTGAAGTCGATGTCCCTGGTCATACTGTGTCATGGTATGTCATCTTCAGATTAAGAATAGGTTATGATATCCCATTCTAGGCCGATGATGTTGTTAAGATAAATGAAATGTGTTATGCAATGTGCACAATAAGAATTGCATTAATCTAGTTAAAAGTTGCAATAATAAGTTTGATAGGCTTTAAGATATTAATTTTTTACATAAAAAAGATAAATTTGACGATAACCTTGTATGTTCTAAAGTTAATCAAGCTTATGTCTATTTTTGGTAGTTTAGCGGTGAAAATTTATACTTTTAACTGGACGGTCCAATATGCAGTAAATCAAGGGTGTTGGTTACTTGGTTTAGAAAATTTATGATTTGAATCCTTCACTTTTTTTCATTTTCTAATTGCATGTTCGCAGGGGTGTTGGTTATCCTGATCTATGGCCTTCTCCTAACTGTACAGAACCCCTTGATTTCACGAAGGAGTATACATTCGATGTTATTTCTGGAATTTTGACAGGTAAATGTTCAATTTTCATTGTTCTATATAAATAGCTGAATAACACTTATTTATTGTCTCATTTTCTTTCCTAACCGCTGGCAGCATTGCCATGGAATACTTGTTTGAATGAATCTTTTTAAATTCACAGGAAATTATATTCAGAAGGGAAAAAAATCATTAGAAAAGGAAGATTTTGGATAGTGGAATGAAATGAATGGGTCATGCATGCCACTTACCTCTCCTCCTATGAAGTAGAGGGGTTAAGCGAATATTGGAGGAGAGGTTTGAATATTGGAGGAGAAGCCCAATTTTCATTTGGCCGATGTGGGATCTGAAAATTCGAGCCTCGACGTCCCCTCCACCGCATTTTCGCTTTCTTTTTTGGTTGGTAGGGGGGAGTTTTAATGGACTAATTTTCGGGGTAAATTTTTAGAAGGCAGATTGGGATTGTAGATAAGTCACACCCTGAGATTTCGCCCTCATATTGCGAGGACTTTATGATCTGAGTTGTGGTTTCCTATAGGCGGAATCCCCTATAGTTAATTACACCTCTCGATCACTAGAGAGAACTTTCGATTAAGGCTAGCATCGATGAATACGTCATTCCCGTAGATACGTGATATCCGGCATATTGTAGCAGCATAAGTGAAATTGTAATTTGCGGGGGTAGGGTGAACGACCACTATGAGAACTTTTGATTAAGGCTAGCGTTGATGAATACGTCATACCCGTAGATACGTGATATCCGACATATAGTAGCAGCATAAGTGAAATTGTAATTTGCATAATAATAAATGCCTAATTAAATGCAAATGCAATTTAATGGCCCCAATTACCTAGATGAAAATCGATAAAGGAATGCGGAACTTATGCTAAAATTTTAATAGATTTGAATCATTGACTTGTTCATAAGTAATAGCATAAGCTTTCAATGAATGGGGTGACTGTGGACCTCCGAAAGAGCACCGCGCGAACAGGTCAATTGAAAGGGACAGATTGGATCGTGCATATGACTAACCATGGAGGATAGATGCTGTCTCCAACACACCCTGATGGGTAGTAATATACACGACCTAGTCACGGGTTTCCCCAACCCAATATGACAGCTCAAGTGGGGTTTAGTAGATGTGGGACCGAGTTTCCCACGGGCGCAAGCCCCTGTGGTTAATTACATCCTAGGCCGAAGCCCGAGAAAACTCTCGATTAAGGATCATATATTATATCCTCTTAATAGTGAGATTGGCACAGGGGTATAGACTAAGAAGTCCTATTCAAAAGGGAAGAAGGGTCTCAAAGAGCTGAATCAACATACGTGGCTCATACCAGCATTCGGAGGCTCTAGGGTACTAAAGAGAAACTGAATAAAGAAAAAATCAGGCAATCAATTACATGCATGAGAGAAAGATGGAGATGGCGTCATTCTATGACGCAGATAAGTAGGATTTATAGTCCCTGAAAGGAAGGGACCTACCTACTATTTAAGGTATACTACGAGACCGAATGTAGTAGCCTTGAATCCTAAATCTAGATTGGGCTTAGTGTTCTACACAACACTAAGACCCGTGTTCTAGCTAATGCAGTGCAAAATCTGGACTTACCCCGGCCTGGATTGGGGAGCCAGCTAACCACCTAATCGATTCAAAACTATGCTATCAAGTCAATTATGAAAGATGGGTGGGTGGTACAGTTATTAGAAATAGGATCGACATCTACAGAGTTTCTTAATTGGTCCTGAACTTATGTTGGGTGAATGCCCCTAACTAATGCAATTAAATTTTAATTAGTTTGTTACTAATACAATGCATACTGGTTAAAGCTTTTAAATCAGGTATGCATAAGATTTTAAAAACAGGCTTATAGAAAATAGATTTTTAGAAAAGACTGGGTCTTCTTAGGTCCGGCACTTCATCCTCATATGGCAGATTATCCGGACTCTACCCGCAGGCAGGGAGATGTCTTATAAGTAGGAGAGAAAATGCAATAATATGCATGCGACCCCAGACGATTCCGGCAATTCCCTAGGTTTGTTAAGTTTCTATGTTATTTAAACTTAAATTTTTAGAAATTAGTTGTGAGTAGAAAATGTTTTATTGTCCTTAAAGAGCCTAACAAAATTCAAGCGAAAACAAAAGCAGCATGCAAGAAAGAAACCTAAAAAAAACAGGCAATTTCTACTGCGCAATCAGGTAAACACATCAATATAAATCCAAAATAATCAACTAAATGACCATAGGCAAATTGCCCTTATTACAACACAGATATATAGAAAGTAAAGTGGCCGGGCACCACTGCCAACACCCGGATTTCTAAGCCTATGACAGACGCAAATGACTTTGAGTAGGATATTGGTCTTCAGGTCTTCAATCTTCAGTTTTCTTCTCCTTGGACTCCTTGAATCTCTACTCCTTAGACTCCTTAGAAATCTCTTCCTTGGACTTGTTGGATCTGTCGTGGCTTGAATATCCAAATGAAGAGACAATTCCCCTTTTGTAGGGGGGCATTACCTTTTCTCTTTGGATATCTAAAGCCATCCAACTCGATCTTCCAAATGGAAGAAGACTCTCCCCTTTAGGGATGTCTTCTTCTTTTGGAATTCGAGTTGGATAAGAATATCCACACTCAAAGACCATTTTCACAACTCTTAATAGATGTTACAAATATTACATCCAATAAAAATTAAAAAAATTTCTAGACTCCATGCATGGTTATCCTAATAAGAATCATCCCAAACAATTTATATATAAAAATAAAACTCAATCCATTGAAGCTGTGCCAAGCCATGCTCTTAATTATGAGGGCTAAACAGTCCACCTGTAGCAGTTATAAATATTTTAGCCCTCATTTATTTAGGGGAGGTTGAGCAAGCACCTGCATAAGACAATATTAGAAATCATGACAGTGCCCCCCTTTTATCAGCTTGAGCATGGCCACCTGCACGGAAGAACCGTATATATATATATATCATACAGCAGTAAGAGTAAACAAACACAGCAATTCAATTTCATACAGCATGCAGTGAAAACTATGGAATGCTCTGGCACACAGCAGAAAAATAAAACCCAATGGCCTAGCCTAGATCTAGAAGTGGTGCCCTAGCAAACGATTCTATGTGTGCGTAAGGCTTGTGTGATTTGGATAGATCCTAATCTGGGTAGTTAGTTAAAGTTTCCTAAAGTTCAGGTTTGTTACAGGTCTGAAAAGGGAACTTTAATTAAAATTCAGATATTAATGAATTAGGATCCATTTTTATTATTTTAGTATGTTGATCAGTTTTAAATACTTAGGGTAATGATATTTAAAGTTCAAGTGATATTAGCCAATTTTGGAAAGTCCCGGTTCCTCCTAGGTACTAGACTGAGGGGGTCCAAAAAGTCACTATGGGCAATAAGCTAAGTATGGGTCTTCTAATATTTTAGGAAAATACTAGATCTTAAGAGGAGTAGTTAGCCAGGTAGTACACTAAAATTAGAGTTTTTTAGGCAAAGTTATGAATTTTTTAAGTTTCGGACCCTAAATGAACTATAATTGACCAAAAAGTTGACTTTCTAATCTAGGCCATTTTCTGGACACCTAAGATTTTTAATAAATACTAGACCCTAATAGGAGTCTAATGCAAGTTAGTTTGCCTAATTTGGAATTTTCTACAATTAGTTATGAATTTTCTAAATCCAGGGCATTTATGGAATTTTCTAAATTATCCATTAAAGGACTGATTTTGTCGTTTTGACCCAAATCAGCTCCAAACAGATTGGAATCACTCCCAAAGGCCAGGAATGACCTGAGAAAGTGATCCTAAGTGTTTGGGGAAAATTTGGAATTTTTAATAATTTTTAATAATTTATTAGGGGCAAAAAAATAATTTTCACCTAAGGTCAAATTAAGGATCAACCTAGAGTCAAAATAACGAGCCCTATTTATCTATGGTCAGGGATCAGGTTCTGAACAATTCAAGGTATTATGGGTAATTTTCTGACCTAAAATGTATTTATTGTAATTTAACTATCTAATATTTAAAATAATGAAACTTCTGAAATCGTAAGATAAAATAATGATTATTCATTAAAATATTAGATAGTTAAATTAGTTTACTAATTAAATATTATTATTATTAAAGAGTAGTTAAAATAAATAATTATAGAAAATAGAAATAAATAATTAAAATAATCTCAAAATAATTAAATAATAATTATAATCATAAAAATAATCATAAAATAGTAATTAGACTATTAAAATAATAATTATAATAATTTCAAAATAATTTAAATAGATAATTACTATAATAATATATTAGAATATATATATATATATATATATATATATATATATAATATATATATATATATATATATATATATATATATATATATATATATATATATATACTAATAAATAATAATAATAATAATAATCTAATACTAAAACAGTGACAAATAATCTAAAATATAATGACCACTATAAATATTATTAAAATAATTATACACTAATAATTATTATTAAAATACAATTTAAATAAATAATAATAAAAGTACATATTTACTATTTTTAAAATAATTTAAAATCTACAGATCTTTTTCATAAAAAAAAAATATTTAACATGTAGAGAAAAAAAATACGATCAAAACGAGGTATTATACGTCGAAAATGGAGCAAAAATAAATTTTTTTGTGATTTTTTTAAGATTTATGGATTTAAAATACATTTAAAAATAATTTAAAGTTAATTAAAACGAATTTCGGCATCGGATGACACGTGGCCGCGCCGATCAACGGGACCGCGGCCAATCATTGGCGGCGGCGCAATCATTGCGCCGCCAACCAATGATTGCGGCAATCATGCCGCAATCATGGCTCGTGTACCGCGGCCACTTAGCCACGTTGAACGCGGCTTTGTGCCGTCCGATCGTCCGTTGAAACGATTCAACGGCTGAGATCGTGCCGGACTAAGCACTGATAACGGGAGCGGATCCGCGGTTGGATCAAAGCCGCAGAACGGCTTGATCTCAACCGTTGATCGTGAGATCAACGGTTGGGATTGAGCCTTGACGGATAGGGGATCGAACCTGAACCCTAAACCAATATTTCGGTTCGTTCTCCCTCGATACTCAACCAAACATGATGAAACTTGAAACATAGATTCTAAAGATGAAGAGCATTCGTGGGGGCTAAAGAACGCTACTAAATACGCATTGTATAATGAGTTATTTAACTCTAAGTGCCCTAACCTAGGGTTTAGGTTTTACCTCAATCCACACGGTGGATTCAGGAGATCTTGGGCTCCTTGGACTCGGGGGATCCGCACGAACAATTTCCCTCTTAAGCTCGAGCTCCGAATCTCCTTGGATCGAACGGTAGGAGTCCCGAAAGATCTTTGGCTTCGGTTTCACCAGATTTCTCGCCGTCGGCGAGCCTAGGACTCCGGGATTTGGTCAGGGAAGATGGGGAAACTCTCCAAGAGCGCTCACACGAAATCTCAGAGGGTTTGGAAGCTTGGTGCAAGGGAATTTTTGAAAAGATCCTAAATTAGACAAAAATTTTGGTATTTAAGGGGCCTAGCCCTATCATGAACGGTCTAGATCTCATCCACGGCTAATTGGGAGGGAAATCAAATAAATTAGGCCGTGGTTTGAATTTTAAAACGTTTGGGAGGCTTTAATTGCATTAAATGACTCTTAAATAGGATTAAATAATTAGATTTGACCAAATAAATGCCCTGGTTGACCACCTTAAAGGCTGACCTGGTCAACCCAGTCAAAGGGGTCAAGGGCAAGTGGGATCAAGCCATGAAAGGGTTTGAATTGATTTGGATTTGAATTGGGCTCTTAATGAGCCTAATGGGTCAATTTTGACCCATTAGGACTTGGGTTGACCAAGTCAAAGGCTGACTTGGTCAACCCAGTCCACCATGCCACGTCTGAGCAAAATCGAGGTCAACAGTGACTACATCAATTAATGTGCAAGTGACGGTAAGCAATAAGGGACCTGCAATGCATACAATGAGCTGCGTATGAGTGGGAGGAGAATGCGCAGTGATATGCTTACATGTAGAATATGGAAGACATGCAACAAATGTTGTAGTCTATAAATAGACGATGTCACTTAGATATGTACAAGCACACTAAGCTCTTGCAAATGATGACAATAACTATGCAATGATTGAGAAGACGCCCTTATCGGTCAAGTATTTAGCAAATGCACAAGTTCACTGCAAGCGAAGGAAGTTGATATGCAGCGAATGCAATAACGTATCATTTGCAAGCGGCGACAATTAGCATGTAGCAACTCGCCAATCCGCAAACATTAAGAGATTGTTGACGAATGCGATATAGCTGTCAGGCAATATCAAGATACAAACAAGCATACTTAAATTTCTTACAAGGAATGATGTAAGACGTCCAATGGATATTAAATGGAATCATTGCTAGTTGAAATGCAAATAATGAGCAATGATAATTAATAAGGATGTGTGATCTAGTTTTGAGTAGATGCACTGGAATACTCTAGCAAACGCTACAAATTGCATACTAATGATAGAGGCATCCATATCAATCCTACAAATAATTACGATGAATACATTAATTTATCAAAAAAGTGCACGACGAATGCGCTAATCCACTAAAGCATGGCATCAACAACATAGAACTTGTAATATCCAGAAGTCTATGTGGAGAAGCTTGAAAGCACCGACGAAAAGGGTCATTAGTAAATGTGACGGGTTACATGTGAAGAAGAGGGTAACTCGCCAATAGAATATGCTTGAGCAAATTATAGTGAACATGACTCATTTGTAGTCGATGCTAATCAACATGTATAGAGATATTGGTGACAAATGCAGCTCAACCAGTAGGCAACATAAGCTTACAAATAGATGCATGAATAAAAGAGCATGGTGAATACAAGTGCTTGCTAACAGTAGCGGAAGGTTTGTCACACGTGTCATAACATGCCTACGAGTTGCTGTAAACATAGGAAGAACTGCAACAAATATAAACTTACATGGGCTGCTGTAGAAGACCTGTCGTGCACTCAACATGTCACCTATGGGCAAATACAACAGGGCTACGACAAACACAAGCTTCTATGAGTTGTCGTAGAAGACCCATAGTACGTCTAAGGATGCCCCCACACGTGTAGTATAATATGTATACACACAAACAGAAAGAAATGCGTGTGCAATTGTACACCCGCATGGGCCCCGGTGAGCGTATTGTAGGTATACACGTGACATCGGAGAATGCTGCGCGGATCAAGGAATGAACCTAAGTTCGAGCCTGATCCTTCTACATGAATGGATAGGAGTCGACACGGCTCTAACCATCAAATAAATCTACAGTCGTGAGATTGACCGAGATATTTATTTTATACATTCATATTAGGCCTCAAATATGATAACCAAGAAAAATTCACCATTAAAGGTATAAATCAGGCAATGAGCCTGATCTTCTATCAGCATCTAGACATAGTTGACAATGTTCAATAAATAATTACAAAAATGCCCCATAAATATCTGCATGGGCCCCGGCGTACATGTTAAGAGTACAAACGTGATGTCTGAGGATGCTGCACGGGTTAAGAAATAAATTTAAGTTCGAGTTCGATCATTCTATGTGAATAGATAGGAGTCGACGCGGCTCGAACAATTAAACAAGTATACGGTCACGCCATTGACTGAGATATTTATTTTATACATTCATATTAGGTCTTCAAGGCTTATAAGAAGGAAAATTCACTTATAAAACATAACTTCAACAACGGACCCGATCCTCTGTTGACAATTGGGCAATCATATAAGGTCGACAATGTCTAACTAACAAGATGGAATTGCCTATAAGTCACCCCGATGATAACCGTGTTGAACGTAGATCTCAACCGAATGGATTATTTTCAAATATTCAAATTGCCTAATAAATACCCGCAAAATTCAAAACCCAAAACTCCAAGAAAATCTCAAAATCCAATTATTTAAAATTTAAATTCAATTATCAACCATTTAAAGCAAAACTCATCCACCATCTGCAATAATTTGTCAAGGTGTACAAATTTATATATCACTTCAGCTCATAAAGAGCTAATGTCTGGTTGAGAATATTACTAGGATTCATTCTCAAACATTCTCTTGCCAGCAAGGACGTGGCACGCGTCCTCTAACTGACAGTTTTGTTGCCAAATGCAATCACAAGTAAACGGTTATGATTGAGGCCCTCTGAACCAGGTGATTTCCCACCAAATGACATCTCTAAATTATGGTCATGGCCAGAGCTTATATGCTCCCCAAAGACACTAAATCCTTGAGATATGAATCAATAAGATATGATTGATAGGACACAAAGCCCGCTGTTAGCTAAGGTGAATTCAAATTTGCCCCTTGGACGACGCAACCCATGGTTGACGATAAGGATCATTCTGTCAGGTTGGGTCGACTAACTCCTCTGACTAAGTAGACTAGGGACCATGATGACCCGGTACGATGGAACCATGAGATCTTGATCGGTTTCATCATCCATTCCCCCACCATCTGCATTAAGTGTATGATGGTGAAACTCCTAATTTTAAATATCAAACTTTCAAACATTTAAACCCATGATGCTAATATATGACATATACATATATCTCTACGTATCTGATTGACGACTAGACTTAATCAAAAGTTCTCTCTCGTTATCGGCAAAGGTAATTAACTATAAGGGCTTGCGCCTATAGGAAACTAGAATTCAAATCATAAAGTCCTCACAAAATGAGGGCTAAATATCTAGGTAGTGTCTTATTTCAAACCCAATATGCCTTTTGAAAATTTACCTCAGAACCTAATACGTTAAAACTCCCCGAAGCAGAGGGAAGGTTGGGGAGTGAATTTTCGGAGCCCACAAACTCGTGAGAAAAAAAAAAAGATGAAAAATGATTACCTATCCTCAGGGGTTAGATTGGAAAAAGAATATTGAGATGAAATTTGTCTTTAATGGTACAAATATAGACAGTGCTTCTATGACATGTGTATTATACAATAAGATAAGATATTAAAATGAAAAAGAGAGCTAATAAATGATAAGATATTAAAATGAAAAAGAGAGCTAATAATTTCCTTTGCTGCACGTCATAATTGGTTTTAGAGGTCGAATATCAACACTTTTTATTGTGTTCTTTGGGGTTTCCATGTAATGCTTTTTCTTTTTTATAGATTTCATGCTTCTTGTATGCGAAAATTAACACTAATATGATTTTTTTTTCTTGGTTGCAGATTTGAGAAAAATTTTCCCATTTGAGCTATTTCACCTAGGTGGTGATGAAGTTCATGAAGGTTAGTTTTGTGGTTATGTTGTCATTACAAAACGTGTAAAGTACAACTAGATCCTGCGGTGGCATCTACGGCCAGTGTGGGAATTGGTACTCGAGCAGCTATGGTTCTATGGTTCTTGATGTCATGCGAGCAGTTTCCACTAGCCATGGCATCCTTTTTGCTTATGATAATTTATTGTTTAAAAAAAAAAAAGAAGGCAATCGAAGTTTGCTCACTTTAAATATTTATTTATACTAAATTTAACATCTGGGGCAGTTATGAGCACAAATGAATGAAAAAAGAATGATCCACAAAGTCAAACAGTTACGACTAGGTTAATATTACTTTTAAGAATTTGGACTTTTCTGTCCTGGCATCATAGAGAACCTGCTAAGAGTGATACACACCCTTTTCTTGATATGCTTCACAATTTATATTTGGCAATTCTAGACATAAATCCCCAAATGATAAAAAACTCTATAAAGACTTCCAAAAATTCTTAGTCACTGTTGGCACATTTGTAAGGTTTACTATTAAAATTGCCATTTTGCTTCTAGGACAGTTGGCAGAGATTCTTTTGGAACCCAAAGCATTGCTATTAATGTTTATCTTTAATCTCCAAATCCTACTTGTGTTCTTAGCCATTGGTTTGACCTAACCAATTTAGGTTTTCCACCTTCATATGATTTCCCTCCTTGTTTTAAAGCAGGGACAATATCCGGTTCTTCGCTTGTATGTTAACAGCCCTTCCACTGAGTGCTGCTGCTGATAATTTTTTTTGTTCATTTTAGTTTTTACAAAAAAATTTTGTTGTTAAACGAGAATTTGACTTTTAATAGGACACAATGGAGAAAAATGATTCATGTAGCCGACCCCACGTAGTGGGATAAAGGCTTGATGTTGTTGTTGTTGTTGTTGTGGAGATTAGCACGGCAGCACTTGATTTTATTGGTCACTGTTTTGCAGATTGCTGGTTATCTACTCCGCATGTGAAGGACTGGTATGGAACTATTTACTACATGAATCTCTTCTTTAATTGCTTGTATTATTTTATAATTGGAACTTTTTGTTCCAACGATGTCATGCTTATATACAGTTAAAGCTTACATGTTGATATATATATAATTAAGTTCTGCCATTTTTTCTCTTTTGCCAATAAATGTAGTGTTCTCGTTTTTACTTTGGTACCCCTAGCAGTTTAAACATCCTGGCTCCTACTTCTGGTTTTAGAACAAGTGAAAGTTTGCACAAGACTTCCCTCCTTTACATCCAATGTCACTTTTAGCTCCAAATTTGGTAAGCAGACTTCAAAAGATGCCATGTTCTTCTTGTCCCTATCAAGCACTTTCATGAAGATTTCTGTTAATATTATCATCATAATCATTATCATCAGTAGTCTTATCCCAATTATTTGGTATTGGCTTTACGAATTCTCATTCTCTATTCAACCCAGGTGAGTGATTCATGTGGCGTTAAATGTATTTTATTTGAATTTTAATAGTATTTTAATTAAATTTTAGTTAAAAATATCTTAATTGAATTTTAGTTGGAATTATCTAATAAGATGCTGTATTCTCATATTATCTTTTTTATTGACAAAGAGGTGTGATTAGGCTTCAAGTTTTACATTAGGCTACTATTTGTGCAGGCTTGAGCAACGAAACATGACAACAAATGATGCCTACCAGTACTTTGTATTGAGAGCTCAAGAAATTGCATTATCTCATAACTGGATCCCTGTCAACTGGTACGATGTTTCTTGTCAGTGCAAGGTTTGCGGTTACAGATTTAGGCTTCGTTTGTGAGAGCTTTTTTACTGCTGCTTAATGTATTTTTTTAGTACAAAAATTACAAAAATTAAATTTTTTGTACTAGAAAACTGTTTTAAGAAGCAATAAGAAAGCCATCCCAAACGAAGCCTTAATAAAATAAACAGCTGATGGGGCCTGAATGTACTTTTGCCACAATCTTCAGGGAAGAAACATTTAACTCGTTTAACAAGAGCCTCAATCCCCGGACTGTGGTGCATAACTGGTCAGTTTAGATGATGAACTCCTACTTTTCACTCCATAATTATCTGAAATGTTCTTTTCACATATATGATGGTTCTATTGGATGGTGATCTTGACAGGTTAGGACCTGGAGTTTGTCCAAAAGTTGTTGCAAATGGTTTTAGATGTATTGTAAGCAATCAAGGGGTGTGGTATCTGGATCATCTAGATGTTCCATGGGAGAAATTCTATACCAATGAACCATTAGATGGAATTAATGATACCTTACAGCAAAAGCTTGTTTTAGGTGGTGAGGTTTGTATGTGGGGAGAGACAGCTGATACATCTGATGTTCTTCAAACAATCTGGCCCCGCGCAGCTGCAGCTGCAGGTATTTGTTTTTCAAAATTTACCTTTGCATCTGTCTAGTATTGATTCTGCAAATTTATCTACAACTAGAGGACATTTTGTTCTGAATATGATTGTGCAAATTTTCTTCAGAACGTTTGTGGAGTCCAAGGGAGGCAACTAGTTCAGAAAATTTGAATGCGAGTGTTCTACCTCGGCTTCAACATTTCAGATGCTTGCTGAACTACCGTGGAGTCCCAGCTGCCCCGGTCACCAATCTGTATGCTCGTCAGCCTCCAATTGGTGCAGGTTCATGTTTCACTCAATAATTTAAATTTGCTGAAAACTCTCCTTCCGATTAAGGCTTCGTTTGGGACAGCTTCTTTGCGGCTTTCTAAAACAACTTTTTAGTTCAAATTTTCTTGAATTAGAAAATTTTATACTAAAAAGAATAAAGTAGCAAAGAAGCTGCCCCAAACAAAGCCTAATTATTGTGTGAAGATTCTATTCCATATTGTAACATAAAGATGGGGAATCTCAAGTACATCACTGTGTTATCCCTATCATACAATAGTTTACATTGGCAAAATTCAAGAGGCCTGGAATTGTGGGAATGTTCAGATCATAATAATTCCCTGGACTCCTGTTTCGTTCAGCTTCATTAAGGTTTCCTTTGACCTTTATTTTATGCCTTATTTGAAGAACGTGCATCTCCTTTCTTGCTTCAAAACGTTATGCTCTCCCAATAAGTCTGGTATGTCTCAATAAGTGAACTGGTGATAAGTAATGTGATGCTCAAAGAAATCTGTTGATCCTGTAGATTTCAATGTTGTTTTGGGTTTAGGTGCTGTTTGTTAGATCCATGCTTTTGCCACCCATTTTCTGTTCACACTTAGGGCCATGGTTTCTGCAAATGAAAAATTTATTCAGTCTGAAGGAACTTGCTACTTTGTTATAGTTATGTATTATATCAGTTTACAGAATGGAGAGAATCTGTACTGAATCCTTTTTCCAACAAGTGTTCAAAAGAAAATTACTGATTTTGTTATGATGAGAGATGCCAAAAGGACCAATCTCGTGTATTGGGATATAGACTTGATATTATTGTTGTTGTTGTTAAGGCTTCGTTTGGGATGACTTTCTTTCTGCTTCTTAAAACAGCTTTCTAGTACATAGATATTAATTTTTTTATTAAAAAAATTGCTTTAAAAAGCAAGAATAAAGTCATCCCAAACAAAGCCTAAGAGATGCCAATAAAATATGATGCAAAAGCATCATTAGAATTGAGATTCATGCAACAATTAAAACTCAGAAAGATGAAAAAAAAAAAACTCAGAAAGATGAAATGCAGCTGTAGAGGTAGTAAGTTTTAGATGTTTTGATTTCAACTAAGCCTATGTTTAGAGGAGAGGATTCAATCCATTATGAAAGAATAGAAGTTTTCATAAAATTTTGATATTAAAAAACTATTTAAAAAATAATAAGAAAGTTGTTCCGAACGAAGCCTTATGCAGATAGAATTATTTGGAAGTGGTTAAATATAACTTTCCTTGACCTTGTTATGATAGTATATATGATCCGTTTGGTTGAATATCGCTGAATAATAATATTATGTAGATAAGTAGAATGGTGTTTGGTTCAGAGTTAGATTCTTAAATACTTTAATATTATGTAGAGTGATCAGAGATGATTCTTATTAATCTTTTATTTTAATATTCCCTATCAATTATATTGCCGGATGTTCAATGATCTGAACAAAATGCAATTGAAATTTTATTTTAAAAATGCCAATATATATCAACAATTAACATCTATGGATGATATAGTATTGCATAATAAATTTTAAAAAACCAAAAAATGAAAAAAAAAAATCCTGAGAACGGGGTATCTACCCGCTGTCATTTCAAAAGGAGCGCTTTGCGGTGTAACTAATCCATCGGGGGAACCTAGAAAGCCACCCACCGGCATTGGGCCCACACTTGCTTTCCCCCACTGAAGAGGTGAGACTGTAGTATAGGGGATTCGAACCCAGGATTGGTGGTTTTTGGGTTAAATAGATCTTTTCAAGAGTTTGAAAACCTCTTGATATTTTTTATTTTTTCTTTAAATATTTTGGGCTTATTTTATCAATTAGGAACTAACGAAGTCTTTAGAGATAATTTTGAATAATTTGGAGGAAATTTGAACCAAATTTTGTGGGGACTTTATACAAAATTAATATACCAAGTCCACAAAATAGTGAAATTATGATTGATGGAAATTTAATGAGTTCATGACTCGCTCTTCGTTGCTTATATGGAGTGATTGCACCACGAAATTCTTCTGAAATTGTGATTTTAGGTACTAATTTTTATTTTTAGACTAACAATTTTTTAACTCATAAGTTTTGATGTCTACAAAATATGGGGCAAATAACACATTATTAGAAAATTCAATAGATGATGAGCATATTTTGACACAATTTTTGAATCTCAAATCTTCCAAATATTGCTGAAAAAAATATAAAAAAGGTTATTTTTATAGCATATAAACTCTATTTTTAGTAAATTTATAGTAGAGTATGTAGTTTCATGAGATCAATCCAACAAGACTAACAATATTTGGATCACAATCTAAATGTAGCTAAAATTATGCACTCAAAAGCATAATTAGATATTTTATTTTATTTTATTTTATTAGAGGATTTAAATGTCCTCCAAATTTTACATTTATAGTTCAAATAAGCATGTTATCAAAATAAATCTAATGAGTCTAAGGCTTCGTTTGGGACGACTTTCTTTTTATTTTTTAAAACAACTTTCTAGTATAAAAATAAAAAAATTTCTACTAGAAAGTTGCATTAAAAAGCAATAAAAAACCCGTCCTAAACAAAGCCTAAGCTGCTCAATTCTATGTTTATTAATACATTGAAATGTCCTAAATATGCAAAATTGACAATCAAATGAAGTGTTCAAGATTTTTTGGCCACAATGACTAAAATGCTCCCTAAATAAATTTATAAATAAGTCATATTTCTATACATTTCTAGGAAGAATTTTGCTCGAGAAAATTTTGAAACTTAGAGAATTTTAGAGTTTTATATACCACACCTTATGTAGCCATTGATTAATATTGATGCCCGTCATGTCATTACCCAGTGTCGAACTACTCAATATCAATCTTTGATTGACATCAATGCCCATTGTTTTGAATGCCCATTGTGTTGACACAATTCAGCTTCAATCATCAATTGATATTAATACCTTATATTTTTATTGTCAGCCGCTTACCATCGATTGATATTTGACATTGTACCACATTGACATTTGATATTTGATATTGTACCACATTGACATTTGTAAAAAAAATCATCCCAAATGAAACCTAAGCTGATTATCTAAAATAAAATTATAAATAGAGGTTGTATAGAAGTACAAGAAATTTATTGCTTATCTTGTATCTACTCTCCTTCCTTTCAACAATTCAATCTTATATAATTAAGTTGATATTTAAAAGATATGATAGCAATGCAAAAGAAAAAACAAGCAATGATTAGTAGAAAGGACACATGCACAGCTAACTATAAAAATGGAAAATAACCAACAACAAAACAATAAGATAAATAAGATAACCACTTAAAACTTTTTATATGAAAAGGGGCGAGCGTTACGGGGTGAAATTTTGGAAAGTAGTGAAGATTAAGGCTTTAAGATTCTAGATAAGAAAAATTTTCAACAAAAGAAATATCACGAAAAGAAGAATCAGTAAATTCATGCTACATGTAATATGTAATTAGGATTATTTTGTATGATACCAAAATTACGGAGGGTAGAGAAGGAGAAATTCATTTAGATTAGGATTCCAGTAGTAATATTTTAATAAAAGATTATCAAATCACCATATGGTCTATTAAGAATAGATCACCAAGCCTAACCGAACTACATTTCATTCATATTCTTTTAGAGGATTACATAGGTCTATGTAGTAAATATATGTACCATGATGAAATTTGAATAAGTCATTTTAATTACATTTTCAAAGAGAATATTCATGAATCAAGGAGTTGAATCATGCTTTGTTTCTTCATCTTCCACACCCTTCAGCTTGTTAATTTTACTTTACTTTACTTGTCCCTTAATATTTTTCTTCCATTGATATTATGGTTACTTAATTTGAAAGAGCCTTTTTCATTTCTCTGTATAGAATGTGTTGAACGCAGCTTCATCGCTAGAAGAAGAAGCCTTCCCTCTTTTCTTTAGCCTTTTTTTTTTTCATAAATGGCTTCTTATGTTAACATAGCTTGGAATGTAGACTTTTAGATGAGGTGGCATGATGAAGTGGAAATTTGATTTGACCTTAACTTTGTGGACTAAAAGTCTATGTTACATGACATTTAAAATACTAATATATGATAATAATACAAATATTAATATTTTAAAATTCTCTAAAATAAAATTATAAATCAAGATTGCATAAATGCTTAAGGTAATCACTATTTGTTATGTATAAATTAGTCATCTATATTTGATGCTTATTTTTCTCATTGCTTAGATTTCCCTTTTATCAAGAGAATGTCCAAGATGCTCCTTGATTGTTTCTTAGCTTTTCATATGCACCATTGATCTTTATCTGACACTTGTCAATGTTTGGTGTCCATCAACTAGCATATCTAATACACATCTGGTCTCCCACCATTGATATCCAAGTTAATCATTGTCTGTCTCATGACTTCTAACATTCTGCATCAACCACTGTCCAACTTACATCAACAAGTAATGCCTAACTTTTTTAGCCATTGATTTCATCATCTTGGTCACCTAGACTATTCTCATGTTAGAAGGATAACAAAGACAATCACCGTCCATCATTTGAATTTCAATGTTCCTCATTGACTATTGTCTAACGCCTACCAGTATCTGACATTTGTCTTCCATAATTTCTGCTTTCCAAACAAGCTATAGCCCACCATTTTTTGATGATACTACCACTATAGAAGATATTTTTCACGGTTCATATTTATTATATTATATTAATGTCTTCTCAAGTTGTGGAGAATAAAGCTCTTTATAATGTTTGACTTAGACTAATGGAATATATTTAAGTAGGGCTATAGCTTTTTTTTTTTTTAACTTCTCAAGTTTTGCATGTAAAAAATATCGTGTCTAGTGTGGCTTATGCTCAACTTATCAATCTATATGAGATTTCTATGCAACCCTAGCACATTAAACTTCCCTTTGTCATCCTAAATATTTTAGCATGCTATAGATTGAATATAACTTTTTATTGAATTTATACTTGTTTGTTTGATATTTGATTTTATATGCCATATAATGTCTGTAATTAGAGAAATGTGTCCTATGTTTCATCTCTTGAGACACATGCCCAAAAAATCCTTCCGAACAAAAATGTTTTTAATAAACAAAGTCAGAATCCTTATAGTTATGCAATATTTTGATCATAAGAGCATCTTGATCATTCATACTCCCATCGTGTTCTCCATTTTTGGTGATTGCAAAGTGCGCATCTTCAACTTTGGACAAAATTTTGTAGTAATGATTTCTTTTTATTTATCAACTTTGAATATTAGTTATGTTTTCTAATTTGTCTTTTAGGATTATAAAATAGGCTTTATAATCTAATCCCTAAACTCCTTAGCATTTAGACTTCAGTTTATTAGCTAGTTTTAAATTAAAGCCATTTTCCAACCATATTTATCATTATAATGATGATTAAATCATGTTTGAATAATATTAATAATCTTTGAAATTTATTTGAATTTGGTTAAATAACTTTTAAAAATAATTGACCGATTTGATGAGTCTTCATGACATCTTTATCCCACAATTTAGGAATATTTAAACAAACTTTAATATATCATATCTTTATTAGAACTTATTCGAACACTTGCTTAAACTTATATTTGACCTTTTATCTATTAAAACAAATTATCTTCGAAGAAGATTTGAGGGGGTGTTCAAATAATATTCAAATAAGTTGGAATAAGGCTATAATCAAATGGGTTGATTATTTTAGTCAATTATAATTCGAGATTGGTTGAGCATTACGAAACATTACGAAAAATAGTTTGATAATAATCCAAGATTATTCAATCATTATATAGGGTGGTTCAAAGTTTTTTTTTTTTGTTTTTTTTTGCTATAAGCTTAGACTCTCTTAGACTTTAATCATTTCAGTTTTTATGCTATGTTTGTAGATTTTTTTTTTTTTAATGCTATGTTTGTAGATGTCTAATCTAATCCTGGATGTTTAGGTCGCATATAGAGCCACATATAGAGCTAGGCTCATATAGAGAAATTGGTTAGGAATTTGAGGCTGATGGCCTCATTATTTAGGTAGGGGGATCTCCCTTTGGACATTTCTTTAGTACTTCAAAAATGTAACTGTTGACTAAAAAAAAATTAAATATTACAGCTTTAACTTTCATACAGCTTGAATAGCGGCATACCAATAGAAACATGGAGTTTGATTTTTATGCAAATAAAGAAATCTGAGGTTTCTTTATGCGAAGTTATATGCCTTGTGACAATAAAAGCATATATTTTTTAAAAAATATATGCTTAGAGAAACATATTCAACTGCATACGTCCAAGAGATGCATCTCTTCGTTAGTTTGATTCGGTCCCACCGCCGCCAATGCATCGTCAAAATATGCATCTCTTCGACATAATAACTTCCTTCAACAACTCATTCATAAAAGGAGAAAGAAATAAAAGAAAAAGGGGGAGGGACAAACCTGCCTCGAGTTATTTTCCCGTTCGCAAACCAAGTCCGCCTTCTCCCTCGCTTCTACTAAAATCCGTCATCGTTGAGATGTGGAAGCCAGCGATCCAGCCTTCGCTCACACCGCTGGTAAGTACGAATCCAATCGCATGAGACACCTAACCCCGTTCATCTGCAAAGCCTATCTGTTCAGTGCGATAAACTCTAACTTTTCATGTATCCGCCTCTTGATCACAAACCACTCACAAATTTCTTTTTTTTTTTTTTCAAATTACAAAACTTGCTCTCAAGTCTTATACACTTGATCTGAGCCATAAAAGTCTCCTTTTGATGTGCTCTGTTTCAGGCAAGGTAATCAAATGATTACTTCTTTTTTTTTCTATTCTCTAATTGATGAAAATGTAAGTCAAAGAATATAACTGCCATATGTCATTTCAATATAAATGAACTTATAAAAAAAATATGACCTGCTTTAAAACTAAGATAAGAATCATCTTGGTTTATGCTTATACTTGACCAATCCACTATTTAATCCACTTCTATTAATTACAGATTAAAACCTTTTCTTTGATTAAGGATTAATTTAAAACAAAGATCTCTGATTGAGATTAATTTAAAGCAAAGAAATTGGAATTAATGTAAAACAGAGAAATATAATGTATTTCTAAGCAAAGCTATTTCTCTCATTGGTTTTAATTTAATTGTTGAGTATAATTTTTTATTAAAAAAAATGAGACTTTGCATTGTTGATTTTAAATCCGGTCGAGAAGAATTTCAAACGAAGCCATCGTGTCGTCGATCTTAGATCCGACTGAGATGAAATTGAAGACCTGCGCCGTTGATTTTTAATCCGGGCAGATGGTTTTAAAATTGAAGACCCGCGCCATCGATTTTAGATCTGGGCGGATGGTTTTACAATTCGAAGACCTCACACAGTCGATCTTAGATCCTGGTGAGATGGTTTGAAATCGAAGACCCTACGCCGTCGACCTTAGGTCCGGGTAGGAAGAATTACGGCAGTGTCGTCCCGATTTCTCCCTCGGTGGGGAGGTGACGCCGGGAGGTTGCCGAAATTTTAAGAAAATTATAGAACCTTTTAGAACATTTTTTAGAGCAATTAAATTTGAATTTTTAATTAATCAATAAAAAAATTTGATTAAAATTATTCAATAAAAAATTGATTGATTAATTAATTAGATAAAATTTATGAGTTGTTTAAAATACGAGCAATTTAAATTCGAAAGCATTTTTAATTAAATCAATTGGAGCAATTTTAAAATAAAAATATAATAAATAAAAAGAAGGGGGAAGGGAAGTTTCCACTAAATGATATATACAACATTGACTCTCAAAATTCTCCAAAACTCTCAAACAAAAACCTCTCACAAACTGTACAACCTCTCCAAACAACTCAGAAATCTTCAAACTTGCTTTGCATGTTCTCCAAGGTCCCTCTTATACGAGCTCCCACAACTATCTGCAAGCTCCTTGAACTACAACAAGTATCATGTATCTGCAAACAAGCAGATAAAAGTTACCACAATTATAAATAAAATTAAATACTAAAAAATATTAAATCTAGCCACTACTAGTAGAGGGAAGTGCTAAAAAGCAAGAAGTCAAGTACGAAAAGCAAGTGGAGCAACAGTACTAGACAGGTAGGGTAGCGGACTACTGTCGTGAAAACAAGCTATGAGCACAAAACTACGGTAATCTAGTATCTAGTATTCATCAAATTCAACCCTTTGGGCAGCCTCGTTCATAGGAACTTGGTTGTAAGACCCACTACCCGGCAACTTTCGTAGGAAAGTAGTGAGCCTGATCTTAGGGGAAAGTTTAGGCAAAATTGACTTAACTCCTAACCCCCAATTAAAACTCCGGCCACTTCTAATAGAAGCCGTAAGTCCGACCTCTGAGGGAAATGTTTAGGTGATAACACAATCCTAGACCCCTCAAATGGGTATCCTAGTCTATAGGATTAGGTTGTAAGACCCGCTTTTGGGCAACTCCTAATTGGAGCCGTAAGCCCCAAACTAAATAAATTAAAGGGCAACTCCTAATTGGAGCCGTAAGCCCCAAACTAAACAAATTAACGGGCAACTTCTAAGGAAGCCATAAGCCCCAACCCAAATTAAATCAAACTAAAATCCACATCTAACCACTTCAGTCTACTCGGGATCCCTGAGAGGAGGCAACCCATGGCTGCTAATCAGATTCCCTGGACACTACGGTCAATGATTGCTAGTGTTGGTATATTGAAATCTATGGTATACCCGGGACGACGGAACCATGGGATCTTGATCGGGTTTACCTCCATTTCCCCTATTATGGAGACTAAAAAACTAAAATTTATTTCATCCTTAATCGAGAGTTCTCTCTTACGTTGTAAGAGGGGTAATTAACTATGGGCGCTTGCGCTCATAGGAAGTAAGAACCCAGATCTATAAACCCTGACACTACCCTCAGGGGAAATCTGGTTAATTTCAATCTGACTTAAGGGAAGTGGAATCCTACGGCTGCAAAAGCGGGATTCATGCATTCGTGCCATTTTTCTTGAGCCAACATATTTGTTGATTGTAACTGCTCCCCACCGACAAACCCAAACGGCACGGCGATTTAACCACCACCATTTACGACATAAAATATAATCCTTCCCCGTTCGGACGGTTAGAGAGAGAGGCACTCACACGCAAACAAAACTCTCAAAAAAAAAGAGAAAAAAAAAAGTCCGGAACTCACCTCTCGGCTTCCGCCGAACTCCTGCACTCGATCGTCGCCGAAGCAAAATGTCGCCTCCTCTGCACTCGACCGCACCGGCCAATCTCGTCCTCGACCTCCTGCTCCGGCGTCGACCCCTTCGGTCTCCTTCTCCGACGTCGACACCGTACCGAACTCGACGTGCCCTAGATCTGAACCGAACACCGACACCGCCGGACCACCTGCTGCCTCCGTCGTCGACCAAGGACACGCCGACCTCAGGCCACCGACCTGCCTCCGACCCCGCCGATCAAGCCAACTGCGGCGCCGACCCTCCATGCGTGATCCTTCCGCCTCCAACCCGAGCGTGCTCTGCCCGTCTCTTCCTCCCTTCCTCTGTTATATTGATATATTATTATATATATTATATAATATATATAATAATATACATATGTTATATTATATTAATATAATAGTATAATATAACAATATAATATTATATTATATTAATATAACAGAATAATATTATAATATAATGTTGTATTATATTGTAATAAAATATATATTATATTATGATATATATTTTTATTATAATATAAGACATAATTATTTAAAAAAAATGAGAGGATTTTCAAACAGGTGTCGAAGACCCCGGCCGTCGTACCTTAGGTCCGACCGGGATGATTTGAAATTGAAGACCTGCGCCGTTGATTTTTAATCCGGGCAGATGGTTTTAAAATTTGAAGCCCTCGCGCCATTGATCTTAGATCTGGGCGGGATGAAACAAAATTCGAAGACCTCACGCAGTCGATCTTAGATCCTGGTGGGATGGTTTAAATTCGAAGCCCCTGCGCCGTTGATCTTAGGTCCGGGTAGGAAGAACTACGGCAGTGCCGTCCCGATTTCTCCCTCGGTGGGGAGGAGACGCCGGGAGGCTGCCGAAATTTACAGTGAACAACAAAGGACTTGGACAAAAAAAAAATAAAAATTGATTTGAACTTAATTCGAATATAAAATCAAATTAAAATTCAAATTCGATCAAATAATGTAAGACTTGGACTCAAATTTGAACTTGAACCATACTTGCACTCGACATGGCTATAAGAACTTGACTTGATCAAATCCATCATATGCATTGAACTATCCTTAAAGACAAAGGATTTGTAATTATAACTTGATTCTAAGAAACAAAAGCTTCTTTTGGAAGAATAATTTGACTATAAAGCCATAGTATGGGAGTTCTTTGGATATTGATAGACCTCTTTCAACATTGAACATGATATGTCCTTAAATAACAATTGAGGAAATACTTTGAAATGCAAATCTCCGATCGACGATAACACTAGTGATATCTACAAATATGTATATAAACCTAGTGCAATATATTCACAAAATATCAAACAAACACAAGTAAATATATACTGTGTGATATACGATGGTTGCAAAGATGCCCTCAAGTCAACATTGTTAACTCCTACAAGTCAATGCTCATATCTACTAGTTGTTGTTGCAACAAAAGACATGAAATGCTACAATTCATCTATGAGATGGAATAGGGAATTCGTAATGCCCACAACAACTAGCCTACAAGAAAAGACACAATATCCTACAGGAAAGAATAGGAGAATTTGTAACAAGCAATATAATTCTTCTACGAACACGGTCTAGTAGTGAGGATTAAGCAAACACCCTCTACGAGTTGTTTTAAATGATACTTGGAAGAGTCAAAACAAACTAAACGCAATAATTGAAATCTAGAAAGCTTCAAACGCCACCGGATCCGCAACATGTGTGCAAGCGGACAGAAGGCGTTCGTATGCCCCTTAAATAAAATCCCGGGCCATTTTCAAATAAAATCATTTACATAGATGGATCATATTTAAATATTTTAAAATGCCCTTTATATGATCCTCTAAATTAAATATATCCCCATGCATGTGCTCTGACAGAACTATTAAAGTTACAAACTCAAATCGTCGAGAATGCTGCGCAGGGTCAAATACTACAACCCGCATGTGCTCCGATCGTCGTATCTAAGTCTCAAATCCGACGATTCGAGAATGCTATGTGGGCCAAATATTCAAGTTTCATCCTCCTCCTTGAAAGGACTGGAGTCGACATGACTTGAATAATAAAATGTCTCCCAAAATCCTACAAAAATACAAGCGACCTTAACTTCACCCTGATGATGGCCGCGTTGATAGAAAATCTCAACCGGAGGGGTCAAATCTCAAATCAAACAAAAGTCCAAATTCTTGAAATAAAAATCTATCGACTGAAAACTTAAAACTAAAAAAAAAAGCATACACCTTTCGCAATCGTTTGTCGGGGGTGATAAATTTGAAATTAACCTCAGCTCACAAAGAGCGAATGCATGTCGGGTGTATCACTACGATTCATCCTCAAAATAGTCTCTTGCCAACAGGGACGTGGCACGTGCCCTCTGATCGGGTGGTTTTGCCGCAAAATGGCACCATTATATTACGATCACGGCCAAAGCCCGTATGTTCCCTAAAGGCGTCAAACCCTTGAGCGATGGATCATAGGGTATATCTGATAGGCATAAAGCCCTCTGTTAGCTAAGGTGGATTTAGATATATCCCCTTAGACAAACACCAACCCAGGTCTACAAGGTATTCTTGGACGAAGCAGCCCATGGCTGCCGACAAGGTACCTTCTGTCAGGTTGGGTCGATTACCTCCTCTGACTAAGTAGACCAGGGATAATGACAGCCCGGGACGACGGAACCATGGGATCTTGATCGGGCTCGTCTTCATTCCCCCCACCACCAGTTTTAAGTTTATGGTGATAAACTCTAAATTCCAAATTTCAAACTTTCAAATTCAAAATTTGAACCCTAAAATTGTTGCTATTATATGATAGGTTTATAACCTATGTGACATCCTTAACGACTAGCCTTAATCGAAAGTTCTCTCTCGTTATCGGGAGGGGTAATTAACTATAGGGGCTTGCGCCTATAGGAAACCAGAACTTAGATCAAAAAGTCCTCACTAAATGAGGACGAAATCTCTGGGTAGTGTCTTATCTATAAAACCCAATCTGCCTTCTGAAAATTCCACCGGGATCACACATCCCAAAAATGGAATTTTTCGGAGCCCACAGTAACTCTATGGTGCCCTCATTCACTATTCATTGTTGAGGATGATTGATGATGATAAAGATGATGAATATCCTATTGTGTTCAATATTAGAGGGAAGAATTGGACCTTCAAGTTTGTTGAGTTTGCTTTAGTGATTGTGTTGAGTTTTTTAGAGTTCCCAAGTGAGTATGGGTTTAAGAGGATGATAAAAAGTAGCATGCCATTTTGAGAGTTACTTCAATAGTGATACTTTAAACTAGTTTTATGAAGAACACTAATAAAGATGATCCATGAAAGTCCGGGTTGTGCAAACATAATGCAATCTTCTATAAAATAATTCACTTGGTTGAAGATGATGAGGTATTTTTATAAATACCCATATGGTAGGATGTCAAGGGAGAGAAAAACTATAAGGATTGAAGAGAGATATTGTGCATTATAAGTCCACAAGCATAAAGAAAAGTGTACAACCCAGTACATTATAATTAGATATGCTATATCACTACAATTCTTAGCTCTTGAAGCCATCCCAAACTCGAGAAAGAAATATGCTGAGTTCCTTAGTAAAAGAGTATTAAGGTTGCTGAGCTACATGAGCAACAAGGCGCTCATGATAAGGAATTCTTACCATGATTAATTACATTGCACCTCACTCTAGACATTGTAGGGAATGATGAATCTATTTTGTAAGTGTTTTCCAAGGTTGCTTTAATAGTTGGGGCTATTTGATAAAAATATATATATATTTCTTCCCAAAATCTCCTTGGATGCTTAATTGCTTAGGAGGGCCACCACATAGTAAGTTCCAAGGGCTATTATTGGATAATCCATTTTGAATTTCAAGAAAATTTATCTTATGGATGTGCAGCTTGTACATATAAATTGATAATTGCTCTACATCTTATTTGTAAAGACTACTATTGAGCATATGTAATAAAACACATCATAAACTTGGTTAAAAGAATCTTCTAGAAGTTCAACTTAATCGTACACAATTCTTCTTAGAGAGATGTGCCAACTAATTAAGTAGATAAAAAGTACTTACAATTTAATTCATATAATATTAAATTTTATTCTTCTATAGGTGATTTAAAAATTTTTAAAAACAATAGACCATTTAAATAAATTAATTATAAAAATCACATTTCAATAGTCTCATTAAAAATTAAAAACATCTTATTAATGATCTACAATTCTACATTTTTTTATAATAATTATGTCACTCAATCCATACACATATATATATCATCTACTTATTTATCATTTTTTAATCAATCGTTCGAGTCAGGACTAACTCGAGCTCGACTCATGAGCCAAATCCTGAGCTCGAGCTCGGCTCGTGCCACTAAAATGAGCACGCGGGCCTTCTGCGGTCCGCCTTCCGTCTAATGCGGTTTGCACATGAAAACGCTTGTGCTTTGTCTTCTGTGAGCAGGCGTTGAGCTTTGTCTTCCGCTTGCACTTTCGTCTTCCGTGGTTCGTACGTTCCGCATTTAATCGAACAGCTTGACGAGTAATCGAGCCAAGCATCATCTGTATCGAACTCTTGCTCCATAATCCAACGAACTAGAAATTCTGCTCGAGCTTGAAACTCGATAAGCTCGACTCGCGAGCTCGTTAACAAGTCAAGCTCAAGCCAGCTCGGCTCACTTGCACCCCAAAATCACATCAATAGTATCTCTTTTTTTGAGTATTTAGACGAATCAAACACGAATCTCGTGAGAAGAATGTTTCTTCATCAACTGCCAATCCACGGGTCGATCCGCTCGATAGCATATCTCATACACCCTAATGCCCACTTACTCCATTTCTAAATTTGACTTAAAAAAGAATCACTTATTTTAATTATTTTATACAATAAAAATACTTCAACATATATTAAAGATCAGTCATTCAGTCCAACCCACATACCAACAAGTGGTCAATATAAAATCTCTTTATAAAGCCATATTCTAGTTCCTATTGAATGCATAGATTATGCGACCGCAATTTCAAAAGCTGATAATAATCCAATCAACAGTTCAACAAATTGAATCGTCCATTAAAGACTTATTAAAGCTCGATAGAGAAATTCTAATCTGAGTTTGAAAAACTGACAAAATTGTCCACTTCTTTTTCTTTACATTAAATCCATTCAAACTGAAAATGTAATGGATGTAGTTAATGACCACATTCCATTAATGCGGTATTCATTCATATTCAAGAATCAGGACACTTTTCTTACTATTTTATAAAATTATTTAGAGAAAGTAAAATTAATTTAAAGTTATTATATAAAATAGATTTTAGTACAATTTTTTTTAAGCAATGAAAAAGCAGTAGCCAAATAAAAATTCTAGTTGCGATTTGAAAAAAACAATGCAGTAAGGAAGTTGTCCCAAACGAAGCCTCAGTCTACGATAGGGTGTAAAAACAGGTTGACGAGTCGGGTTCGTATCTAACCCGAAATTAACCACACCTAGATTCAGTCAATTTGAACTTGACTCATTTAAAAAATGGGTCAAAAATATTTGCTAGCAACCTGAATGAATTGAACCCGACTCGTTAACCCGTTTTAGTTTTAAAAAAAAATTATAACTTATTAACTATAAATTTTAAAATATTTAATAAATAATAAGAATATTATACTCACATTTAAGAAAAACTAAAGAAAAAAAGATCTTAAATGGGTCATTTTTGGGTAAAAAAAGAGTTCACGGGTCAAACTAAATTCAATCCGTTTAGTAAACGAGTCGGAAAACTCAATCCATTTATTAAACAAGTCAACCCTAACCAAATTTTTTTCTTGTCAGGTTGACGGGTTGGGTCATTTATTCACACCCCTAATCTAAGCGCTCATCATGATTATTTATTAACTACATGCATTCTAAGTTAAATTATTTTATAATTAAATGATAGGCATGCAAGTATGATGGTTTATGTGTAATAATTAAGGTATAAAATTATTTGATGATTGGTATATATGTAAATAATTAAGGTGTAAGAACAGTATAGGAATTTAATTGGTGCCATGAAATGTATAGAGCATTTTTTGAACATTCTTAGTCTAAATTGTCATTAATTGGTGCAATGTAATATTAATTTATGTAAATTTGTTTATATGTGTATGTGTATGTGTTGAGGGTGTTAATGCAAAAGCTCAATTGTCATAACTTTGGGGGTTCTAATTTCCATGAGAGGAGTTCCTATCCTCCTTTCCTATATTTGTTGGCATGGTATGATGATAGACACTAAGAAAAAAGAAAATTATAGTAGTTTTTGAATGGTTAATAAAAAGAACATGCTATAATATGAAATTAGCATGGAATACAACAAATTAGTTACAAAAAACTTGTACAATTTCACTTGAAAAGAGATCAAAAGGAAAAAAAATCCCAATTTTGATGTAAGATATTAAGCAAGCTTGGATGTCGATGCCACAATTTAAGTAGATTTTTGTTGTGTTTATATGGAAAATCAAATGATGCTTTGTTTGAACTTAGCAAAATCCAAAGAAAAATAATATTACAAGTTTCTTGTTTATAGGAAAAATAATTACATTTGAAGTGAATATTATAACATACCTTGAATCACCTCGGTATATTAAAATTGTTGCTAATAAAATTTTTTCGATTTAAAACTTCAAAATAAAAAAGAAAGTTATCATAGAAGAAAAATTAAAACTATATGTATAAAAAGAAAGAAAAAAAAACATTAAATAGGCATAAGTATTGATAGAGGATTTTAATTTATATCATCTAAGAAGCTCAATTAATAACTATAGGTATTCTCCTCTTAGGTATTTTGAGTGGATCAAAATAGTAATCAGTGAAAGGGTGCATCCTCTCATGATGAGGTTCAGAGTTTAACTTGGGTGAAATAGCCCAAATGAAATAAAAGTGTGTCTGATTTTGTTTTAATAATTTAGTGTATCAACTTAACTTATTGATAATGACATTGGCTTAAAGGTATAAAACATGATTAGGGTGGCTAAGAAAACTGGCATGGACAATTTAGCTTCTTGATAACGAGTCTTAGTTCATTCAAAAGAAGAGAGATTGAAGGCACTTATGTGGATGTATATTTCAAAGGACACATCCTTTCATGATAAGACTCGAAGTTCAAATGGATGAAAAATGCTCAAGAGTACAATTACAATTGACTATAGTTTAGAGGTGCAAATACATGGCCAACCTGTCGATGATTTTAAAACCAAATTTAATTTAGAGGTGTAAAACATAATATTGGTAACTCAAATACTTGTTATGTCTGATTTGTTAGTCTAAGAATGGATAACTCAAATGAATTTGGGATCTCTTGAAAGAGAGTACCCTAAGCTATACATGATGGATGGATGTCAATGTCATGTTGTTGGGATACTCCTTATATTATCATAGTCCATATTGAATATATAGCTTAAGTGATATCATTAATGATTGATATTTTGATTTTGATTTGATTATACTATATAGTAGATGATACAATGTTATGTCCATGAGTTGCCTTAAGAAAGAAGCCATTGGCCAAACTTGAGCTATAAGTTAGAATTTAGTATGCTTTGGAGGGTGTATTTGACATGGGATCTAGCAAAACTACTTGATGATAAGAACTTATGACATAAGCTAGCCCATAGGTTGATATTTAAAATAGGGCTTAAATTTTGGAGGAATAAATATTGATTTTAAAAAGATTGGATTTATGGCATAACTTCCTTAAAGTTTCATATTTTGTGGCTTATGTTAATGTCATCATAAATATATTTGAAGGTCTAGAATTTATAGCCCTTAAGGTAGAGGATGCTTGGATGAGAATTAAATTATTAATGATAAGGGAGATTTAAAGATGTGATTAATAATTTTGAAGATGGAAATACCAATAGATATTAAATGATCTTAACTTGATAGGCTTACTAGTTATGTGCTATCTAGCCAAACAAGTTGGGGTTTATATCTTGTTATACTACATTTATTACTTGTGTCATTTGTATTTTTATTCTACAACTTGGCAAAGTTATATCATCAATTCATTGTAATACTTATAAATTATGTTTGAGGGCAGGCTAGAGGTGGGACTTATAACTCTACAGTAATAGCAATTTAAGGTATATGTCATCATTTTGACAAGGATGAAGTCAAATGATAGTACTTTAAACTCTCATGGTGAATATACTCATTTATAAAACTTATAGACTAAAGATAGAGGGATGCTTAGTGGTGGAATTTAGACTCTATTGTTAATTCTTCTAATGATCATAAGAGAGAATTTTTAAATAAATTTAGTTTATTGGCTCTATGAAAATTAATCAAATGATTTCCTATCTAGACAATCTATAGCAATTTGGATTGGGGAGATGTAAGTATACTATCACTAGCTTAGTGTAGATAATAATTGAATCATGGTGAACCTAATAAATATAATATATTATATCATTCTATCTTATTATGAGCTATAATTTATATATTATATCATTCTATCTTATTATGGGCTATAATTTATTTAGTATCAATCAAATTTATTCGAACTATTCTTATAAATAGCTATAGGTTGCATTAATTAAGAAAATCACATATGTTTAGCGGAAAAGATTGTCTTTAAAGCTAACTTTAAGGTTGATTGACTTATAGGTGGCTTTATGCTCTATAGAGTGTGTCATATAGTTTGCACTCATATACTTAGCTATGTATATAGGGAGAAGAATACTTTATATAGAATTTTTCTATGTCCAAATATTCAAGGAGAAGGATACTTTATCAAATTAAATTGATCGAGCATGAATTTTTGTGGAAATAACCTAAATCATATACTTATAGTTGAAAATTTTATAATACAAATTGAGGGACCAAATGATTTTTTTTTTTTTTTTTTTTTGGGGGGGGGGGGGGGGGGGGGCACGTGCCCCCACAGGCCCCCCCTAAATCCGCCGTTGACTGTATAGTCTTGTCCAATAATTGACGCTAGTGATTATCATCAACAATTATTGTTGCATGACTGTCATGACCATGGTTGCTTAATTGTTGTGATCTGATTGTTATCATGATCTTTGTTCTACGACTATTATCACTTAAAAGCCTGACTTGATCGATGTCAACACCTAACTGACATCATCAAATCATCATCAATTGATCATTATTTTGTGATTATCATCACTCTCTTCTCATTTCTTTAACTTTATAATTCAATTTTCTATAATTCAGAATAATATCATCTTCTATAATAATATTTTATTTTATTTATTTATTTATAATTATTTATTTTTTTTATCATCTTCTATAATAATATGTATATAGTAAACCATTTAAATATGGCCAATCTTATGATTTTTTTTCTTTTCAAAATTTTCAAGGAAAATTTGAATATCTCTTATAATATAATTTTTATAAGTTATCTCCTTTTATTCTTATAAATATTCTAACACACGAGAATTTTAAACATATAAAATAGAGTAATAAAATTAAAATATGGATAATTTATCATTTTTAAACGCATTCTATAAATTCGTAAGGCCAAATCCAAATGAGACCTTGTAGAAATTTTGACCGAGAAATAAGTTACCTCTTTCCCGGTAGGACCCACAGATATCATTACAAGTCAGAGGGCCACATTTGAACGACGGTCCGGATCGATTTGAAACGGCGCCCAGGAGTCCTGTTCTGGCTGCGTTTTGTTATCCGGATCCGATCATCAATGAAGAGAATCTCATCCGACGGTACAGATCCATTTTAAACGGTACCAGCAGTCTCGTTTCCCTCTTCTAAAAGTTCTTATCACACGCTTTCTAGCTCATCCACTAGGGTTCCAGCCCTTTTCGCTCTCTCTTTCTCCCATTTCTCCCCCACACTTGCTCGTCGTCGATCTCATCAGTGGCCGCCACCACGCGATTGCTCTTTGTATCTTTCTGTGATTACCGAGAGAACGTAATCACTGGTGTTCGCTAAACGCAGCACTTCGATCTTTTCGAGGTTTGTAATCTCTTTTCTTCAGCGTTGTACGATTGTGCGCTAGTTTCTTGCTAACTGTCTTTCGCACCTGGGTTTTGGCTGTTGCAGTAGAAAATGAGCTTTAGATCGGTTGATCCATGCGTGAGAAGCCTTGGGTTTTTGTGAAGGTTTGAGGTTAGTTAAAGAAATGAGAAGAGAGGAAGATTCAGGCGCTGCGCCCAACGCTGGAGGCGGTAGGAAGACTTTCTGGAGGTCGGCGTCCTGGTCTTCTTCTCGGACTGCATCAGTTCCTGATGATGTTGCAACGGGCGACACATCAGAGAACGCTTCTTCCAATGGTCAGTTTCGACGCTTCCCGCCTACTCCCCTCACGCCTAGATCTAACAGCAGTAAGGCCCGTTCCTGTCTTCCTCCTCTGCAACCCCTCTCTATTGCTCGCAGGAGCTTGGACGAGTGGCCCAAGGCCAGCTCTGACGACGTTGGGGAGTGGCTTCAGCCCCCCACGCCGAGTGGTAGAACGGAAGCAAGCAGACCCGGGGAAGGTCTGACGGTGGACTTATCATCGTTACGTTCTCAGGTTAAAAAAGATCAGATCGCCTTCTTTGATAAGGAGTGTTCCAAGGTGGCAGATCATATCTACCTTGGTGGAGATTCCGTGGCTAGGAATAGAGAGATCCTCCGCGAGAATGGTATCACCCATGTCCTCAACTGTGTCGGATTTGTTTGTGCGGAGTATTTCAAAGCCCATCTCGTGTACAAGACACTATGGTTGCAGGATAGCCCGACCGAAGATATTACTAGTATATTGTATGATGTGTTTGATTACTTTGAGGATGTTCGGGAGCAGGGTGGGAGGGTACTGGTTCATTGCTGTCAAGGAGTATCCCGATCAACCTCGCTTGTGATAGCCTATCTCATGTGGAGGGAAGGACAGAGTTTTGATGATGCCTTCCAGTTTGTGAAAGCTGCAAGGGGTATTGCCAATCCGAACATGGGTTTTGCGTGCCAGTTGCTGCAGTGCCAGAAGAGGGTCCATGCAATTCCATTGAGCCCAAGTTCAGGACTCAGGATGTACAGAATGGCACCACATTCACCTTATGATGCCCTGCATCTGGTTCCCGAAGATGCTTAATGATCCATCTCCTGCTGCTTTGGATTCAAGAGGGGCGTTCATTCTCCATGTCGCCTGCACAATTTTTGTATGGATTGGTAAGAACTGTGATATGGTAATTGAGAAGGATGCTAAAGCTGCTGCGTTTCAGGTTGTAAGATATGAGAAAGTGCCTGGGCCTATTGTCACAGTTGAAGAAGGTGAGGAACCAGCAGAATTTTGGGATGCCTTTTTCTAACCCAAGATCTGGTTTAGACAGTGTTGCGAAAGTTGAAAAAGAGGAGGTTGAATCTGGAAAAAGGCCCCTTGTAGGTAAGAGGAGAGTGGAGGCATATGACGTTGATTTTGATCTTTTCTACCAAGCTATCACCGGAGGTGTTGTTCCTCCATTTCCATCATCTGGACCAGGGCAGGAAACACACCTTCCAGCAAGAGAAAGCAATTGGAGCATACTGAGACGCAAGTTTCTTTCTCGTACAATGTGCAGGGTCTTTTCAGATGCAGCAGTCATCCGAGAGGTAGATCCGTGTGTTAATAGGGTTCAGGTTTTGAATGTGGAGCCATCAACATCTCCAACTTATCTTTCTCCTAATTCATTTTCATCTGACTCAAGTGGTAGTTCAAAGTCTAGCTCCGAATCTCCGATAATATCTCCTTCAACATCTTCCTCACCCTTGTTTACACCTTTACCAGCTTCATCTAGTTTACTTAAACCAGTCATTCAACCATCTAAATCTTCACAACTTTCTCATGACCATGAACAGCCAAGAACCAATCTGCCGGCAACAATTTCACCTTCAAAGGGCTTGTCACGCTCCATTGCTGAGAGAAGGGGTAGCTTTTCTCTTTTAAAATTGCCAGTGCTGAATAAGGATGACTCATTATCATTCAGAAAGGTCTTAGGTGCTTCATCACCTACTCATCTTGAGAGTACACAGAAAATCTTTGAGCGTCAAGATTGTGACCCTACTTTAGTAGTTGATGATGCAGACACTAAAGATATGGTAGTGGAACCATCAATTTCGAAAAATCTAGGTGAATTTGATGTTAAAGGTTTAAGAGGCCATGTTGATATTAAGGAGGATCATCTCCCGAGAGATGGTCCCCTGAGATCTAACTCTCTGGGTCTGCTTGATATTTTTCGAGAATCTAGAAATTCTATGGAAGCGATAGTTTTTCGCTGGCCCAACTTCGAAAAGTTGACCACATTCAGCAGAGAGAATCTTGATCCCCAAGAAGTTTTAATTTTCCTTCTTCGGAATACTAGCAAGGACAGGCTGCCATTTAGGATGGTGTACTTATGGATAGGAAGTAGCTTCAAGCAGGTTAATAGAGAGAATCAATTAAATAACGACGAAGATAAAGAGGAAGGTAATCAGATTAATTGGAACCAAGTTGGACGTAATTTTCTTGCTTTCATGGGTCTCCCCAGCGATCTTCCAATCAAGGTTTGTTTTTTGATACCTTTGCATTAGCATGCTTTGCTTGTTTTATCATGCTACGTTTTTATTTATTGTTAAGGTTCAGATAATGCATCTGTGTATATATTAGTTAATATAATTAGAAGAATCGCACTGTGTTATTTCCATGACATATTAGACTGCAAAAATGCCAAATTTCGTACTTTTCCTGGCAAGCATTCCTTGCAAGGGATTATAAGTTTCATTCTATGAGTATTATGAAGCTCTCTTGACAAGTGTTAAAGTGTAGGCTAAAATTTTTAGCATGATATTGTATTGTTGTTTTCATCATATTTAATGATGCTTCAAACTACTACTTATATGCTTATTTCTCACTCTTATAGATAATCAATAAAACAAATACTTACTTGCTTGTATGGTGATAATATATGGTACATAAATATTCTCTTATAATGGACTTGCATTCCGTAAGAAAAATTGAAGAATGAAAGTATGGACAAATGCAATCAATAAAATATGATGTGGTGAACACTGATTTCTTGTAGTGACTACCAATAAGAAAAGTTACATTGATTGAAAACATGGCTTTATATGATATTAGAGCAACGGTAGTAGATTATCTTGTTTTTTATAGTCTTTATAATTCTTACAATCATCAGGGATTTAGCATTCTGTAGTCATATATATATATATATATATATATATATATATATATATATATATATATATATTATATATATATATATATATATATAAACCTTATCAATATAGGTATTGAGCCCCATTGTGCAGAATCAACTTCGTCATTTTACCTCGTTAGTAGACAGTTCTACATATATGTGTTTTAGGATATTCATTATTCTAAACAAATGGCTCAATATAAGAAATGCCATTGAATTTTTGAATCACAAGCAAATTAATGATATGAGTAGGTCTGAAGCATCATGCAATTATATCCAAAAGTGAAATTTTCATTTGAGGGGTTGAAATTGGGTAGAAATTACTCAAAATAAATAAAAATTTATTTTCGAATTCAAATTTTCTTCTCTTTAATCATAAATGCCTCTATCCAGTCATAATACATGTTCCTCTCTTTATCCTTTCATCCCTCATTATTGTATCTTATATAAACAATATTCTAAATCATGCTTGGTTATCTTCTAATGGAACTATATGAAATCTAATTACTAATTAAATCTGTCACATAATTGTATCTTAATTCATTCTCCTCTTTCTAACATATGACTATAGTATCATGCAATCATTTCCAATAGTAAGATCCACATCTAAGGGTGGAAGTTGGGTAGAAATCACTCTGAATAAATGATGGGCTTGAAGTTGGGTAGAAGTTACTCAGAATAAAATGAATGTTTATTTTCTTCTATGTAATCATAGATTTCACTATCTATTCATTGTACATGCTCCTTTCCTTATCCTTCATCTTTTTTGTTATTGTTATATTAAATGAGCTATCCTCTAAATCATGCTTGCTTATATTTTATGGGACTATGCCAATGAAATCTCTCTCTAATATGATTTTGTCCTAATATATTTAGGGTTATTTTGGATTTAGCTGGAATTTAATCTGGATTTAAGATAAACTACCAAATGGTTATTTGGGAGATCCTGATTTTGGGGATTTACCAATTCACATTGTTCACAAGATTTAGCTTGCTTTGTTGCTTCTTGGTGATTTTTTTTGTCTTTTTATCTATCTGCAATTTCCTCTTTTCTCCTATTGAGAACTAGGTTTTATCCCATTGTTGTCTTCACTTGCATTATTGGTTTAATCCTTGTAGAGGTATTTTCCCCTTTCTCATCCCATGCAGGTATGTGGGAATCTCCCTGTTCTTATAAGTTTTTTCTCTCTTCCTTTCATGATCTTATTTGCTTAGTTCCATAGGTTTGTAGAGTTGTGGTCGATAAATCTACATGAGTATGCCATAGATCGGTGGTCAAATTGAACTTGCCTCTTCTCTCCCACCATTACAGCCTATGACATGGTTAATCGGGAGGTTAATACTTTTGCTTTTTTGTGGGTTTTCATCTCTGTTTAATCTTAACAACATACTAATGCATCAACTTTATATATTTAAATCCTAAATCTTAATCATGAAATAGATAGCCAAACAATTTATTAATATTTAGCTAGATTTAATGCTGAGCAATTTTTTGGAATTCGACGCCACCCATTTCAAATTTATGAGATTTGCTAAACCATATTTGTTGCCAAGCAAACCATGCGATATTCATCATCAATGTGTATTAATTGTTGAAACAATGTATATCTGTACATGGAGTTGTTCTTACTGGACTTACTGCCTTATATATATATATTTCCAGGGTGTTATACTTGCTAGAGTAGCTCCCCCTTCCTAATTTAAATAATCTTTATCATTAGCTTTATCTTTTTTTTTTTGCCGGCTGCATGGATCCTACTTCATAATTCATTTCGTAGTTTTTTTTGACTTTTTGGAAGTCCTTTTTCTATAACTTCTAGCTTTTTGTTAACTTCTATCTATTTCTTCCCTCTCATCCATTTTCTAAATAATTATGTTTCCTTGTCTTATTAGTACCTTCTTCTGTTGCTCTTTTTCAGCCATTTCACAATAATTTTATTCTCTCCTGATTTATCAATATCTTTCTTCACTCAATTATACGTGCCATTATTTCTACTAAGGGCTAAATCTAAATTCTTTTATTATGATCATTTTGCTTTATGTTGGTCTTTACTTTACAATCACAGTTCTTTCTTGGCTTACACTCAAATTCATAAAAAACACAATATTTTATTGCTAATTTGTTTATTTTTCATAAGGTTTCATGATTTCCTCGCATTGCATAATTTTTTGAAGGCACTCTTCCTTTTTAGTTATATTTGCATATAAGTCCTTGTCTTCTATGACTCAAACCCAAGGTACTTGAATTTTTTGTGTAGATAGTACTTGATACTCCATATTATTGTTTGATCAACAATAATTTCAATACTAGATAAAGGAAGGCTTCATGTTGTTGTTGTTGCTGCTGCAGCAGCATTAATTTCACATGCACTTAAATTACATTTGAAATAATTAATTTATGTTCAAGTAATCTTAAGTTTCTCATATTGTAACAATTTAGTATTTTTTTTTTTTTTATTCTTGACTTCAAAAACATTCTCATATATTCGAATTAAATCAACTGCTAATATTATACAACAAGTATATCGTGTTAACAGATTTATTCTTATATGCTTATCTTGATGTAATTTCATTAGGTTTGGACTCCTTTTATCAACAACAAATTTCAATACTAGCCAATGATTCATCAAGTTTACCTTAATAAATATGAATTTCTTTTCTCTCCATTTTTCTTACTCGGTCATGTGCCTTTTCAGTAACTTTTTTCTTGAATTATCTTAACAGAAAATTGCCCTGATTTCTATTCATTATATAAATACAAATTTAGATACGTCATAGTTAAATCCAACATAATCATGTTATTTATAATCTTAAATTTATCATGCAATTGTTCTCTATGTTCACTAAATGATAAATTTTGTTCTTTAAAGCTTCTGATTTATACATCCTTGTATATTTAGTAGCAATTTTTCATCAAAATTGTCAAGCATTTCCCACTAATATTTATTTAGTAACATTTCGTTCTTTGCAAATGTAGCGTATTTTAAATTATAATTTTTTTTTTTCCAAATTATTGATTCAATTTAAATTTTTTTCTAAGTTTATATGTCATATTAAATGCCAGATTATTATTTTAATCCTTATGATAGTCATGTTGAAGTTGTCTAGAATCATTCTTTACTTTTTTCGTTTAAGTTACATCATATGAATATTTTATTGATTGACTTGGTGAGTATGTCTTACTTTCAGATGATGCAATGATGCGAATATTTTATTGATTGACTTGGTGAGCATGTCTTTACTTTCAGATGATACGTTGATGCAAATTTAAGCTTAGATATTAATTTTCCTACTGATGTCTTAGATTTAAGGATTCTCCGACACCAATTTAGGATGATTTTGCATAAATCAATGCACACAAGGTTAAATTTGCAAGCCATAAGTTGGACAAAAATTGTCTATCTTAATAAAAAATAAATAAATGTGTGAAATATTCACAACAAATTGTAAATTAATGACCAACCAAATAGAAGTTTGACATATAAACTTAGAACTGATGAAAACTACATTTCAATCATAAACTCTCATTTTCAATTAAAAATTCATATTATAATAGATTTGACTGCAAATCAATCAAGTTTTAAATTGATTACAAAATAAGTTGAACCAAAGTAATTTAGGAAACAATTCATCAAATGAGATTTATGTGTCTGATGTAGCATTTCTAGCTTCTGCTGTACTATATATTGTCATTTTAGTAATGTTTAGTTTATTCCAATCACTTATATTTAATTTAAGTATACTCAATTTGCTTTTTGGTTAAGTTTAGTGGCATAGCTTATTATATAGTACATACAATGTAAAGAATCATTTTTTGAGTATTTAACTCACAAGGGCGGCAGTCTACATACAAGATCCTATGCTTAGAGTTGATTAAATATTTGTAGTCCTAATTTCAAAGTTCTTGTATTCTATCTAAAAAACATAAGTTTTTATTTTAGCATGCACAAAAATAACTTTCAGTTGGTTATGGAGCAACATAGACCGGCCCAGGTGGGGCCAGTTTCAAACATACATGAGGCGGGCTAAACCACCTCCTTTACACCCCACTGCCTAAGCTAGTGGGGCCCCCTTCTTTGGGCGGCAATTAGAGAGAGAGAGAGAGGGCAATTTGAATTTCTTTTTTATTAGGAAGCTTTTCATTAGGAAGGGAGGTATTTAAAAAGGATGAGAAGTTAGGGTTATGTTTTATGTTTTTTATTGTTGTTTCTCTTGGAGTTTTCTTGGCGGCTTTGGACTCTAGGCTTCTCGTCTAGAGATTGGAGAGAACGATCCTCCTCTCGAATTGAGGATCAATTGTATCTTTGTTTTCGTCTTGCTTCACTTTGATTTCTATAAATTTATCTACTGATTTTGGGTTGCTTGCGAACTCAAGTATTCTAATTAGGGTTACTTGTGAACTCAAGTATTTCCTATCACATTTCCTGGTGTGGTGCCAGGATCACATATATTAATAGCCTAATTCTAACTATAGTGTGAAACCTAGAATATAAGAAAGTAATCCAACTAAATATGAGTTGAATCCGTCTATAAAATGAAAGCCAGTGAAGCACATAAAAGACATAGCAACAATCTTTCAAATCAATGATTGGACATAAACAAGGCAGGGACTATGTGGAAACCATAATAGTGATCTTCCAACTCAATGGTTGGACAAGAACATGGAATCATACATGTGTTGAAGCAAGAAATTAAAAACAATTGAACTAGAAAACAAAGGATAGCTGAACAATCCACGAATTGAAGGAAATCCAATTGAATCCCAGATAAATCCCCCACCTAAAAGAAAGGTAGTGAGGTGTTATGCCCGGGTTCTTCATGAACCCGAACCCAACAGGAGTGCTGGGTGGTTCTAGCGAGAGGGGGTTTGGCCCCCCTTGTGTGGCCCAAGAAGGATTTAATTCAAATATATTAGAAGAGAAATAGAGGGAGAGATTTAGGAAGGTTTTAATGATAATTGGGAGTAAATTATTTAGGGAAAGAGTTCAAAATTAAGAGGGAATTAATTAAGGACAAGGACGTTGATTTTTGAGGAAAGTAGAGGAGCCTATTTAAGGCTAACTATGTATTATTTTTCACATTATGAATTGTTATTTATGTTGTGGCTTTTCTTTGAGAGTTTCCTAGCGGCATCTAGGGTTTGTGGGAGAGCCGATCTATCTTCTTCTTTATTTTGCTATTTCACTTCCAAATCGCATCACTTCAGAGGCATCATATGAAAATCATAACAACAATATTCAAAATCAATGATTTGACACAAGCAAGTCATTGAGAATGTGAAAACACGACAATAATTTTTTCAAATCAACAATTTGGACAAGAGCATGGCATTATACATGTATTGAAGCAGAAAATTGAAAACAATTAAACTAGGGAATTTGCTGTTTGTTTTATCAAATCAACTTTTATTCTAAGCGGTACACCAAAAAATGATCAAGATGGTCAAAACGTTAAAACAATACATCCTATTGTTAATAGACATATTGCATCAAACTAAACTAAAAATGCTATTTAATGCTACTCTAAAACTCATAATAATAATGTCCTCTCCATAGAAGCCACATTTCCTATTTTTAATGAGTATGAGCCTTTGGATTTCCATATAATTTGTTAGGCTTGGGAAAATTTTACTACAACGAATTGAGCATTTTTATATTTATCATATAAATATTGCATAATTGTTGTGCTGTTTATGAAGCAGTCCATGAATTATCACAAACATGTATGCCATGCCAGTGCTTAAGCTAACTTCAAGGAAAAAAAAAGATGGATATAAATATTAAGTAAAATGTTGGATGTGAATTTACAAGGAGATGAAAAGAGAAAAGAATCTGAGGCATATTATTGAAATAAAGTTGAATCACATGCATTTAGGATTGAACTAAAGTATCTTTTAAAATTTTTCAATTTATAAATATTTTTCCTAATGTGCTAATATCATTTTATTATGATCATTTTTTTTGCAGTAATTTCTTAATTATCTTTATAAGAAATTTTTTTAGGATTCAGATCTAACGATTAACTTCTCACTCTGGTTGAATTCTCCACATCTCTTGTTTTACAGAAACAATAAACCCTATAAATTGTTTATAGTTAACAACCAATTTCATGTGAATATCTTCGTACAAACCTTGCAAATGATGATATAGAAGCTGATAATGAAATACTAAATTATTAGTATGCATCTTAAGAGATATTAATAAATATTTCTAATTAACAATTATAGAGTTAGATAATAAAGAAAAGCTAAATCTGACAAAACACTCATATGTGATATGCTTATTTAGATAAACATTTTTTTTCCTTTGAATTAAAACTAATTGATATCACTTGAAATATTAATTGTGATGGTTTATATACTTTTAGATTTGACTTGATAGATGGCATTTTTGAATGCCATGTTTCTTTTAATGCAGTCTTCATTTATTTTTATTTTTTGAAATGTTGACACAATTTCAACTTTCCTGTAAGGATAATTCTTATGAATTTGTGAGTCAAGAAATTATAATACCGATTTAAATCAATTTTAGTTTAATTTAAGTAGAAATGATATATTTTAGAAATTTATTAGGAGTTTAAGCATAAGAATTTCCATTTGATTTATTAATTCTGTAGCCATTATTGATTCAAGTTCACAGTTATTAGAGTCAATGTCTATTAAAATCTTGGCTTATTTTAAAAAAAAATGTTCTATTAAAATAGGTTCACAATCTAGAATAGTTTCAATCTCTATTCAATGTTTAGGTTCATGCACGATCTTATGTTTATGTTTCAAATTCAAATTTCAATTTTATAATTATTTTTTTTAGGTTTTGAAACTGGTCTTATGCTCAATTTAAATTTCAAACTCAAATTTTGACTGTCGCTTAAGTTCAAGCTCATGAGCAAGTTGTGTAGCAGGCACAAGTTCTAGTTAAACAAGATCAGATATGGACTCATATTGTAATTGCAAGTTATCTTCTGCATTTAGTTATCATTACAAAAGTATTTATGAACTTTATTTTCTTTGATAAAATTGGAGTTGACTGTGCGGAATTTTGGACCATAACATGATTCTTTATATTAGTGTATGTTTGATAGATTTTAGTAGAGATTGTAATACTTTTTCTTCTTTAGAGGACATTATACATAAGTGCAGTATGACTAATCTGAATGATTGTAAATATTCCTTAATGCTGCTTTGGATAAAATCTATTTGTCAAAATATATAAAATGGTAAACAAAATAATCAAATGACAAATAATGTAATGGGCTATAATGACTTTGTAAAACCCCTTGTATAATATTCATTTACTCCATTATCTCTTCATTGCAATTTTAAATTTATCAACAACTGTTGGCCATTATATTCACTTATTTTACTTTTTATGTTTTCATATCAACCCATATAGACTTTGCAGTAACGCTTCACCAATAATATTTGACCATGTCTACTAACTTTTGATTTAATAACCTTCAATTCCACAATGCTTTAGGAATCAGATAAATTATAAAATTCATTTTTTTTTTCCTCCAAACTATTTGATCTAGTAAAAAAACATTTCTAACAATTATTCGTCCTATCAAATATTAGAGCATAATTTTTAACTTCATGATGACCATGTTGTTGTCACCTAGAACCCCAACCACACTCGATTTTGTTTATGTTGCACTTTTTTTTTTGTTAATTAACCTAGTTAATATGTTGTCTTTTTAGTTGACAGAAAATGAGTCATAATATCATAAACAAATGATACCAAATATATATATATATATAATATAAATATTTTTTAAATATTTTTTTAATGATACCAATATATAATGTAGAATGCTTAGGCTATAGGTAGGGTTTCTCTTATATGCAATCGTCAAGACGGGATGCATGAAAAACACAAAAAACTACATACACTTCACAGTCCAATCTTTAGGTACAAGCTTTATTCCTTTTGATGTAAATTGTAAAAATACATAAAACATGTTTCCATCTACTATTCTAAAAGATCGTAGAAAATTGAAATTATGCAAGAATATGAGATTCAACAAAAAACCCATGAGTAAGTTTCACACCTTTTGTGAATATGACCAAATTTCAATTACAAATACAAAATCAATCACAATTGAAAAAAGATAAAGAATCCGAAAATCACCAAGAAGATCCAAGTGCTTCGGCCTAGCACAAGCATAACCTAGAAAGTTCTCTCTGAAATTGTCATCACCACTAGCAATGTATTTGAAGATTTCACGTCCAACAAGAAACGTAGGTTTGATAGGAAATTCCAAATTTTATGATACAATTAGATATACTCATGAATGATCCAAACTTTTGTAGTTTCTTAATGTCCCAAAATCTATAATAAAAAAAACTTGTCACTATTACAAAAACCTTAGATTCGAGTTAAAAAAACAGTACTTACCTTTTTAATTTATTATAGGGTTAATAAGATTAATGAATTTACTTCTTATCAGTAAAATAAATGTATTTAAGCTTTATAAATTATGAATGTTAGTAGGTATAAAGAATTTGAATGGTGATTATATTGAAAATCTAAGCCTACAATATTAAGCATATGCGTGACATTAGATGCAATTACCCATTCTACTGTTTATGTGACTATTCTGCAGTAATTTTCTTTCTCTGCTGTGCTCATTGTATACTTATTAGGGAAATTTACATACATACCACTTCATAACATCCTATTTACATGTCTAACACCTAAAACTTTAATATTACATGCATACCATCCTATATTATTTTAATATCAAATATACCACTCATATATTTCATTTCTACCACTCATATTTGATATGAAAATGAACTATTAGTGGTATATATATGTAATATTAAAGTTTCAGATGATAAATATATAAATAGAATAGTATAAGATGTACCGTATGTAAATTTCCCTACTTATGGATTTGGTTATTTAATCATTTTTCTTGTCACCTAAAGCAGAGGCAGAATTTTACAGTCAATTTTTATGTCAGCAGGTTTTTGAGGGACAAGATCCAGACAAATTTGTAGAAATTGCTGAAATCCTACTTAATTCTGTATGCAACAAAACTTAACCAATTTGAGCTATACCGTCTTATACTTCAACGGCCATTGATGCTGTAGAATTCTGTTAATGCATTGATCGGATAGTGTAGACCAGCAAAGGGTGAAGAGGTACTATCTTGTATTCCGTTTATCTTACACTGCACTGTGAATACCCTTTATTACTAATTTGCCCCCCTTTTTTATTTTGTTTTCCTGTGCCAGGAGGCTTGCCAGAAATTTGCACAGTGGTTGTTTCCAGTTGTACAGTGCCCACTCCCCCTGTAAGCGCAATTTATTGGAAAAAAAAAAAAACTTGGTTCATTTTTTTCTCTCCCTGATAGCTTCTGTACATTGTCGTGGGACTCCTTATTAGCCCGTTTATCCCCGTTAATGAAACTGATATTTCATTACTAATGCATCCAGCATTGCTCATTTTACTGTTTTTTTTTTTTTTTTTTTTTTTTTTTCATTTTTTTTACTCGAATGGTGAGCTTAATAGAGAAAGAATTAGCTTGCACTGATGTGTGTGAGTCTTATTTGAGATTCTGAATGATGAAATATCTGGAAGGTTCCATGATCATTCTCTTCAGAGTCAAACGTAGTTTAATTTTAGCTATACTTTCTAAGGTGAGGAATTTGAATTCTGGAGGTGATGTTGCTCCATTAATGCTCTTAAAAAACGTTTATTTATTTGAATAATATTTTAGTAATATGATGGCTGATATTTCTTCCTATGAAGTTTGAGAATAATGTAGCTGTTTTAATTGGTTTGACCATGATCAGTAAATTGCCCTTCCTAGTTTTATTTGACGTATATAGATGAATCCATCATCATTCTCTTCAAAATCGGATAATCTGGTCACTGCTTTATTAAAAAAATTTAGAACAAATTTGACACTTTGTTGAATGCATACACATTTAAATTGGTGCTGCATCAACTACGTAGGTTGCCACTTCAGATTTGTGTTTGATTCTTTGTGTTTTCTCAAGCTTAGAAATAAGATATTTCATACAGAACTTTCCTTATAATTAAGGCAGTTTGCCCGATAACAAAATAGAGGTAGACTAAAAATATTTGGTTTGAAAGAGTTAGAAATGATTTTTTTTTTTTATTAGATTTAAATTAGAATTTAATTTGTAATAGGACAATGATGAAAATGGATTCATGTAGGTGATCCTACTTAATAGGATAAATATTTGATATTATTATTATTGTTGTTGTCGTCTTCATTATGCATCTGATAAAAAAGTATTTCACTTGGATGTGAGCTATTGTTATCTAATTGTTTGTATTTTTTAAGGTAAACGATTTGTGTGTTTGAAATGAATCATCTCATTCAATTTTGGATGTATTGAAAAAATTGTAGATTTGATTGTTTTTTAAACATGGTAAATTTTGTTCTATCATTGCCGTTATGACTGTTAACTTGGGGTCATGGGTCGGATTTAGGTCGAACTCGGAATTGACTTGACACTAATTGACTCAACTTGACCCGTTTGCAAATGAGTAAGGTCTTTTAACCTAGACCTGACACAATGGGTTACCGTGTTGACTCAAATTGACTTGAGGACATGTTCTTGGCGTTGGATCGAACGATTAGCTTAAGCGCAGAGCATCATTGGCCTCGACAACATCATCAACGTGATGGTGACTACATGCGAAGAGACATGCCACGCGGGTAGAAGCGGTCAATCCATGCAGACACGATTCGTCCGGTTGAAGTGTGTCTATTCGCGGGTCAACTTGAACTCGATCCGTTTTTTGAGAAATAGGGTTCGATTTGGTGAACCCAACCAATCATTTCTCAATAGGTTGACATATCCAGATAGTTTTTTTCGGATTTGAGTGGGTTTTCTTTGTGTCTAATATGACATTCTAATTGCGCACATAAGCTAATGCTAGATGTGGCCGATCATCGCCAACATTGGTTTTATTTAGCAGTGGCATTGCCTGGATGTTAATATTTTTAATCAATAAAAGTGCTAGTGTTAGGTAGAGTGACTATCCCGCGCAAAGCACAGCGCGTTGTCAATAGCGTTCTACTCCGCGCTTGCCCCCAGCTGTTGCCCAGCCGCTCCCGTACCTCCCGGCCGGTCCGCCAGACTCATGCGCGCCTCTTTACCGGCCGCGCAAAGCGTTTGCAAAGCCCGCTCGTCGCTCCGTTCCGACGTAGGCCGTCCCTCGCCAGCCCACCGTCTTTTCGCCCAGATCCAGCCAGCAGTTAGCTTAGCTGGGTCTTTATCGTTCGACCGAACAGGTATGGTTAGGGTCGGACGGCTCACCGGGCGGCAACCCGACCAGAGAGTCGGGTCCGGGTGCGGGTTATTTCGACCCGTTTGCACTCTTCCCGGGTAAGGGTCGGGTTTTAGGGTTCGACGCGTGTCTTTGAACCCGGCATCAGTTCCGGCGTTCGACTCCTGAAACCCGAGCCGTGACCCGGGAGATTGACTCCCCTAACCCCAATGCCCACTTACTCCAATTTCTGAATTTGACTTAAAAAAGACGATCACTTATTTTAAATGATTTTATAAATTAAAATACCCTTCAACATCTATTTATTAAAGATCAGTGATTCAGTCCAACCACATACCAACAACACTGGGTCAATAGGAAATCACTCTTTATTAAGCTCATATTCCTATGTTCCTATTGAATGCATAGATTATGCGACCGCAATTTCAAAAGCTGATAATAATCCAATCAACAGTTCAACAAATTGAATCGTCCATTAAAGACTTATTAAAAGCCCGATAGTGAAATTCTAATCTGAGTTTGAAAAAAACTGACAAAATTGTCCACTTCTTTTTCTTTACATTAAATCCATTCAAACTGAAAATGTAATGGATGTTGTTAATGACCACATTCCATTAATGCTGGTATTCATTCATATTCAAGTATCAGGACAGTTTTCTTACTATTTTATAAAATTATTTAGAGAAAATAAAATTAATTTTAAAGTTATTATATAAAAATAGTTTTTAGTACAATTTTTTTTAAGCAATGAAAAAAGCAGTAGCCAAATAAAAAAAAAATTCTAGTTGCGATTTGAAAAAAAACAATGCAGTAAGGAGTTGTCCCCAAACGAAGCCTCAGTCTACGATAGGGTGTAAAAAAAACAGGTCAGGTTGACGAGTCGGGTTCGTGTCTAACCCGAAAATTAACCACACTAGATTCAGTCAATTTGAACTTGACTCATTTAAAAAATGGGTCAAAAATATTTGCTAGCAACCCTGAATGAATTGAACCCGACTCATTAACCCGTTTTGGTTTTAAAAAAAAATTATAAACTTATTAACTATAAATTTTAAAATATTTAATAAATAATAAGAATATTATACTCACATTTAAGAAAAAATAAAGACTAAAGAAAAAAAAGATCTTAAATGGGTCATTTTTGGGTAAAAAAAAAAAAAGGAGTTCACTGGTCAAACTAAATTCAACCCGTTTAGTAAACGAGTCGGAAAACTCAATCCATTTATTAAACAAGTCAACCCTAACCCCAAATTTTTTTAATCAGATTGACAAGTTGGGTCATTTATTCACACCCCTAAGCTAAGCGCTCATCATGATTATTTATTAATTACATGCATTCTAAGTTAAATTATTTTATAATTAAATGATAGGTGTGCTAGCTCTCATATGATGGTCTATGTGTAATAATTAAGGTATATAAAATTATTTGATGATTGGTATATATGTAAATAATTAAGGTGTAAGAACAGTATAGGAATTTAATTGGTGCCATGAAATGTATAGAGCATTTTTTGAACATTCTTAGTCTAAATTGTCATTAATTGGTGCAATGTAATATTAATTTATGTAAATTTGTTTATATGTGTATGTGTATGTGTTGAGGGTGTTAATGCAAAAGCTCAATTGTCATAACTTTGGGGGTTCTAATTTCCATGAGAGGAGTTCCTATCCTCCTTTCCTATATTTGTTGGCATGGTATGATGATAGACACTAAGAAAAAAGAAAATTATAGTAGTTTTTGAATGGTTAATAAAAAGAACATGCTATAATATGAAATTAGCATGGAATATGAAATTAGCATGGAATACAACAAATTAGTTACAAAAACTTGTACAATTTCACTTGAAAAGAGATCAAAAGGGAAAAGAAATCCCAATTTTGATGTAAGATATTAAGCAAGCTTGGATGTCGATGCCACAATTTAAGTAGATTTTTGTTGTGTTTATATGGAAAATCAAATGATGCTTTGTTTGAACTTAGCAAAATCCAAAGAAAAATAATATTACAAGTTTCTTGTTTATAGGAAAAATAATTACATTTGGAGTGAATATTATAACATACCTTGAATCACCTCGGTATATTAAAATTGTTGCTAATAAAATTTTTTCGATTTAAAACTTCAAAATAAAAAAGAAAGTTATCATAGAAGAAAAATTAAAACTATATGTATAAAAAGAAAGAAAAAAAAAAAACATTAAATAGGCATAAGTATTGATAGAGGATTTTAATTTATATCATCTAAGAAGCTCAATTAATAACTATAGGTATTCTCCTCTTAGGTATTTTGAGTGGATCAAAATAGTAATCTATGAAAGGGTGCATCCTCTCATGATGAGGTTCAGAGTTTAACTTCGGTGAAATAGCCCAAATGAAATAAAAGTGTGTGTCTGATTTTGTTTTTAATAATTTAGTGTATCAACTTAACTTATTGATATTGACATTGGCTTAAAGGTATAAAACATGATTAGTGTGGCTAAGAAAATTGGCATGGACAATTTAGCTTCTTGATAATGAGTCTTAGTTCATTCAAAAGAAGAGAGCTTGAAGGCACTTATGTGGATGTATATTTCAAAGGACACATCCTTTCATGATAAGACTCGAAGTTCAAATGGATGAAAAATGCTCAAGAGTACAATTACAAATTGACTATAGTTTAGAGGTGCAAATACATGGCCAACCTGTCGATGATTTTAAAACCAAATTTAATTTAGAGGTGTAAAACATAATATTGGTAACTCAAATACTTGTTATGTCTGGTTTGTTAGTCTAAGAATGGATAACTCAAATGAATTTGGGATCTCTTGAAAGAGAGTACCCTAAGCTATACATGATGGATGGATGTCAATGTCATGTTGTTGGGATACTCCTTATATTATCATAGTCCATATTGAATATATAGCTTAAGTAATATCATTAATGATTGATATTTTGATTTTGATTTGATTATACTATATAGTAGATGATACAATGTTATGTCCATGAGTTGCCTTAAGAAAGAAGCCATTGGCCAAACTTGAGCTATAAGTTAGAATTTAGTATGCTTTGGAGGGTGTATTTGACATGGGATCTAGCAAAACTACTTGATGATAAGAACTTATGACATAAGCTAGCCCATAGGTTGATATTTAAAATAGGGCTTAAATTTTGGAGGAATAAATATTGATTTTAAAAAGATTGGATTTATGGCATAACTTCCTTAAAGTTTCATATTTTGTGGCTTATGTTAATGTCATCATAAATATATTTGAAGGTCTAGAATTTATAGCCCTTAAGGTAGAGGATGCTTGGATGAGAATTAAATTATTAATGATAAGGGAGATTTAAAGATGTGATTAATAATTTTGAAGATGGAAATACCAATAGATATTAAATGATCTTAACTTGATAGGCTTACTAGTTATGTGCTATCTAGCCAAACAAGTTGGGGTTTATATCTTATTATACTACATTTATTACTTGTGTCATTTGTATTTTTATTCTACAACTTGGCAAAGTTATATCATCAATTCATTGTAATACTTATAAATTATGGTTTGAGGGCAAGCTAGAGGTGGGACTTATAACTCTAGAGTTATAGCAATTTAAGGTATATGTCATCATTTTGACAAGGATGAAGTCAAATGATAGTACTTTTAAAACTCTCATGGTGAATATACTCATTTATAAAACTTATAGACTAAAGATAGAGGGATGCTTAGTGGTGGAATTTAGACTATTGTTTAATTCTTCTAATGATCATAAGAGAGAATTTTTAAATAAATGGCTCTATGAAAATTAATCAAATGATTTCCTATCTAGACAATCTATAGCAATTTGGATTGGGGAGATGTAAGTATACTATCACTAGCTTAGTGTAGATAATAATTGAATCATGGTGAACCTAATAAATATAATATATTATATCATTCTATCTTATTATGGGCTATAATTTATATATTATATCATTCTATCTTATTATGGGCTATAATTTATTTAGTATCAATCAAATTTATTCGAACTATTCTTATAAATAGCTATAGGTTGCATTAATTAAGAAAATCACATATGTTTAGCGGAAAAGATTGTCTTTAAAGCTAACTTTAAGGTTGATTGACTTATAGGTGGCTTTATGCTCTATAGAGTGTGTCATATAGTTTGCACTCATATACTTAGCTATGTATATAGGGAGAAGAATACTTTATATAGAATTTTCTATGTCCAAATATTCAAGGAGAAGGATACTTTATCAAATTAAATTGATCGAGCATGAATTTTTGTGGAAATAACCTAAATCATATACTTATAGTTGAAAATTTTATAATACAAATTGAGGGACCAAATGATTTTTTTTTTTTTTTTTTTTTGGGGGGGGGGGGGGGGGGGGGGGGGCGTGCCCCCACAGGCCCCCCCCTAAATCCGCCGTTGACTGTATAGTCTTGTCCAATAATTGACGCTAGTGATTATCATCAACAATTATTGTTGCATGACTGTCATGACCATGGTTGCTTAATTGTTGTGATCTGATTGTTATCATGATCTTTGTTCTACGACTATTATCACTTAAAAGCCTGACTTGATCGATGTCAACACCTAACTGACATCATCAAATCATCATCATTGATCATTATTTTGTGATTATCATCACTTCTCTTCTCATTTCTTTAACTTTATAATTCAATTTTCTATAATTGAGAATAATATCATCTTCTATAATAATATTTTATTTTATTTATTTATTTTATAATTATTTATTTTTTTTTATCATCTTCTATAATAATATGTATATAGTAAACCATTTAAATATGGCCAATCTTATGATTTTTTTTCTTTTCAAAATTTTCAAGGAAAAATTTGAATATCTCTTATAATATAATTTTTATAAGTTATCTTCTTTTATTCTTATAAATATTCTAACACACGAGAATTTTAAACATATAAAATAGAGTAATAAAATTAAAATATGGATAATTTATCATTTTTAAACGCATTCTATAAATTCGTAAGGCCAAATCCAAATGAGACCTTGTAGAAATTTTGACCGAGAAATAAGTTACCTCTTTCCCGGTAGGACCCACAGATATCATTACAAGTCAGAGGGCCACATTTGAACGACGGTCCGGATCGATTTGAAACGGCGCCCAGGAGTCCTGTTCTGGCTGCGTTTTGTTATCCGGATCCGATCATCAATGAAGAGAATCTCATCCGACGGTACAGATCCATTTTAAACGGTACCAGCAGTCTCGTTTCCCTCTTCTAAAAGTTCTTATCACACGCTTTCTAGCTCATCCACTAGGGTTCCAGCCCTTTTCGCTCTCTCTTTCTCCCATTTCTCCCCCACACTTGCTCGTCGTCGATCTCATCAGTGGCCGCCACCACGCGATTGCTCTTTGTATCTTTCTGTGATTACCGAGAGAACGTAATCACTGGTGTTCGCTAAACGCAGCACTTCGATCTTTTCGAGGTTTGTAATCTCTTTTCTTCAGCGTTGTACGATTGTGCGCTAGTTTCTTGCTAACTGTCTTTCGCACCTGGGTTTTGGCTGTTGCAGTAGAAAATGAGCTTTAGATCGGTTGATCCATGCGTGAGAAGCCTTGGGTTTTTGTGAAGGTTTGAGGTTAGTTAAAGAAATGAGAAGAGAGGAAGATTCAGGCGCTGCGCCCAACGCTGGAGGCGGTAGGAAGACTTTCTGGAGGTCGGCGTCCTGGTCTTCTTCTCGGACTGCATCAGTTCCTGATGATGTTGCAACGGGCGACACATCAGAGAACGCTTCTTCCAATGGTCAGTTTCGACGCTTCCCGCCTACTCCCCTCACGCCTAGATCTAACAGCAGTAAGGCCCGTTCCTGTCTTCCTCCTCTGCAACCCCTCTCTATTGCTCGCAGGAGCTTGGACGAGTGGCCCAAGGCCAGCTCTGACGACGTTGGGGAGTGGCTTCAGCCCCCCACGCCGAGTGGTAGAACGGAAGCAAGCAGACCCGGGGAAGGTCTGACGGTGGACTTATCATCGTTACGTTCTCAGGTTAAAAAAGATCAGATCGCCTTCTTTGATAAGGAGTGTTCCAAGGTGGCAGATCATATCTACCTTGGTGGAGATTCCGTGGCTAGGAATAGAGAGATCCTCCGCGAGAATGGTATCACCCATGTCCTCAACTGTGTCGGATTTGTTTGTGCGGAGTATTTCAAAGCCCATCTCGTGTACAAGACACTATGGTTGCAGGATAGCCCGACCGAAGATATTACTAGTATATTGTATGATGTGTTTGATTACTTTGAGGATGTTCGGGAGCAGGGTGGGAGGGTACTGGTTCATTGCTGTCAAGGAGTATCCCGATCAACCTCGCTTGTGATAGCCTATCTCATGTGGAGGGAAGGACAGAGTTTTGATGATGCCTTCCAGTTTGTGAAAGCTGCAAGGGGTATTGCCAATCCGAACATGGGTTTTGCGTGCCAGTTGCTGCAGTGCCAGAAGAGGGTCCATGCAATTCCATTGAGCCCAAGTTCAGGACTCAGGATGTACAGAATGGCACCACATTCACCTTATGATGCCCTGCATCTGGTTCCGAAGATGCTTAATGATCCATCTCCTGCTGCTTTGGATTCAAGAGGGGCGTTCATTCTCCATGTCGCCTGCACAATTTTTGTATGGATTGGTAAGAACTGTGATATGGTAATTGAGAAGGATGCTAAAGCTGCTGCGTTTCAGGTTGTAAGATATGAGAAAGTGCCTGGGCCTATTGTCACAGTTGAAGAAGGTGAGGAACCAGCAGAATTTTGGGATGCCTTTTCTAACCCAAGATCTGGTTTAGACAGTGTTGCGAAAGTTGAAAAAGAGGAGGTTGAATCTGGAAAAAGGCCCCTTGTAGGTAAGAGGAGAGTGGAGGCATATGACGTTGATTTTGATCTTTTCTACCAAGCTATCACCGGAGGTGTTGTTCCTCCATTTCCATCATCTGGACCAGGGCAGGAAACACACCTTCCAGCAAGAGAAAGCAATTGGAGCATACTGAGACGCAAGTTTCTTTCTCGTACAATGTGCAGGGTCTTTTCAGATGCAGCAGTCATCCGAGAGGTAGATCCGTGTGTTAATAGGGTTCAGGTTTTGAATGTGGAGCCATCAACATCTCCAACTTATCTTTCTCCTAATTCATTTTCATCTGACTCAAGTGGTAGTTCAAAGTCTAGCTCCGAATCTCCGATAATATCTCCTTCAACATCTTCCTCACCCTTGTTTACACCTTTACCAGCTTCATCTAGTTTACTTAAACCAGTCATTCAACCATCTAAATCTTCACAACTTTCTCATGACCATGAACAGCCAAGAACCAATCTGCCGGCAACAATTTCACCTTCAAAGGGCTTGTCACGCTCCATTGCTGAGAGAAGGGGTAGCTTTTCTCTTTTAAAATTGCCAGTGCTGAATAAGGATGACTCATTATCATTCAGAAAGGTCTTAGGTGCTTCATCACCTACTCATCTTGAGAGTACACAGAAAATCTTTGAGCGTCAAGATTGTGACCCTACTTTAGTAGTTGATGATGCAGACACTAAAGATATGGTAGTGGAACCATCAATTTCGAAAAATCTAGGTGAATTTGATGTTAAAGGTTTAAGAGGCCATGTTGATATTAAGGAGGATCATCTCCCGAGAGATGGTCCCCTGAGATCTAACTCTCTGGGTCTGCTTGATATTTTTCGAGAATCTAGAAATTCTATGGAAGCGATAGTTTTTCGCTGGCCCAACTTCGAAAAGTTGACCACATTCAGCAGAGAGAATCTTGATCCCCAAGAAGTTTTAATTTTCCTTCTTCGGAATACTAGCAAGGACAGGCTGCCATTTAGGATGGTGTACTTATGGATAGGAAGTAGCTTCAAGCAGGTTAATAGAGAGAATCAATTAAATAACGACGAAGATAAAGAGGAAGGTAATCAGATTAATTGGAACCAAGTTGGACGTAATTTTCTTGCTTTCATGGGTCTCCCCAGCGATCTTCCAATCAAGGTTTGTTTTTTGATACCTTTGCATTAGCATGCTTTGCTTGTTTTATCATGCTACGTTTTTATTTATTGTTAAGGTTCAGATAATGCATCTGTGTATATATTAGTTAATATAATTAGAAGAATCGCACTGTGTTATTTCCATGACATATTAGACTGCAAAAATGCCAAATTTCGTACTTTTCCTGGCAAGCATTCCTTGCAAGGGATTATAAGTTTCATTCTATGAGTATTATGAAGCTCTCTTGACAAGTGTTAAAGTGTAGGCTAAAATTTTTAGCATGATATTGTATTGTTGTTTTCATCATATTTAATGATGCTTCAAACTACTACTTATATGCTTATTTCTCACTCTTATAGATAATCAATAAAACAAATACTTACTTGCTTGTATGGTGATAATATATGGTACATAAATATTCTCTTATAATGGACTTGCATTCCGTAAGAAAAATTGAAGAATGAAAGTATGGACAAATGCAATCAATAAAATATGATGTGGTGAAACACTGATTTCTTGTAGTGACTACCAATAAGAAAAGTTACATTGATTGAAAACATGGCTTTATATGATATTAGAGCAACGGTAGTAGATTATCTTGTTTTTTATAGTCTTTATAATTCTTACAATCATCAGGGATTTAGCATTCTGTAGTCATATATATATATATATATATATATATATATATATATATATATATATATATATATATATATATATATATATATATATAAACCTTATCAATATAGGTATTGAGCCCATTGTGCAGAATCAACTTCGTCATTTTACCTCGTTAGTAGACAGTTCTACATATATGTGTTTAGGATATTCATTATTCTAAACAAATGGCTCAATATAAGAAATGCCATTGAATTTTGAATCACAAGCAAATTAATGATATGAGTAGGTCTGAAGCATCATGCAATTATATCCAAAAGTGAAATTTTCATTTGAGGGGTTGAAATTGGGTAGAAATTACTCAAAATAAATAAAAATTTATTTTCGAATTCAAATTTTCTTCTCTTTAATCATAAATGCCTCTATCCAGTCATAATACATGTTCCTCTCTTTATCCTTTCATCCCTCATTATTGTATCTTATATAAACAATATTCTAAATCATGCTTGGTTATCTTCTAATGGAACTATATGAATCTAATTACTAATTAAATCTGTCACATAATTGTATCTTAATTCATTCTCCTCTTTCTAACATATGACTATAGTATCATGCAATCATTTCCAATAGTAAGATCCACATCTAAGGGGTGGAAGTTGGGTAGAAATCACTCTGAATAAATGATGGGCTTGAAGTTGGGTAGAAGTTACTCAGAATAAATGAATGTTTATTTTCTTCTATGTAATCATAGATTTCACTATCTATTCATTGTACATGCTCCTTTCCTTATCCTTCATCTTTTTTGTTATTGTTATATTAAATGAGCTATCCTCTAAATCATGCTTGCTTATATTTTATGGGACTATGCCAATGAAATCTCTCTAATATGATTTTGTCCTAATATATTTAGGGTTATTTTGGATTTAGCTGGAATTTAATCTGGATTTAAGATAAACTACCAAATGGTTATTTGGAGATCCTGATTTTGGGGATTTACCAATTCACATTGTTCACAAGATTTAGCTTGCTTTGTTGCTTCTTGGTGATTTTTTTTGTCTTTTATCTATCTGCAATTTCCTCTTTTCTCCTATTGAGAACTAGGTTTTATCCATTGTTGTCTTCACTTGCATTATTGGTTTAATCCTTGTAGAGGTATTTTCCCTTTCTCATCCCATGCAGGTATGTGGGAATCTCCCTGTTCTTATAAGTTTTTCTCTCTTCCTTTCATGATCTTATTTGCTTAGTTCCATAGGTTTGTAGAGTTGTGGTCGATAAATCTACATGAGTATGCCATAGATCGGTGGTCAAATTGAACTTGCCTCTTCTCTCCCACCATTACAGCCTATGACATGGTTAATCGGGAGGTTAATACTTTTGCTTTTTTGTGGGTTTTCATCTCTGTTTAATCTTAACAACATACTAATGCATCAACTTTATATATTTAAATCCTAAATCTTAATCATGAAATAGATAGCCAAACAATTTATTAATATTTAGCTAGATTTAATGCTGAGCAATTTTTTGGAATTCGACGCCCCCATTTCAAATTTATGAGATTTGCTAAACCATATTTGTTGCCAAGCAAACCATGCGATATTCATCATCAATGTGTATTAATTGTTGAAACAATGTATATCTGTACATGGAGTTGTTCTTACTGGACTTACTGCCTTATATATATATATTTCCAGGGTGTTATACTTGCTAGAGTAGCTCCCCCTTCCTAATTTAAATAATCTTTATCATTAGCTTTATCTTTTTTTTTGCCGGCTGCATGGATCCTACTTCATAATTCATTTCGTAGTTTTTGACTTTTTGGAAGTCCTTTTCTATAACTTCTAGCTTTTTGTTAACTTCTATCTATTTCTTCCCTCTCATCCATTTTCTAATAATTATGTTTCCTTGTCTTATTAGTACCTTCTTCTGTTGCTCTTTTTCAGCCATTTCACAATAATTTTATCTCCTGATTTATCAATATCTTCTTCACTCAATTATACGTGCCATTATTTCTACTAAGGGCTAAATCTAAATTCTTTTATTATGATCATTTTGCTTTATGTTGGTCTTTACTTTACAATCACAGTTCTTTCTTGGCTTACACTCAAATTCATAAAAAACACAATATTTTATTGCTAATTTGTTTATTTTTCATAAGGTTTCATGATTTCCTCGCATTGCATAATTTTTTGAAGGCACTCTTCCTTTTTAGTTATATTTGCATATAAGTCCTTGTCTTCTATGACTCAAACCCAAGGTACTTGAATTTTTTGTGTAGATAGTACTTGATACTCCATATTATTGTTTGATCAACAATAATTTCAATACTAGATAAAGGAAGGCTTCATGTTGTTGTTGTTGCTGCTGCAGCAGCATTAATTTCACATGCACTTAAATTACATTTGAAATAATTAATTTATGTTCAAGTAATCTTAAGTTTCTCATATTGTAACAATTTAGTATTTTTTTTTTCTTATTCTTGACTTCAAAACATTCTCATATATTCGAATTAAATCAACTGCTAATATTATACAACAAGTATATCGTGTTAACAGATTTATTCTTATATGCTTATCTTGATGTAATTTCATTAGGGTTTGGACTCCTTTTATCAACAACAAATTTCAATACTAGCCAATGATTCATCAAGTTTACCTTAATAAATATGAATTCTTTTCTCTCCATTTTTCTTACTCGGTCATGTGCCTTTTCAGTAACTTTTTTCTTGAATTATCTTAACAGAAAATTGCCCTGATTTCTATTCATTATATAAATACAAATTTAGATACGTCATAGTTAAATCCAACATAATCATGTTATTTATAATCTTAAATTTATCATGCAATTGTTCTCTATGTTCACTAAATGATAAATTTTGTTCTTTAAGCTTCTGATTTATACATCCTTGTATATTTAGTAGCAATTTTTCATCAAAATTGTCAAGCATTTCCCACTAATATTTATTTAGTACATTTCGTTCTTTGCAAATGTAGCGTATTTTAAATTATAATTTTTTTTTTCCAAATTATTGATTCAATTTAATTTTTTTTCTAAGTTTATATGTCATATTAAATGCCAGATTATTATTTTAATCCTTATGATAGTCATGTTGAAGTTGTCTAGAATCATTCTTTACTTTTTTCGTTTAAGTTACATCATATGAATATTTTATTGATTGACTTGGTGAGTATGTCTTACTTTCAGATGATGCAATGATGCGAATATTTTATTGATTGACTTGGTGAGCATGTCTTACTTTCAGATGATACGTTGATGCAAATTTAAGCTTAGATATTAATTTTCCTACTGATGTCTTAGATTTAAGGATTCTCCGACACCAATTTAGGATGATTTGCATAAATCATGCACACAAGGTTAAATTTGCAAGCCATAAGTTGGACAAAAATTGTCTATCTTAATAAAAATAAATAAATGTGAAATATTCACAACAAATTGTAAATTAATGACCAACCAAATAGAAGTTTGACATATAAACTTAGAACTGATGAAAACTACATTTCAATCATAAACTCTCATTTTCAATTAAAAATTCATATTATAATAGATTTGACTGCAAATCAATCAAGTTTTAAATTGATTACAAAATAAGTTGAACCAAAGTAATTAGGAAACAATTCATCAAATGAGATTTATGTGTCTGATGTAGCATTTCTAGCTTCTGCTGTACTTATATTGTCATTTTAGTAATGTTTAGTTTATTCCAATCACTTATATTTAATTTAAGTATACTCAATTTGCTTTTTGGTTAAGTTTAGTGGCATAGCTTATATAGTACATACAATGTAAAGAATCATTTTTTGAGTATTTAACTCACAAGGGCGGCAGTCTACATACAAGATCCTATGCTTAGAGTTGATTAAATATTTGTAGTCCTAATTTCAAAGTTCTTGTATTCTATCTAAAAACATAAGTTTTATTTTAGCATGCACAAAAATAACTTTCAGTTGGTTATGGAGCAACATAGACCGGCCCAGGTGGGGCCAGTTCAAACATACATGAGGCGGGCTAAACCACCTCCTTTACACCCCACTGCCTAAGCTAGTGGGGCCCCCTTCTTTGGGCGGCAATTAGAGAGAGAGAGAGAGGGCAATTTGAATTTCTTTTTTATTAGGAAGCTTTCATTAGGAAGGGAGGTATTTAAAAAGGATGAGAAGTTAGGGTTATGTTTTATGTTTTTTATTGTTGTTTCTCTTGGAGTTTTCTTGGCGGCTTTGGACTCTAGGCTTCTCGTCTAGAGATTGGAGAGAACGATCCTCCTCTCGAATTGAGGATCAATTGTATCTTTGTTTCGTCTTGCTTCACTTTGATTTCTATAAATTTATCTACTGATTTTGGGTTGCTTGCGAACTCAAGTATTCTAATTAGGGTTACTTGTGAACTCAAGTATTTCCTATCACATTTCCTGGTGTGGTGCCAGGATCACATATATTAATAGCCTAATTCTAACTATAGTGTGAAACCTAGAATATAAGAAAGTAATCCAACTAAATATGAGTTGAATCCGTCTATAAAAGAAAGCCAGTGAAGCACATAAAAGACATAGCAACAATCTTTCAAATCAATGATTGGACATAAACAAGGCAGGGACTATGTGAAACCATAATAGTGATCTTCCAACTCAATGGTTGGACAAGAACATGGAATCATACATGTGTTGAAGCAAGAAATTAAAAACAATTGAACTAGAAAACAAAGGATAGCTGAACAATCCACGAATTGAAGGAAATCCAATTGAATCCCAGATAAATCCCCCACCTAAAAGAAAGGTAGTGAGGCTGTTATGCCCGGTTCTTCTGAACCGAACCCAACAGGAGTGCTGGGTGGTTCTAGCGAGGGGGGTTTGGCCCCCCTGTGTGGCCCAAGAAGGATTTAATTCAATATATTAGAAGAGAAATAGAGGGAGAGATTTAGGAAGGTTTTAATGATAATTGGGAGTAAATTATTTAGGGAAAGAGTTCAAAATTAAGAGGGAATTAATTAAGGAAAGGACGTTGATTTTTGAGGAAAGTAGAGGAGCCTATTTAAGGCTAACTATGTATTATTTTCACATTATGAATTGTTATTTATGTTGTGGCTTTTCTTTGAGAGTTTCCTAGCGGCATCTAGGGTTTGTGGGAGAGCCGATCTATCTTCTTCTTTATTTTGCTATTTCACTTCCAAATCGCATCAGAGGCATATGAAAATCATAACAACAATATTCAAAATCAATGATTTGACACAAGCAAGTCATTGAGAATGTGAAAACACGACAATAATTTTTCAAATCAACAATTGGACAAGAGCATGGCATTATACATGTATTGAAGCAGAAAATTGAAAACAATTAAACTAGGGAATTTGCTGTTTGTTTTATCAAATCAACTTTTATTCTAAGCGGTACACCAAAAATGATCAAGATGGTCAAAACGTTAAACAATACATCCTATTGTTATAGACATATTGCATCAAACTAAACTAAAAATGCTATTAATGCTACTCTAAAACTCATAATAATAATGTCCTCTCCATAGAAGCCACATTTCCTATTTTTAATGAGTATGAGCCTTTGGATTTCCATATAATTTGTTAGGCTTGGGAAAATTTTACTACAACGAATTGAGCATTTTATATTTATCATATAAATATTGCATAATTGTTGTGCTGTTTATGAAGCAGTCCATGAATTATCACAAACATGTATGCCATGCCAGTGCTTAAGCTAACTTCAGGAAAAAAAAAGATGGATATAAATATTAAGTAAAATGTTGGATGTGAATTTACAAGGAGATGAAAAGAGAAAAGAATCTGAGGCATATTATGAAATAAAGTTGAATCACATGCATTTAGGATTGAACTAAAGTATCTTTTAAAATTTTCAATTTATAAATATTTTTCCTAATGTGCTAATATCATTTTATATGATCATTTTTTTTGCAGTAATTTCTTAATTATCTTTATAAGAAATTTTTTAGGATTCAGATCTACGATTAACTTCTCACTCTGGTTGAATTCTCCACATCTCTTGTTTACAGAAACAATAAACCTATAATTGTTATAGTTAACAACCAATTTCATGTGAATATCTTCGTACAAACCTTGCAAATGATGATATAGAGCTGATAATGAAAATACTAAATTATTAGTATGCATCTTAAGAGATATTAATAAATATTTCTAATTAACAATTATAGAGTTAGATAATAAAGAAAAGCTAAATCTGACAAAACACTCATATGTGATATGCTTATTTAGATAAACATTTTTTTCCTTTGAATTAAAACTAATTGATATCACTTGAATATTAATTGTGATGGTTTATATACTTTTAGATTTGACTTGATAGATGGCATTTTGAATGCCATGTTTCTTTTAATGCAGTCTTCATTTATTTTTATTTTTTGAAATGTTGACACAATTTCACTTTTCCTGTAAGGATATTCTTATGAATTTGTGAGTCAAGAAATTAATAATACCGATTTAAATCAATTTTAGTTTAATTTATAGAAATGATTATTTTAGAAATTTATTAGGAGTTTAAGCATAAGAATTTCCATTTGATTTATTAATTCTGTAGCCATTATTGATTCAAGTTCACAGTTATTAGAGTCAATGTCTATTAAAATCTTGGCTTATTTTAAAAAAAATGTTCTATTAAAATAGGTTCACAATCTAGATTAGTTTCAATCTCTATTCAAAGTTTAGGTTCATGCACGATCTTATGTTTATGTTCAAATTCAAATTCAATTTATAATTATTTTTTTAGGTTTTGAACTGGTCTTATGCTCAATTTAAATTTCAAACTCAAATTTTGACTGTCGCTTAAGTTCAAGCTCATGAGCAAGTTGTGTAGCAGGCACAAGTTCTAGTTAAACAAGATCAGATATGGACTCATATTGTAATTGCAAGTTATCTTCTGCATTTAGTACATCATTACAAAAGTATTTATGAACTTTATTTTCTTTGATAAAATTGGAGTTGACTGTGCGGAATTTTGACCATACATGATTCTTATATTAGTGTATGTTTGATAGATTTTAGAGATTGTAATACTTTTTCTTCTTTAGAGACATTAGACATAAGTGCAGTATGACTATCAGAATGATTGTAATATTCCTTAATGCTGCTTTGGATAAAATCTATTTGTCAAAATATATAATGGTAACAAAATAATCAAATGACAAATAATGTATGGCTATATGACTTTGTAAACCTTGTATAATATTCATTTACTCCATTATCTCTTCATTTGCAATTTTAAATTTATCAACCTGTTGGCCATTATATTCACTTATTTTACTTTTATGTTTCATATCAACCCATATAGACTTTGCAGTAACGCTTCACCAATAATATTGACCATGTCCTACTAACTTTGATTTAATAACTTCAATGCTTTAGGAATCAGATAAATTATAAAATTCATTTTTTTCCTCCAAACTATTGATCTAGTAAAAAAAACATTTCTAAAATTATTCGTCCTATCAAATATAAGAGCATAATTTTTAACTTCATGATGACCATGTTGTTGTCACCTAGAACCCCAACCCACTCGATTTTGTTTATGTTGCACTTTTTTTTTTGTTAATTAACCTAGTTAATATGTTGTCTTTTTAGTTGACATGAGTATACTATCATAAACAATGATACCAAATATATATATATATATATTTTTTAATTTTTTAATGATACCAAATATAATGTAGAATGCTTAGGCTATAGGTAGGGTTTCTCTTATGCAATGTCAAGACGGGATGCATGAAAACACAAAAAGACTACACTTCACAGTCCAATCTTTAGGTACAAGCTTTATTCCTTTTGATGTAAATTGTAAAATACATAAAACATGTTTCCATCTACTATTCTAAAGATCGTAGAAAATTGAAATTATGCAAGAATATGAGATTCAACAAAAACCCATGAGTAAGTTTCACACCTTTTGTGAATATGACCAAATTTCAATTACAAATACAAAATCAATCACAATTGAAAAAAGATAAAGAATGAAAATCACCAAAGAAGATCCAAGTGCTTCGGCAGCACAAGCATAACCTAGAAAGTTCTCTCTGAAATTGTCATCACCACTAGCAATGTATTTGAAGATTTCACGTCCAACAAGAAACGTAGGTTTGATAGGAAATTCAAATTTTATGATACAATTAGATATACTCATGAATGATCCAACTTTTGTAGTTTCTTAATGTCCCAAAATCTAATAAAAAAAACTTGTCACTATTACAAAAACCTTAGATTCGAGTTAAAAACAGTACTTACCTTTTTAATTTATTATAGGGTTAATAAGATTAATGAATTTACTTCTTATCAGTAAAATAAATGTATTTAAGCTTTATAAATTATGAATGTTAGTAGGTATAAAGAATTTGAATGGTGATTATATTGAAAATCTAAGCCTACAATATTAAGCATATGCGTGACATTAGATGCAATTACCCATTCTACTGTTATGTGGACTATTCTGCAGTAATTTTCTTTCTGCTGTGCTCTTGTATACTTATTAGGGAAATTTACATACATACCACTTCATAACATCCTATTTACATGTCTAACACCTAAAACTTTAATATTACATGCATACCATCCTATATTATTTTAATATCAAATATACCACTCATATATTTCATTTCTACCACTCATATTTGATATGAAAATGAACTATTAGTGGTATATATATGTAATATTAAAGTTTCAGATGATAAATATATAAATAGAATAGTATAAGATGTACCGTATGTAAATTTCCCTACTTATGGATTTGGTTATTTAATCATTTTTCTTGTCACCTAAAGCAGAGGCAGAATTTTACAGTCAATTTTTATGTCAGCAGGTTTTTGAGGGACAAGATCCAGACAAATTTGTAGAAATGCTGAATCCTACTTAATTCTGTATGCAACAAAACTTAACCAATTTGAGCTATACCGTCTTATACTTCAACGGCCATTTATGCTGTAGAATTCTGTTAATGCATTGATCGGATAGTGTAGACCAGCAAAGGGTGAAGAGGTACTATCTTGTATTCCGTTTATCTTACACTGCACTGTGATACCCTTTATTACTAATTTGCCCCTTTTTTATTTTGTTTTCCTGTGCCAGGAGGCTTGCCAGAAATTTGCACAGTGGTTGTTCCAGTTGTACAGTGCCCACTCCCCTGTAAGCGCAATTTATTGGAAAAAAAAAAACTTGGTTCATTTTTTCTCTCCTGATAGCTTCTGTACATTGTCGTGGGACTCCTTATTAGCCCGTTTATCCCGTTAATGAACTGATATTTCATTACTAATGCATCCAGCATTGCTCATTTTACTGTTTTTTTTTTTTTCATTTTTTTTACTCGAATGGTGAGCTTAATAGAGAAAGAATAGCTTGCACTGATGTGTGTGAGTCTTATTTGAGATTCTGAATGATGAAATATCTGGAAGGTTCCATGATCATTCTCTTCAGAGTCAAACGTAGTTTAATTTTAGCTATACTTTCTAAGGTGAGGAATTTGAATTCTGGAGGTGATGTTGCTCCATTACTGCTCTTAAACGTTTTTTATTTGAATAATATTTAGTAATATGATGGCTGATATTTCTTCCTATGAAGTTTGAGAATAATGTAGCTGTTTTAATTGGTTTGACCATGATCAGTAAATTGCCCTTCCTAGTTTTATTTGACGTATATTGATGAATCCATCATCATTCTCTTCAAATCGGATAATCTGTCACTGCTTTATTAAAAAAATTTAGAACAATTTGACACTTTGTTGAATGCATACACATTTAAATTGGTGCTGCATCAACTACGTAGGTTGCCACTTCAGATTTGTGTTTGATTCTTTGTGTTTTCTCAAGCTTAGAAATAAGATATTTCATACAGACTTTCCTTATAATTAAGGCAGTTTGCCCGATAACAAAATAGAGGTAGACCTAAAAATATTTGGTTTGAAAGAGTTAGAAATGATTTTTTTTTTATTAGATTTAAATTAGAATTTAATTTGTAATAGGACAATGATGAAAATGGATTCATGTAGGTGATCCTACTTAATAGGATAAATATTTGATATTATTATTATTGTTGTTGTCGTCATCATCATCTGATAAAAAAAGTATTTCACTTGGATGAGCTATTTTATCTAATTGTTTTATTTTAAGGTAAACTATTTGTGTGTTTGAAATGAATCATCTCATTCAATTTTGGATGTATTGAAAAATTGTAGATTTGATTGTTTTTTAAACATGGTAAATTTTCTATCATTGCCGTTATGACTGTTAACTTGGGGTCATGGGTCGGATTTAGGTCGAACTCGGAATTGACTTGACACTAATTGACTCAACTTGACCCGTTTGCAAATGAGTAAGGTCTTTTAACCTAGACCTGACACATGGGTTACCGTGTTGACTCAAATTGACTTGAGGACATGTTCTTGGCGTTGGATCGAACGATTAGCTTAAGCGCAGAGCATCATTGGCCTCGACAACATCATCAACGTGATGTGACTCATGCGAAGAGACATGCCACGCGGGTAGAAGCGGTCAATCCATGCAGACACGATACGACACGGTTAGCGTGTGTCATTCGCGGGTCAACTTGAACTCGATCCGATTTTTGAAACGGGTCGATTTGGTGAACCCAAACCCAACTCATTTCTCAAATAGGTTGACCATAACCAGAAATTTTTAATTCGGATTTGAGTCGGGTTTTCATTTGTGTCAAATATTGACATTCCTAATTGCCGCCATAAGCTAATGCTAGCTGTGGCCGATCATCGCCAACATTGGTTTTATTTCGCAGTTGCACTTGCCTGGATGATATTACTATTATCAATAAAAGTGTAGTGTTAAGTAGAGTGACTAATGCTGGGTCTAATCTATTTTATTTATTAATTCGATTGATGATCGTAGCTTCTACTTAGAGCGTTAAATTAATGTGTGAATAACTAACTGCACATGTAAGATGCCAACGGCTAGTAAATCATATGGCTGATCACGTGAATTCACAATTTCATTTATTATGTCAAGTACTATATGAAATATTAATTCTATTTAAAAAATATTTTGAATAATGTTTACACTTTATATTAGATATATTTTTCCTAATTTTTTTGGCATTAAATTTAACAAGGTTAACGAATGTATTTTTTTACTGATTAAATCATTATGTATTTTTCAATTATTTTAGTTTTAATAGTTGTCGCTCTATTCATTTTTCTAATATAATTATTATTTAATTTATCATTTTTAAATTTGTGTTATTGTCGTCTTAATATTTTCATTTTTATTATATTTAATTATTATTGATTTTCTTATAACCAATATTTAGCTTTAAATAATCATTCTATTATAATTAAAAATTCTTTAATCACTTAGCATCTATTTTGAATATTAGATAGTGTTTCATCATCGTATTTTTAATGACTTTACATATTTTTGGAACCCATATGTTTTTAAATATAAATTAACTTAATTCATATAGTATTTAATTTATGTTTTATCAAAATTAATGTACTTATTTATTTCGTCTACGATATCTCTAAGGTTTTGTTTGGAATATTTTTTTTTATTGTTTTTTAAAATAAAACTTTAGCACAAAAATTTTTGATTTAAAAATTTGTACTAAAATGTAGGTTTAAATTTGTACCAAATAGAGTAAAAGCTTTATAGAGCCTCAAATGATAAATGTTTTCGTCCCCCCTTCATTTTAATGAGCTATAAGGCTCCCAACTTTAAGAAAATAAAGTATATTGTGATAGTTGAGTTATATGTGTTTTATTTAGGAGTAAAATATGATATTGTTTGCCAAAAGAATTACACTTTAGCTTACATAAAATAGTGTGACATTCTTTTTATTAATTGGTCTACTTAAAAAATCTTCTGAGGGAATTTCTCATTTTCTTCAGTAATATTTATGTATTGATTGTATGTTGTTGATAAGGCGACTTCCTTTTATAATTATAACACCCATCTCATTTTTAGTGGCGCAAATAGTATATACGTAAATAGTGATATTGATTATGTTGGGTTTCAGGCTTCATTCGGGACGGCTTTTTTATTATTTAAAGTAGTTTTTTTTTGTAATTTTTTTATTTTGTTCTAAAAAGCTACTTTAAGAAAAAAAGTAAAAAAGTTGTCTCAAACAAAACCTCAATTTTAGGCTTCATTTGGGACGGCTTTCTTATTGTTTTTTAAACATAGGACACTTTAGCTATGTGATTTCTTTTCATTTTAGATTTTTTTTAATTATTTATTTCTTAGGCAATCTAAAGAGGCTAGTGAGTTCCATAAATATAATCTATGTCTTTATTATCTCATTGAACCTATTTAAAAACTTCTTAATATATTATTATTGTGAAAGACTTAAAATATCTTTAGCCTTATTATGCAATATAATCATTTAAATAATCTTATTAGAAAACTAATCTTTTTAAAATATTTCTTCACTTTGATTTCGCTTTTGATAACTCCAATTAATTATAATTTGGAGTGTGATTTTCTTTGGTGTCAATGTTACTTATTCCTATGTAATTTAAATTCATTGCATATAATATTTCTACTTATAATAATTCTTTTTTCTCTGCTATCAAAAAATATATAACTCATCTATATGATATTCTATTAAGTAGCAATTAGATGTTTGGTTAGCCTTGTCTCTAATAATTTGATTAATAGAAATCTATGATAAGTGGTTAAAAACCTTCAATAATGACCAAAATACCTTATTATTTGGCCAAGCTTCTTCAAAAAGATCAAAGCTAAGTGCAATTGATGACTCTTAGTTGATGAAATATGTTGACTTGTTTATCATATGTTCATATCCACCCAAAGGCTAATTGCATATTCAATAAGAGTAATATTCATTCCCTCATATACTATTTTTTACCATGGAGTTCCTAGGATAATTTCTTCCATATGATTTTGGGTGTGACATAATAGTTTTTGGGTTTTATAGGGTCCTTTTGCCCAATATTATTAGATCATAAACTTTTAATTCTATCTCTGATTTTATTTCCCACTAAAATTCTCTTTCATAATAATTGAAAATATGTCATATTTGTTTTTGAAGGTAATATGGTACAATGATTCCTCCATGAAAAATATAAGAGAGGGGCACCATTTTTTTATGTAGGGACTCCTATTTTGTGGTCTCTGGTGTTCTTAGAGCATTGGATAAAATGAACCTTTTTTTTATTTTTCCTAAAGAATAATATTCAAATTAGGTGTATTCAATATATTTTAAACTTAAATTTTCCCCTTTGAATGGATAATTTTTCACCTTTTCTCACTTATAAACTAGGCTTTAGTGCCATTGATATGAATATGCTTATATACTAGTGTCCCATAGCTTCTATGATGTTGGAGCTAAGAGTGCTTTTCTTAGTGTCTTGAGTAAAAGGTGCATTTTATCACTTTTTTGAGTGCCATCATTGGAGGTGCATGGAATCCTTAAATATCTTGTTATTTAATGACGGTTAGTAGGAGTGTCAATTTTGGGTCAAGGATTGGGTTCTCGTCGAACCTGAAACTGACCCGGCACTATTTGGCTGAACCCGTACTCGATCAGTTTTTTTCAGACGCGTTAGTTTTTTTGGACCCGAACCGACCCCCAGACATGGCAATGCCAGCAGCAGCGGATCGGCAGCAACGTCACTCGAAGTCTCAACTCGCGGATAGTGGACATGCGGGTTAATGTGACGTACAAACCGACGTGACGCAAGAGGACAGTAACAAGCGTGGTCCCGACGCGGGTTATCGTGGACATGAATAGTCAGCCATGGCATGCAAGGTCATCGCATGCAGTGGGTGAATCCGTGTCATTTTTTGTGTTTCCGGGTCAATCCGAACTCGACCTGATTTTTTAAACAGGTTAGTTTGTTGAACTCAAAACCGACCTGTTTCTTAAACAAGTTGACCCTAACTTGAAATTCTCGGGTCTTGTTCGAGTCGTGTCAAATGTTGACATCCCTAGCGATTAAGTTTCTTTTTAAGCTAGGGATATGCATATTTTTTGTTCAACTTCCAATTATTTATTTATTTATTATATTAATTCTCACATATGTAATAATTACGTAGCTCATCTTGATATGTTGGTTGAAAGTTTTGGCTACCAACTAAGATGTCTTGAATTCGAGTCTTGTGTATGTGATGTGCTTGTCAGTTTGTCTTAATTTGCCTAAATATCCAAAAAAAAAAAAAAGTTCGATGGAGATATTACTCTCTCTCCTTTTCTCTATTTGCTTATAGTTCTAAAATATCAAAACCCTCCTAATCCTCCATTTTTAATTATTATAAAATTATATGAGATCTCTTGAAATCAATAAAAAACTCTCGCTATCATATTAATAAAAATCTCAATCTACTATTTATAAAAAACTAATAGGATAAGATTTGACCATAATTTTATTAATTAGTTTCAAATGATTATATTTTAGTTTAAATTACTCCCTCTCATTGGCAGACTCATTTAATGCCACATTATTATGAAGGTTTTGGTCTCCTCTTTTAGTCAATAAGAGTGACTTTCGGCCTCACATAACAAAGAAAATTGGAAGAAAGAATGGTGGAGAATCGTTCATTAAACACAAGATCCAAAGTTGGAAATTAATAGAGATAAGCCTTCCAGATTTGATTAAGCTATTTTATTACTACACAAAAAATTATTATTATATTCAATAAGGTTCTCTATATTCAATTAATTGTGACATGTGAAGTTAGTCATTTGAACGATTTTATATTGTAATATTTCAATAAAAAATTAGCAAGGTAAATCTCCCTTTTTTAAATTATAAATACATATAAGTAAAATTTATATTATGTTATGCTGATAAAAAATTTTGATCATAATATCTCAATCAAATTGTCCCCTTCATCACCATATATTTAGATTCAAAACCTAAGATTTTGTTTTGGAGAGCTTTCTTATTATTTTATTTTTTAGATCATAATAACAATTTCTGATTGACTATTTTTTTTGCTGCTTTTAAGAATTTTTTATGTTAGAACGTTGCTTTTTACAATAACTCTAAAAAATTTTACTTTTCCCACAAATTGAACTCAAAGTTGACTTGATTGGCACTAGGGGTGGAACCAGCCTTAATTTTCAGGGAGGAAAAACTTATAAGTAACTGTTGGTGTTGCATCGAATTTGACTCGACCATCTACTACAAGAAAATGGGTCAATATCGATAAAAAAATAAAGGCAAACATAAAATAACCGCTAAAGATAACTTTTAGCTACCAAAAGTGACTAAGGCCTCACAACGCCTTAACTATATCCTTGATCTTCGCACGCTTCGCAAATGTGTCGGGGGTCCAAAGGGGCAGTGCCCCAATAACAAATTTTGGTTGTAAGGATATTTTTGGAATTCAAATTAGTAAATAAAATGATGAATTCTCTTAACTATTTCTCTTTGTATTTAGTTTATGGTTTCCTAACAATAACACATCTACATTATGTGTTTAATTATGCTGAGGGCCAATTGCCTAAAGACCATAAAATTTTAGAACTTTTAGGATGGATAATTGCCTAAAAACCTTTGTCATAAAGAGTAAAACATAGATGAAGAGAGATAAGAATTTTTTTATTTTTTAAGGGGGGTCCACCCCTGATTGGCCTGTTCAAATTTAAAAGTTTTGGTTAGTCTTTTCTAAGTAATTCCATGAGTGGTGAATCACTCAAATCTTTTAAAGTATATCTTAATTATTGAAGAATATTATTTTTGTTAATATTAACGAGCATCTTTGTGCTTAAACTCATAGCACATAATGATTAAAAATAAATTGGAGAATATTAATGGATCTGATTGAGTGATTGAGCACTCATCATGAAAGAAAAATCTAGCACATGATTATAATTTATAATTAAAAAAAAACCCTAAAATTGCCTATCATTTATAAACACTTTATTAGGTTGTTTCAGACTGTATGCACAGCTAAGCTCAATCATTCAAGCTTTTCATTCATGGCTCAATACTACAAAATATTTTTGTCAATCTCAATGATTAAATTATCATTAAATAATAAAATTTATGGGATTTATATACATATCATATAATTTTTATGTATTTTCATGCCTAATAATTAAATTTTAATATGTTTATATATAACATTTAAATTCTTAAATTGTATAAAAAATATCGCTAATATTAAATTTTCAAAAATGAAATATATATTTTCATCTGATTGATACAATAAAGTATTATATAAGTAAATATTAAAGTTTATGTGTTATGCAAAAATATAGTATGCATGTAAAATACTTAAAATTGTAATCATAATATAGTTCCTATATTATAGATAATGAATAATAATATAATTTTAAATTTAAAAGGGAAAATTTTTTTTGCATAATAATATCATGCATCAAGAGCCCATTCAATGGTAGGGCATTGAGAGTAATCAATAGCACTTAATTATTGCTTACCCATTAAGAAGCCAACCAAAGCCAATGAGAGCCACAAATTGCCTAAGCCACTCATTCCAAATGAATCTCCACCTTTGATGCAACTTGTTAGGGCTTAGCATAAACAGAGATCATTATTTGATTAGATATATAATTAATCTAATACTTTTGTGGACCTTATCAATCTATTATTGATTATCATTTCAACTAAAGAAAAAAAAAAATCAACACCATAAAATATCATATACCAAAAATTTGCTTAGGCATATGAAGATGTTTTGAGATCTGAGTCATTATTATCAATTTCAATAGATGAAAATCACGACTATATGAGTCATAAATCATATGAATCATTTGAACTCAGCGAAAATATATCGGACTTTGATATCACTTAGGTTTCATTTGAGATAGCTTCCGCCTATTATTTTTTGATTACTTTCAAGAAATTTTTATACTAAAAAATTGCATTATAAAACAGTAAGAAAACTACCCCAATCGAATACTATAAATCAAGCTTGCTATTCAGTAAATCTAACCGTTTGCTTATGCTTCGTTTAGCACGTTTTTCTTACTGCTTCTTAAAACAGTTTTCTAATAAAAAAATTTAATTTTTATGCTAAAAATTTGCTTTAAGAAGTAGTAAGAAAGCCATCCCAAAGGCTTCGTTTGGGACGGCTTTTTTATTACTTTCTAAAACGGAGTTTTATTACAATTTTTTTATTTTTGTATTAAAACTCCGTTTTAGAAAGCAATGAAAAAGCCGTCCCAAACGAAACCTTAATCTTGTCCTCATCCTTCCTTGACAAAGTCCTTAATCGCAGAATATATATATATATATATATATATATATATATATATATATATATATATATATATATATATATATAAACGCTTAAAGTCAAGCAAATGATAAGTCCTTCCAAGTGCGCCTTTGAACTTGGCATTACATTGCCTGTAATACGGTAAGATCAAGCTAACTAAAGTTGAAAGAACGAACAATTCATCCGAAGAAAAATTTCATTTAAAATGATAATTTATCATAAAATCAACTGATCAGGCCCCCGTTGGACGCCAAAACATCAATTTTCAAATGCACAATTTCTGCTTGATTGATTTACATCTGTATTCCAATAAGCACTTGACCAAGTAAAGCTGACCAAGTTGAAGCCTTTTAATTTTTACTTAGCAGAGGCTGAGACTGAGACCGGAAGCGTAGCTTTCATGGCGACGGATTTGCTCCGCCGGTAAGCATTGTACTCACCGTAGAAGTAGGAGGCCATGCCCCAAAGGCTGAGAGCGACGGCGACGCCCTTCTCCCCATCGAACTTCTCGCGGAAGAAGAAGACGGCAAAAACCTCTGTAATTGGAAGGCAGATGGCGAGTATAATGCCGCCGAGCAACGCCGATGAGTAGTTTATGGTGCCTACCAAACCCAAGAAGAAGCATTGTGTGATGATGGTGGTGAAGAACATCACCATGTAGTACTTGGTTTCGCCAAGACCATAATGGTGGCTCTCTCTTGAGATGGCCTGCAAATTTTTGTTTGATTGAAAATGTTTGTGAATATTATGTATGTGCTCGGCTCAATAGAAAAAGTTGTTTTAGAAAGTAATAATGAAGCTATTCCAAGCGATGCCTTAGTTAATTATGTAAGAGGAGGAATCAACTTTTCTTGCGATCATTATGATTGAAAATAAAAAGTGACACAATATTTGGACTTGTATAAAAAGCAATATAGAAAATCTTTTTAAATTTGTTTTGTATAAAAAGAAATATAGAAAGTTGGGAAGCGAAAAAATTACATATTCGGATTCGATTGAAATGATTCTATTAACATAGGCTATAAGTTACAAATGATGTCCTTCCTAATAATTGAGTAGTCGTTAATATAATTTAGTGGTTATAAACAATGAAATATACCTTCCATGATGGTGTTAGCCTTATGCTATTACCGTTATTATACACTTCACTGTATTTACTTTTATACCCACTACAGTTTTATATATATCTTGCTGTAATGTATCTGAGATAACATAATTTCATTTGTTTCTTCTTCTTCGTTCTTGTCTTCCCTATCTATCTCTCTCGGCTTCTTGTCTTCTTTCATGGTATCAAGAGCCATTCAATGGGGGATCAGGACTCCGTTACTTCCCACCCTCCCTCGTCTATCAATCTCTCTGGCGATTCGGACATCACCATCCCGCCATCTCTGAAGTTCCTCATTTCGCATATCAAGAATCTTCTACCTCATCCCCTAACGGTAGAAAACTATGCAATCTGGCGTCTTCAAATTCTTCAGCACTTCACGGCCAATGGGTTTGCCGGACATCTCACCGGCATATCGCAACCTCCGCCGGAAGAAACCTCTCAGGAGTACAAACGATGGGCTCTCGTCGACAGCAATTTGATCTCTGCCCTGTTTTCTACCATTACCCCTCCTATCCTCCCCTATGTAATCACCTCCACTTCGGCGCACGATGTTTGGACGATTCTTGAAAAGCGCATGCAGCCAACGTGCAGATCGCGCGTGATCCAGCTCAAAAATGAGTTGCATCACATTCAAAAGAAAGATCTCACGATGCAGCAATATCTCTCTCAGATCAAGCAACTCGTCGACACCATCGCTGCTTCCGGCTCTAGAGTTGATCCCGAAGACGTGGTCATCTACATTCTTAATGGGCTGCCTTCTTCATACAATTCCTTCAAGACCACTATCCGAACATCTACCAATCCTGCGGATCTTGATCACCTTTACTCGCTCCTCTGCACGGAGGAGTTGCATATTAATCAAGATATGCTCAAAGACAGCAATACTGGGTCTACTCTCACCGCCCTTCACACAACTTCTCACAATCAAAATCGGAATAGGAACTACAAACGTCCACCCAAGACCACTACCTACCCGTCCAAACCTACAGCACCAACCACACCCAACAACGCCAGCAACGGAACAAGACCAACGTGCCAAATATGTGGTAAAACAGGACATATTGCCATCAATTGTTGGCATCGCTGCAACTTCAAGTATGCTCCCACCATTACACCTGGACCTCGAGCCATGATTGCTCAACCCACGTCATACCCTTCGCAAGACTGGGTTCTTGATTCAGGTGCTTCTTCTCACTTAACTCCCGACGACTCAAATCTATACAATCCAACCCTCTATCAGGGAACAGATGTGGTATCGGTTGCTAACGGCTCCACCATACCCATACAAACTTCCGGTCAAGGTCTACTCCCTCTGTCGGACACGAATCATAAGCTTTATTTACGTAATTTGTTACACATACCCTCTCTTACTCATAATCTCTTATCTGTTTCCAAACTCACTAAGGATAACAAAATTTCTATCACTTTTGACGCTAATGGCTTTGTTATCAAGGACATACAGGATCATCAAACGCTCCTTCATGGACATCTTCGTGATGGGCTTTACTACATTCAGCACACTCCGGCCACGCCGCATCTGGCTCTTCAAACAAAAATGTCTTCGGCTCATCTATGGCATATGAGGCTAGGCCATCCTCATAAAGAAATTCTTTCTGCTCTTACAAAATGTATACCTGATATCGTTAATGTTTCCTCAACCTTTCATTGCATTTCTTGTAATAAGGCCAAGAGCCACAAACTTAGCTTCAACTTAAGCAATTCGGTTTACTACTGCGCCCTTTGAACTTATTCATTCTGATGTCTGGGGTCCGACAAACGAATCATCTTTAGATGGTCATCGCTACTATGTCTTGTTCATAGATGATTATACTAGATTTACCTGGATTTACTTAATGCAAAATAAATCGGAAACTTTCACAAAGTTCAAACTCTTTTGCAGCTTAGTTCACAATCAACACTCGGCCAAACCAAAAATATTTCGCTCCGACGGTGGCGGCGAATTCACCAGTAATACATTCAAATCTTATCTTCAAGACAACGGTATCATTCACCAACTTAGCTGTCCTCACACCCGTGAACAGAATGGCATGGCGGAGCGCAAACACCGCCATCTAATTGAGCTAACCCGTACGCTGTTACTCCAATCCAATCTGCCTCAGAAATTTTGGACCGATGCATTGTCTACTGCCAATTACTTAATAAATCGTCTGCCATCCAAAGCTACGGCTCTCCAATCCCCTTTCCAGGTTCTCTTCGGAAAATGCCCTCACTACAAGCATCTGCGGACCTTCGGTTGCCTCTGTTACCCTTGGCTCAAGCCTTACACTGATAGCAAGCTTGAACCTCGCTCCCAACCCTGCATATTCCTCGGCTACTCACCGGCCCATAAAGGCTACAAATGCCTTAACCACACAACCAACAAAATACACATATCCCGCCATGTGGTATTTTATGAACATATCTTCCCTCACTCCGATACTCATACTGATCAACCAAAAGAAATCAATTCACCTGAAACTGGAATGCCACCCATGCTGCTCATTCCCTCCTCACTAGCCAGCAACTCTCTCTCTCAGTCGTCCAAACCGATAAACCCGCAGCATCCCAACAAGCATCAACCAATACTCGAACCAAGCTCTTCACCTGCAACTGAATGCTCCGAAAATCCTCTCAATCTTGCACCTCTTCCTCAACCTATTCATCCTATGCAAACCAGGTCCAAGTCAGGAATAACCAAGCCTGACAAGATCTTTACGCTCACTGCCGCACCAGATTCAAAATCCATTCCTCGTACGTACCGTCAGGCAGCGTTGCATCCTCACTGGACATCAGCCATGGAAACTGAATTTCGTGCTTTACAAAATCAAAACACATGGACTCTTGTCCCTGCACCCAAAGACAAACCTGTACTTGGATGCAAATGGACATTCCGCATCAAACACAAAGCTGACGGCCAAATAGACAAATACAAAGCACGTCTTGTCGCCTTAGGCTACGCTCAAAAGTTCGGGATCAACTACACCAAAACTTTTAGTCCTGTAGCCAAGATGCCTACAATACGCTTGTTTCTAACGCTAGCTCTCCATCACAATTGGACGGTTCAGCAGATCGACATATCAAATGCATTTCTGCACGGTGATCTCTCGGAAGTTATCTATATGCAGCAACCAACTGGATTCACCGACAGCAATCACCCTTCCTACGTTTGCAAGCTTAATAAGTCTCTCTATGGCCTAAAGCAAGCACCGCGCCAATGGTTTCAAAAACTCACCGGTTTCCTTCAAACCCACGATTTCAGGTTTAGTCGTTCTGATCCTTCTCTCTTAATCTATACTAGAAACGACACTCATCTATTTCTCCTGATCTATGTCGATGACATACTTGTTACAGGCAACAATTCGGAGGCCATCCAATCTCTCTTTACTGCCATGAAGCTTCACTTTGCAGTAAAGCAACTAGGGGAAATTGATCTGTTTCTTGGTATCAAAGTTCAGCACACCAAGTCGGGTTACTTCCTGCAGCAAACTCACTATGCCAACAAACTACTTCAAGACAACGGCTTTGCAGACTGCAAAGCAGCACCTACTCCGTTCAACCCGATTCAAAAGACTCAGAATTCAAACAATCAGCCATTTGCCGATCCTTCTCTCTATCGTCGCCTAGCCGGATCTCTCCAATATCTAACCATAACCCGGCCCGACATTGCTTATGCTACGAATCGCATATGTCAACATATGCAAACACCTAGCTGTCAAGACTATCAAGACTTAAAACGACTACTTCGGTACATCAAAGGGACAGCTCACCTTGGTCTACCGATCACTAGAGGAAATTTGATCTTACAAACCTATGCCGATGCTGACTGGGCAGCTGATCCAGTCGACCGGAAATCTGTCTCCGGATTTTGCACTTTTCTGGGTCCAAATTTAATCTCATGGAGTGTCAAGAAACAAGTCACCGTGGCAAAATCCTCCACGGAGGCCGAATATCGGGCTCTCTCGGCGCGGCAACATCTGAGGTAATTTGGACCAGACGGCTGGCGGAAGAACTTCAGCTCGTACAGTCTTCTCCAACTCGGATTCACTGTGACAACATTTCAGCAATTGCAATTGCGAAGAATCCAATTTTCCACGCTAGAACGAAGCACATTGAAATCGACTTCCAGTTCATACGCCAACACCTAACAGCCGGCAATATTACAATACAACACATTCCCTCTCAAGATCAAGTGGCAGATATTCTTACCAAATCCTTCTCCTCCACTCGATTTAGAGACCTCCGCTCCAAATTAACCATTAGTTCCAACAATGATTAATTTGCGGGGGCGTGTTAGCCTTATGCTATTACCGTTATTATACACTTCACTGTATTTACTTTTATACCCACTACAGTTTTATATATATCTTGCTGTAATGTATCTGAGATAACATAATTTCATTTGTTTCTTCTTCTTCGTTCTTGTCTTCCCTATCTATCTCTCTCGGCTTCTTGTCTTCTTTCAGATGGAAGTAATGGTCTGAGGATGCCTGAGTTTTCATCAAGTAATAGTAGGCAGCATATAAGAAGAGAGATTGGTTGACTTCGGCCTTAGCCTTCCCCTTATTTAGGGATAACTTACACAATCTTTTGATACTCTTCTTGCAATCACCAAGAGGATCTATTTGGACTTATTCTCTATTATATTATTCCTCTTCAAATACTCATCAAATCTAAAACAACCTCATTATGACCCATATCATTTTCCTGTCATGTATAATGAACAATCGATGAAGATGTAGTGCACTAATGGCTTGAGCTCAAATCATGATCAATGATGACAAAATGTGTTAGAATCTCTTCTATACTATTATTCTTTTGATTTCATTTAGGCTCTTAACTACATTATCTCTACACCCACTAGCATCTATGTATCATCAACCTTATTATTAGCCTGTCTTGTTTAACAGTATATGGTGCATGGCACTACGCCCAACAATAAAAACCTGCCCTAGGATCCTTACTCAAGGAGTGGTGCCACTAAATTATAAGGAAAATTTATGGGTTATGGATCCTTATCTTCAAAAGAGAAAGAAAGAGCAAATGAGAAGAATAAATTGAAATTAGCCCAAGAGTTTAAGAGAAAAATGAAAGGCACTAAAAATTTCTCCATCGTTATTATGAAATTCCCCATCCATCATTTTCTTATTTTCCAACCATCTAAGAGAAGAATCTTTACAACACAAATTATATAGATATTTCTCTTTCAAATATATTCTCCTTATAACTCATTTGTAGATTAAATAGTAACTTTCCAATAGATCTCACAATGGATGTAGGTGTTATGCTCTTCCTACCTCATCATGGAGTAGCCAACTTACGTGGTGCATTTCCTTCTCTCTTATGGCAAAATATTGATGAATTTACTCATCATCACCTAGATTCGATGAGTTTTCTCCATTAACAATGATTGACTAGGAACATAAGATGTTATGAGATAAGAAAGTGATAAGCTCAATTATTATCTTTATAGAAGAGGAAGCTAAAGATAAAGAAAGAGGGCATTGGACGACAATGGTTGATAAATGTTAAACATTGATAGACATTATATGGCAATTGATTGAGAATACTGGACATCAATCGATAATAGTTATCATTGGACTGTAAGAATTGGAAATTGCCAGGTGACGGATAATGATTAATTGGCTAGGAAGATCGAACATTAAGTGATGATCGATAGTTTGCTCAATTATGTTTCTTATAGGAGGGGATATCCGAGACCAAGAAGGCTGGTGTTAAATAACAGTAATTGATCAACTTTCCAAAATTGGTAAATGATAGGTGTCAATATTGGTTGATTATTTGAATTGGTATTAGATGATTACAATAGTTGGAATTGGCTGACAATGGGTGCTCTCAATCGTCCATTACCTATGTTGGGTGTTGAATATCAGAGCTTTGGTGTTCTATGCCTAAAAATCTCTCCAATCAAAGTACTCACTTGGATCCTTAGTTTGCCATTGGAAGCTTTTGCTACCAACCAAGAGATCTTGAGTTTGAAGTTTGCATATGTGATGTGTGTGTGAGCTTGCCTTAATTTGCCTAAATGCCAAAAAAAAAAAAACTCTCTCTAGGATCCTCTACTAAATTTGTAGAACCATAGCCTACTTACATATTTCTTGAAGTGGTATTTTAATCAATTGTTAAATAATTTTGAACATCATAGTGCCCGAAGGAATCCAAAATTGAGTAAAGTTAGGCTTGTCGAATTCTTACCTAGATATTTATTTTGACTGTGAGTACACAAAATTAGGAAGAAATTTGAACCTTCAATGGCCTTATTAAATTTTCAACTAAACTTTTGAATAGCACGCCTTCTGTATTACAACATATATATTTGATTAAAAAACCAGTACTTTGCTGAGGGTTCATTCAACTAATATAGTTATAAAAGTACCTTATCTATTAAATGCACTTAAATGCAATGTAAAAATGAAGTAATTTGTTTAAATTTATTCCTTAAAAGGCTATTTGGTTTGAAACTTTGTATTAATAATCTTAATTTTCAAATGCATATTCGAACTAACTTAAGCTTTATTTGAGACTGCTTTTTTTCTACATCTTAAGCAGCTTTGTAGTTAAAATTTTGAACTAAAAAGCTGCTTTAAGAAACAATAAGAAAGTCGTCCCAAATGAAGCCTTAGATTTCATTTGAAATGACTTCCTTACTGTTTCTTAATGTAGTTTTTTAGTATAAAAATTAAAATTTTTTACTAGAAAAGTGCTTTAAAAAGCAGTAAGAAAGCCGAGACTTTCTTACTAGTTCTTAAAGAATTTTTTAGTAAAAAATTAATTTTTTTACTAAAAAGCTGTTTTAAAAAACATTAAGAAAGTTGTCCCAAACAAAATCTTAATCTAACTTAATTAGAGGTACTATGAGACTATTCTTAGCAAAACTGTGGTTCCCAGACATGTCTTTTATTTGAATTTGAGATTGAATAATTAATTGAGCATGGGTTATCTAATTAATGAGCTTGAGTCAACTCATGAACTTGTCATAATAAAAAAAATTATTAGTTAATAAAATAGAAGATATTTATTTATCTTTTCCTTGCAAGATAATTCTCACATTATTTTATTTTTAAGATAATTTTGATTATTTTGATACTTATGGATAATTGTCTTGTATTTTTAATTATTATTTTCCTAAGAATTTTATCATTTTTTATAAGGCTACATTTGAGATAATTTTCTTACTATTTTAATTTTCAAATCGTGATTATTATTTTTGTTCACCCATTACTATTTTACTAATTTAAATAAATTTTTGTACTATAAAGCTACTTTTTATAACAGTTTTTAAAAAAGTTATTTTCAATTTAAAATTACCTTTATAAAATACTAATAGCCGTCTTAATTTTAATTATAATTTAATATTAGAATACTATAATTTGAATATATTTTTATTATTTTATATTTATATATTTTAATGGACTTAACCGACAAACAAGCAAATGCGCCAAATTTCAATAGCTTAGCGAGATCCGCGTGCTTTCCCATAAGGACGATTCCGTGTGGACGTAGTTAATCAATCTCTGACCAGGAAACTAAGTAAAATATATACAAATACGTTGCAATCAATAGCGATTAGCGAGGCGTCAATAAATAATACAGCGAACAAGTATTATATAAAAGATAAAATAATTAAATAATTAAATTATTAATCATAAGCTTTGTGCCATAAATTTGTTAACTTAAAATTTAAGAACTTTTGCTGAGTTTTTATATAATTGATTGTAAAGTTGTTGTGTAGAAAATGATTTAGCAATTTTTAGCTTTGACTTAAAATTCTTTGAAAAATGGTGAGAAATTAGAAAGATAAGCAATAATAAAATAAAATTATGATTATAATGAGAAAGTTATCTCAAACAGACATTTTAGTTTCTTATGAGACAACTTTTTTAATGCTTTTTAAATCAGCTTTCTAGTGCAAAAAATTTGAGATTGACATTTTTATTAAAAAGTTGTTTTATAAAACATTAAGAAAGTCATCCCAAATAAAAGCCTTAGCTTATGAAATTTTTTTTTCTACTTTTTAAAATAGCTTTTTAATACACAAGTTTTTTTTATAAAAAATTTTTGTATTGAAAAGCTATTTTAGAAATCATTAAGAAATCTGTCTCATACGAATTGAAGCATTACTCTAGATTTTTTTTTTTCTTGAATTTGATTTCCAAACTCTTAAAAAAAAAAATGGACACTTTTGACTTTTAAAGAAAAAAAATTACTAAATTTATGATTAGATGAATTTTAAAATATGTACAACATAAAAAATAATCAATAATTTTATGTATTATATTTATTGTAAAATAAATTTAATAATTTAAAATCTCATCAGAACCTAATTGAATATATTACACTTATTTAAAAATTTATATAATAATATGCCTTATATAATTTAGGTCAGGATAAGCTTAAAAGCCTTTGGACCTATTAGATTAATTTATTTCAAAATATCATATTTAAGCAGTAATATCCCTTTTTAAATCAAAGTTATTCAAATTTACGTCGATATAAAATATACTAGAATATTTTTATCCCAAAATCCATCTTTCTCATAACCCAATAGATTAAATTAAAAAAGAAAAAAATATATAGTCGAAATTCACATATGATAAAATTAATACTTAGCCTAAAAAAATTTAATTATGAAATTCATATATATATATTTAATAGGACAAAAGGATTCTATATATACCATATAATTTGTATTTATTTATAATCTAATATTAACAAAATTATATTTATTTTAATAATATTTTAATATCTCAATTGTATCAAAATATATGTATGAAAATATATATTTTATTTAAAAAATTAAGATTAATTATAATTTTATATAATTTAAAATTTATATGTTATATAAATAAATATTAAAATTTAATTATTAGATATTTAAATATTTATTAATTATGTGATATGCATGCAAATCCCCCTTAAAAGTTAAAATAAAAAGAGGATAAATAAATTGATCATTTTACGTAAAAAAAAAATTAGGGTAGGAAGAGATCACCTGGAAATCCTTGTTGATGGCCATGCCGACGGCGCAGAAAGCAGTGGCAGTGAGCCCAATCACAACCTGTATCTCCATTACCAAACTATAGCTAATCTTCATCTTCGACTTCGCGTACATAAGCTCCACCAACGGCAACACCAGCCCGTATAGCACCGCCGCTGCAATCGTCATAAGAAACCCAATATAGTACTTCGCCTGAGATTCTCCTTCCGGTCTATCTCCATTCGCATGAACGCCGAGCACCACCGCACCAAAGGTCAGCAACATCACCGCGTTTATTGACGAAGCTGTGAACTTTTGTTTAACTATGAAGAAGGCGAAGACGGCGGTGAAGCCGAGTTGGGTGGAGAGGAGGAGAGAGGAAGTGGAGACGGGGAGGTACGATATGCCGTATGAGTAGAATAAGTTGTCGATTCCAGTTAAAAGGCCGATGAAGATGGAAGAGAGGAGGAGGAAAGGGGAGATGAGGAAGAAGTGGCGGCGAGGAGAGCGGAGGAAGGAGAAGAGAAGGGGGGGAAGGAGGAAAGGGAAGCCGGCAGTTTGGAGGAAAGAAGTGAACCATTTCCGGTTGCCGCCGTGGAGGAAGTAGACGCGGAGGAGCAGAGGACTGCCGGTGCCACCGATGAGGAGGAGGATGACGTTGAGGAGGAGGAGGAGGAGGCGTTTGACGTTTAGGGGTTTGGTGGGTTCGGTGGCGGCAGCCGCAGCGGTGGTGGCGGTGGATTGGAGTTCCGGTTGTCTGTGGTGCTCGATCTCCATGGTTTTTGGGATAAAGATATTTTCCCCCCTTTTTAGTGTTGCTTGGTGGTTGGATGATTAATGATTCATTTTTTTGGGGCTGGTGACTTAAGAATTAAGATTGCGAGTTTATATATAAGATTTTTTTTTTTAGCAAGGAGATATTTACGTTATTTATAAATTTAAATATTTTTAATTTTTTTAAAGCAACTCATCTTGATATGTTACTTTGGATTAATTATCATGTGCGAAACGTCATTTGAAGACCAATCAGAATACGTCACGTCACTCTATGCTCGGTATCCTGGTTCGGTGCTGCTCGGTACAACTGATGTAGTGCATTCTGGTTGATCTTCAAACGGGGTTCTACGTCCGTTCTCTCCACAGAATAATTTTTCGTTAGTTTGAAGCTTTGACTTCCAACTTAAAAGTGTTAGGTTCTTTTAAGACTGCTTTTTACTGCTTCTTAAATCAAATTTGTAGCAAAAAAGATTTAATTTTTGTTCTAAAAAATTGTTTTAAGAAGCATGAAGAAAGACGTCTCAAACGGAACCTAAGACGAAGAAAGACGTCCCAAACGAAGTTTAAGACAAGCAAATTCATACACACATCACACATATAAAACTCGAACAAAAAACCTCTTAGTTAATAACTAAAATTTGATGTATATGATGTATGTGTGAGTTTATTTTAATAGAACTAAATTTGCCCAAAAAATATTTTAATTTATTTTATGATTAAAATTTAAGAATTAGCCCCATCAATTAGAATATTCTCACATATACTTTTTCATTAATTTATTAGGTTTACTTTTTGTGCTTATTTGAAAAGACAAAGTTTTAAAGAGTGGTGTAGGGATTGCGCCGCAGCAAAAGCGTTTGGATTATAGGGCGACTTGTGTTCTACGATGGTTACCATACATTTTTTCTAATGAGCAATAAAGTCAGTGTCTGAATTATGAGACTAATAATTAATGATAATGATAGCCACTAATGTTTTTCATTTTCATCTGTTCTGGTATTTTGTTTATTTCTCATTGATTACTTAATTTATATAAAGATATTTTGGATTAGGGTTGTCAATTCGGGTCGAACCCGAGCTGACCCGGATCTAAACAGGTCAATCCGAACCCGACCCGTTTTTGCAAACAGGTCGTACATTTCAATCCGGACCGACCCGCTCGGATTGCCGGATTGACCTGACCCGACCCGAGTGCGGCTGTGCGGGATCGCGAGCGCGCCTACAGAGCGGACAGCGGAGCTGGTGCGGGTTGAACGAGGGATCTGCCGAGGTGCTGAGTGAAGGCTGGTCGCCTGGTCAGGCTGGACGCGGGTCTCAGGACGCCGGGATCCGCCGAGCGGCCGAGGAGCCCAGTGATGGCTGGTCCGGCTGGACGCGGTCACACGGGATCCGCTGCTCCGCGGATGTGAGGGCTCACCAGGATCCGCCGAGCGGCCGAGGCGCCAAGTGCTGGCTGGTCCGGCTAGACGTGGTCACGTGGGATCCGTTGTTCCGCGGATGTGCGGGCTCGCTGGGCTGGACGCCTGGACGTGCGCGAGTTCGCGGGAGTCGGGACCTGACGCGGACGCGACCTGACGAGCTGGCCTGACGGGAAGCGAACTGAGCAGCGGGTTTGCGAAACAGGTCAATTCGAGTTGACCCGCGGGTTGTCAGATCAACCCGAACCCGACACATTTTTCAAACAGGTCAAAAATCCGAACTCGGATCCGACCCATTTCGCAAATGGGTTGACCCAAATCCGGATTTTTCCGGGTCGGGTCCGGGTCGAGTTTCGGGTCGGGTCAAAAGTTGGCACCCCTATTTTGGATCATAGGCGGCTCTGATTGCTCAATGCAACATAATTGATCGGTGTTTAATAATTTCATTTTGTTGCTTGGTACAAATACAAATCTAATGAAGTAAAATGAAAGGAATTACCAGTTTAGAGTATAAACATCATTATTATGAATTAAAAAAAAAAACTCTTTATTAATTAGGTTCATCTTTTTTATTATGAATTAAAAAAAAAAACTCTTTATTAATATGGACACCGGACGGCTCAAAGGTCAACCAGAACGTGCCACATAGGGTTGTAAACGAGTCGAGTTGAATCGAGTTTAGGCATTTATCGAGCTCGGCTCGTTAGTTGGAAAGCGAGCTCGTCTCACTGTAAACGAGCTCGAGCCGACTCGCAAGCCATGGGCGGGAATCTTTAAATTTAGGGGGGATTTTTAAAAATTAGGTGGGATTTTTAAAACTTAATAGGGATTTTTTGAACTTAGTCAAACTTTAAAATATATATATATATATATATATATATATATATATATATATATATATATATATATATATATATATATATATATATATATATATATATATATATATATATATATATATATATATATATAATGTTTAACATTTAAATAAAACTTAGATGGATTTTATTAATTTTTTAAAATATTTAAATTTAATAAATAAAATAAAATCATTTTAAAAACATTAATATTTATTCGAGCAAGCTCACGAGCTGAGCTGGCTCAAGCTCGAACTCGAGCTCATTTACTAAAGGAGCTCTATAAGCTCGGCTGACGAGCCCATAAACGAGTCCAGCTTGAGCCGTCTCGGCTCACTTACACGCTTAGCGCCACGTCACTCGGTACCCAGCGGTACTTAGCACCAATACCCAGCAAAAAAAATGACTTGACGGGTTATGGTTGGCCTCGGGATGGATTCGATGTGCGCACAAAATAATTTATCCTACAAACAATAGTATGAGTAAAATGTTAGTTCTCAACCCAAGTTATTTTATAGCTTAAGGAGAAGTAACCAATCAAGTAAGCTTTGAATATTATAAAACTACTGGATAGGGATGGGCCATTAGAACTTATTTGTGGCCATGATTTGAGTTTGATGGTTTGGAAAGTCATTGAATAGGAATTTGAGCCCCTACAAGGAGCTGGTCCAAAAAAATGAATGTATTGAAAATGATTGATATGGAGACTTATTTATTAATTAGGTTAGAGGAAATTAAAAATGTATATATTTGATAAGAGCTTTTTGGAATGCTAATTATATATTATGTGTCAATAAAATCCTTTTACAATAGGGTTCGTCAAAAATCGAAATTAACCGATAAAATTTATTGATTGGCGGGGACATGATTCGAAGATACTGTTTTCAAGTTATGAGTCAACCAATTCCTCTACCTCGCTTATTGCTATACGTTGGCACTTGGCAGCCTTTTTCGAGACCAGGAGAAGTAGGGAGCGAGAACTTTAGAGGTAGCAAGACTAACCACATTCTAGGTTCTACTTTCTTTAATTTTCATTTTTTTGTTGGAAAGTTCATTTGGTTTAGTACGAGATCTCTCCAAACCTCGTAAAGCTTAATTGTTAGCGTAAACGGAGTGAAAATAGTGACTTCCGGATCCAGATGTTGAATGTGCTAAATTAGTAACGTAATTAGTGGAGCTTATGGCACAGCTCAGAGTATTGAGTCTTAATAGTACTGGCGATTAGTCCCGTTCATGATTTTAATGTTTTTTGGTGCAAATGAACAAGCGGTCTCAAAATTCATGTATATCAATTTGAAACTAAATTATAATACTACTTTATCAAAGTGAGAATGAAATAAGACTAGAAACAAAAGCATAAATAGGTCCAAGACCAATGTGTTATAAGATAAATTATGAAAGAAGAAACCCTAAACAACATAAAGGGCCTTGTGGTTTAGTTTCAAACAACCCTGCATCTATGAAAGAAGGGAGAAAGTAACAATTATAGTGTATAAATCAAGATCACCTCCAAATCCATTCCCAATTCTTATATGCAAACCCCACAAAAATAGAAGAAAAAGAAGTCCCATGAATCTCACAATGAGAGAACAAACAAAACCTTCTTCCAACATGTGTAGGTTGAGACTGCAATCCTCAAGCTTGATAATCCAACGAGCTTGAAATTCTGCTCGAACTCGAAACTCAATAAGCTCAGCTCGCGAGCTCGTTAACAAGTCGAACAGTAGCCGGCTCCGCTCACTTACACCCCTAGTATTAATTTATCGGCTTTTACGCAACTCTGAGTCTATTATGCTTCTTTTAAAAGCCTTCACCCATATTGACTTCAATAATCAAGCCCACAAAATCTGTCAACCAAACATTCTGAAAGATTTAGAAGATACGTGTGAGTTTATCTCAAGAATAATGACAACCTGCGGATTCAGCTAAACCTTTCATGGACACCAGTCTTCATTTTTTGAGCTCCTTTATCTATTTGACACACAATATCTTCTATGTTATAAATCATAACTACGGACAAATTTTGGCTGTCTCATTCAAACAAAAATTCAGAGAAATCGCACTCAAAAGTGTTTCCATTCAATTTGAAAAGAGTTTTTCTTCGGTTTGCTTCTCAATAAAAACTAAGTTTAATTGTTTCATTCAACAAAGCAATGATATGTATTCAGCTAGAGATTGTGATGATCTCACCCAACAATCTCTACAACCTACTGGTTTGAATTTATGGTGAAGACAATAGAGAAGTCTTAAATTCAGGAATGCATGACAGCTTTGTCTGCAACCAGAAGAAAAAAAAGATCGTAGAGGAAATAGAGAAGTCTTCAATATGAACTCATCAGAAAATACTTGACAGGTAAGTAGAAAACATTGATCAATTTGAAATTATATAAAGTCCCATCGCTCCATTTGATGTTGAAAATTATATAAAGTCACCTAATGCGTTTGAAGATTGGCCTGCGTTGATTGTCAAAAGAGTAGACTGCAAAAATAATCTAAGTAGATATAGTAAGTTTTTTTATAGGAATTGTGTTTTCCTAAAAAGAAGTAAGTGTAATTTATGTTGAATAGTTGCTCTATAATGTAAGGTGGAGTTTAAGATCATATATTTGGTGCTTACATGCAAGTTCTAGCAAATGCTTGGGTGGCATTGGGAGGATCTTGACTTTGATTAGGCCACATACATGCACACACCTAGTGATGATCGCCGGCGATCGACTGTGTAGCCCATAATTCATTTGCTATTTCATATTACTTACTATTAGGCACAAGATAGTTTCAAAGTGATGAGAAATTATAGGTCGAATTAAATCAAAACTTAATGTGAGGGGGTGAAGAAGAGGTAGACCTGAAAAGATTTGATTAGAAAATATTAGAAATGACCTTTCTTTATTAGATTTAAACAAAATTTTGACTTTTAACATGATATAATGGAGAAAAAGGATTTATGTAGCCGACCCCATGTAGTGGGACAAAGGCTTGATGCTGTTGTTGTGTTTCCATGGTTAATTTTTTTTCCGACTTCAGGTGGTGGTCCGGCGGAGTTCAGGCTTCAAGTGGTTGTCCGGTGGAAGTTCGGGCCTTAGGTCGTTGCCTGGTGGAACGCAGGGCCTTAAGTGGTGGTTCGGAAGAGCAATGGCGTCAGAAGGTGGTCCGGCAGAGGTGAGGGGCTTAAGTGGTGGTCCGGCGGAGCAAGGGCGTCAGGCGGTGGTCCAGCGGAGGTGAGGGCTTCAAGTGGTGGTCCGGTGGAGCAACGGCGTCAGGCGATGGTCCGATAGAGGTGAGGGCCTCAAGTGGTGGTCCGATGGAGCAACGGCGTCAGGCGATGGTCCGGCGGAGGTGAGGGCCTCAAGTGGTGGTCCGGCGGAGCAATGGCGTCAGGAGGTGGTCCGGCGGAGGTGAGGGCCTCAAGTGGTGGTCCGGCGGAGCAACGGCGTCAGGCGATGGTCCGACAGAGGTGAGGGCCTCAAGTGGTGGTCCGGCGGAGCAACGGAGTCAGGCGGTGGTCCGGCGGAGGTGAGGGCCTCAAGTGGTGGTCCGGCAGAAGTCCGGCGGTGGTCGAGGAGGTAAGGAAGCAAGAGCGATCTCCGATCTCTCTCTCTTTTCCTTAGGCTTAGGGGGCTTTTTCAAGAGGAGAAGGAGCTCTATTTATAGATTTCTGGAGTGGCATGGCCCGTAAATAGGTGAGAGATCAAGGGTAAATAGGGAGTGGTCGGATGAACGGCCGATGTTGAATCCCTTAATCATGCACCGTTCTTTAAACATTTGAAGACCTTAATGATGTCGAAATTTGGCGATCTTGGGCTCGTTGGATTCGTCTCGTCGAGCCGCTCGATTCGAGTATAAGCTTGTTATGTTTGGAAACCGTTTGGTAATCCAATTTGTGGTTTGAACCTTCCAACAGTGCTTCGAGTCCTTGATTTGGACCCATTTGGGCTCGGATTTAGTCGAATTTGGTGTCGTTGGGTTTGTATTTCCGAGACGCTCAGTTTGACTGTAAGTTTGCTGAAATCGGAGTTCGTATGATCTCCGAATTAATTTTTTGAAGTTTCCAACTTGATTTTGCATTGAGATTTGTGCCCGTTTAAGATAATTTTTTTACGACGTATCAACTATAAAATTAATTGTAATCGAATTCAAGATAAAATTTTATCCATATTATACTGAAGTTGAATTTAATCAGAATGAGGAATGTATAACAAAATGAAAATATCTTTTAACAAATTCATTGATGTATTCGAAATTAAATATGCCCAAACTGAATTTACATCACTCGAGTTAAATAAAAATATTAAGAATATTTTAGCTGAACAAACAATTCCCAAAATCAAAAATAACAAAATTAAAAAATTTAGATTTCATTTGGGACGGCTTTCTTACTGCTTCTTCAAACAGTTTTTTAGTAAAAAATTAAAATTTTTATTGTAAAAAAATATTTCAAAAATCAGTAAGAAAACCGTTCCATACGAAACCATAATCTATAGAAATAAAAAACAGTTGTGCTTCAGTTTAGCAATTCAAGAAGTAACATGTGAAGTGCATGAATTAGTATCAATTGAAATGGTTGAATCAACTAGTTATACAAGATAATATAACAAAATAAATCAATATTTTTATAAAAAAAAACAACAAAGTAAAACATCTCAATTTCTCAAATATAGGTTATTATGCCTGTATAAAATGGTTGAAGTGAAATGAAGATTTCAACTGTAATAATGGTGATTCCTTTCCCAAAGAAGCCTTCTATTAGCTGGTGGAGCAAGTCCTGGAATGTCCCGGATGTCCTTGTTCTTTGGATTCACAATCTGAACATTCCAAAAAATAAAAATAAAAACAAAGAAATTAAAGGGCGATGAAATGTCTAAAATATCATTTGGTTGGATATAATAAAACAACCACATTGATTTCAATCTCCCGCTATTTCAAAATCCTATTTTTGTCACTCAACTTTTTAGATATGAACTCAGGTTTTGTTTGGGACAGCTTTCTTACTGTTTTGTAAAATTGTTTTTTAATACTGAAATTTCTTAAAAGCAGGAAAAAAATAATGGTCTAAATCTGTCTCAAACGAAGCCTTAAATGATCCCATAAAAGAACTAATTTGATCCCTACTTAAAGTATCTAACGGATCAATTCAGTCCTTTTATCTATAAAATAATTAGATGCTTATTACAATACACGTGGCCCGCAGGTCTCACTATCACCATACACTTTATGCCAAACTTAAAATCTTTTTTATACAAGATAGCACATTGAAAAGCCTAAAAATGTAATATTTATTATTGAATGATTATGCGCGGTTCAATCTTAGTCAATAGAAGTTTAGGATGATTTTGCTATTAGGTGGTTAGAAGGACCAAGTAGCTCCCAAGAATAGAAACTATTATTCTGTGCGGACACCGGATTGCTCTCTCGTCTGATTACGCGCTCGGTACCAAGCGTGGTATATTTTTGGGGTGATGTAGCACATCTTTATTAGTCTCCGGATGCCATCCGGACTCCGCACAGAATAATAAATCCAAGAATAAAGCATTTAAAATATAATTGGGTTAGTACAGAATTGCAAGGCAAAACAAGAACTAAAGAAATGCAAGACAAAACATGAACCATAAAACTGAAAATTCAAATTACTAAATTTGAAACAACAATGTCAAACCTTCACAATAACAATTGCAATTACTCCCACCACAATCAAGAAAAGCAAGGCCATGATACACCGGTCAGTAGCAACCTGATTCCAGGAATGTAAAGATGATTTAGGAGCAAAATAAGATCAGAATAATTAAAAAAAAAAGGAAATCAGAGACAATATAAAGATTGCAACCTGTCTTCCTATTTCCTTCACGAGCTGTGATGCCTTCTTCATTGAAAAGTGGATAGAGTCTAGTTCATTAACAATCCTACTCATTTGTTCAGTCTGAAAACCCACGAAATCAAAAGGGTAAAACGTTAGATATACTTAGATAGCTTGATTGAAATCCCAGAGAACTAATCATGTTTAATCTAGATTTATTTCAAGAGAAAAGCAGTCTCTCAACAGTCAAATATTATTGGATAACCAACCTGCGCCTTGAGAGCAGCCGCTGTCTCTGCACCAACATTTACGGTATCTTCAACAACCTGTTGCATTGGTTTTAAGATAAATCAGTGATTAATGATGGCAAATGGATTTGGGGTAGTGAGGGAAAAGCATTAAGCATCGAAAAACAAGAATTAAAATAGAAATAAATTAGATTAAAGCTTAATTTGAAAAGGCTTATTTACTGCTTCTTAAAGCAGCTCTACAGTATAAAAATTTTATTTTTTTACTAGAACACTGCTTTAAGAAGCAATAAAAAAGCCGTCCCAAATGAAGCCTAAAAGTATGTGAAGAAGTTAAGCTTTTTTTTCGGATACATATAATGTTATAGTTAATATTAACATTATTTCTGAGGGAAAGCATGGATAATTAAGTGTTTTTAAGTCATTTTATACATTCATGAAATTTAAAAGATAACATCGTCTGCCTGCCAAATCAAGCACAATTTTTATAGTTATCTCTTATCCATATTAGTGTCATGTTTGTGATTCATGTCTTCGTTTGTGCTTCATGACATTTATTGATATAAGGGTTTGTTTACTTCAAAACTGATTTGGCATGTAAATGTCATTTGTAAATATGATATATGGAGATAAGTAATTTTGAATAATAATAACTTCAACATCACAGTTGATCGCTAACAGCACAAATGGAGAGGAAAAAATTGTCAAAAATTCCATCTACTTGTGGACAATATGCACGATCATCAAATGCATATTATAGATAATAAGCAGAAAGAAGCCGGTAAAAAAATTAACCGGAAACACAACAACAACATCAAGCCTTTATCCCACTACGTGGGGTCGGCTACATGAATACTTTTTCTCCATTGTGTCCTCTTAAAAGTCAAATTCTCGTTTAAATCTAATAAAGAAAGGTCATTCCTAATATTTTCTAACCAAATCTTTTTAGGTCTGCCTCTACCTTTCTTAACACAAGTCAAATCTAATACCTCTAATCTCCTAACCGGGTCATTGGAAGGCTGCCGTTTTATGTGACCAAACCATCTAAGGCGACTCTCTCTATCTTATCCTCTACTGGAGCTACTCCAACCTTTTTCACGTATATGCTTATTTCGTATCATATTTCTAAGGTAAAGCCACTCATCCACCTGAGCATCCTCATCTCTGCCACACTTAACTTAGTATTATGCTTCTCTTTTAATGGCCAACATTCAACACCATAAAGCATTGCAAGCCTCACTAACATCTTATAGAATTTTCCATTAAATTTGAGGGGTACCTTTCTATCACACAATAAGCCCGATGCATTCCTCCACTTCAACCATCCAACTTGAATTCTGCTGATAATATCCCCATCTATTTCATCATCACTCTGAACAATAGATCAAAGATATCTAAAACGTGTACTATTATTAATGACTTGATCGTCCAAAGTCACAAACCCCTCACTAGGTCTATTACTACTAAAATTACACTCCATATATTCCGTTTTAGATCTAATCAAGCAAAAACCTTTAGTTCTAATGTTGACCTCCATAATTCAAGTTTACTTTCAACTCCCTCTCTAGTCTTATCAACGAGAAGAATATCATCAGCAAAAAGCATACACCAAGGTACATCCTCTTGCAAATGTCTAGTGAGAACATCCATGACTAAAGCAAAAAGATATGGGCTTAAGGCAGATCCTTGATGTAACCCAACCAAAATAGGGAAATACTTGGTCAAACCACCTTGTGTTTGAACACAAGTAATAGCCCATGCATACATATCTTTAATGATTTGAATATAAGCATTATTAACTCCTTTCTTTTCAAGAACTCTCCATAGCACTTCTCTTAGTACTTTATCATATGCTTTTTCTAAATCAATAAATATCATATGTAGATCCTACTTATTTTCTCTATATTTCTCCATCAAACCTCTTAATAAATATATGGCTTCCATAGTCTAAATGTAAATTATGTTCAACAGAATGGGGCACTGATAGTTCAGTTGCACTCATTTTAGTGTAGAAATTAGTACATAAAGATTGGAGAAGGAATTTTCATTGAAACTATCAAATGCAAGCTATAAATAAGAAGTTGTAATAGCTGTAAGGATGAAAGAATAGTTTTTAACACCAAAACATCGTAGTGATAATGGTGAACATAAGCAAAATTAAATTTAGAGTAAACCTCCCTATCATGTCGTCTAGAGAACTTTTGAAGATGGTAGTACAGTCAAGCATGCAGAATTAATCAAGAAAAGCTACAGAAATACATCTTAAAAGATTGAGAGAAGATAACTTGGCCAAAATTTATAAAGAAACGTATGAGTTTAAAATGCTGAAAATTCAATATAATAACAAATAAAAAAGGTTGAGTTGCCTTTGCCAATTATAACAAAAGGTAATTGAATGGACTTGTAGTCTTGTAGCCACAACTTATTAACCTAAACAAAACCTACTGGTGATATAGAGAATATGCTTTTATGAGAAATTCCGCAAGGTGATATGATGCACATAAGAGCATAACACAAAAATAGAAGACTTGAAGAAATCTAAAATCACAGGAAGCCCAAAATCCATGTTGGAAGTTTTGAAAAGAATAAAGAAGCTACTGTATGGCTGCTTATAAATCATAGATGATTAAACATGCTAAGATCCACATGCAAAGAATAATAGTCCCCAAAAATAAAAGATTTAAATTCTTAATATAATAGAAATAGCTCTTGAATATTTAGTTAAGCTTTTGGATTGATGGATATCCATTTACCAAGGTATCAAACTCAGTTTGAGCCCCCAACATTTCACCCTCTTAAAAAGTAGTGTCATAGCCAAAGGTTCAATTAGGGTCGATCGCTCATGTGTTTTTTAGCTCCTATAGGCATTGATTGCATCTACCATACAACAATAACAACAGCAACATAATTGATTGCCTCTGCCATGATTGAATAAAATTCAAGATCAAGTGACTCATATTCAAACTCCATGTGCCTGACTGATCTCTTGGCCCATGATCTTTGATGGTTTCGAAAAAAAATTTATAAAGAAGAGTGATGGTAAATATGAAACTCTCATATGTGTGTGTGTGAGAGAGAGAGAGATTAATAAGTGATGAGGACATCAGTCAGAGATTTCGATATGTGTATCGTCGTCAGAGTCTTAGATCGACGGCTACGATCCAAAGTCTTTACTTTTGATATATTTTGTATTTTATTTATTTTTCATTTTCTATTAATCTTAGTTTACCCCTATGGGTAGTGAGTCGCTATTGTAACCCCAAGGGCATTTGTGTCTTTCTGCTTTTCTTTTATTGAGGCCTATATATTAAGATCTATTAGCTTTGTAATGGTTAATGATGCTTATGAATGAAATTTCCACTTTCTTGCATGATCTCTCGGTGAGTTCTTGAGAGGAGCAACCCTAATTGGGTGAGAGCAATAATACCCGTCAATCTTGGTGGATTCCAAGGTTCGCGGTTCATTGTTTCTTCCTTTCCACCACATCCACCATCCTCCTTCTCTTGCTCAACCCGACAGCCTTGTCATCCCCATCCCCTTCTCCTCCTAACCCGAGCCTTCCACACACCCCCCCCCCCCCCCCCCCCGGCCCAACCGCCGGCCGCCCAGCACCCACCGGCCGCCGGCCATCCCCCAAGCCCCTCACCACCGGTCCCTCTAAACCAAGTAGCCGCCAATCCCTCTTCCCATAATCCTTAAATTTTGAATTTCAAAATTCAAATTCATCCTTCATTACTTTCCAAAAATAATCCTACCAATTATGAAAGCTTATTTATTTGAATTCAATTCAATTTTTGAATTCAAATAATTCCCTCAATAAATTTTAAATTAAGAAACCTCCCTACAATTAATCAAATCTGTAATTAATTTCAGATTTGATTTCAACCAACATTTAATCCTCATGGCCCACATACAACGAACCTAAACTCCTTGCTCCTCTCTCATGTGGCAGGCCCCCTACCTTACCTTTTCTCCCTCCTAATCAACTCTCAATCACAATTAAATGCTCCCCTAATCCCCTCTTTAATACTTGCCCATCAAATCCCAAGCCTTATTTGAAATTTGAATTTAATTTCAAAGAGATTCCCTCCAATTTCACTTAACCTGAAATTAAATTCATATTATCTAATCCCTACTCTTACTAATTCAACCCTAACCGCTACCTCCTTGTCCTCAAGCTGTCCCCCCCCCCCCCCCCCCCCCCCTTCTCCCTCTAACCAAACCGTCGGCCCCTCTCTCTCCACCCGCCACCTCCTCTCCTCTCTTCTCCCCACTTGTACTCTCTCATCTCTCACGGCAAGCATGTATGGCCGATCCGGAAGTTGATCACGGGCTTATTCTCAATTCTCAATGGGGAGATTGACGTCACCCAATCACCATTCTTTGATCCTAGATTTGGATCTGAAAGCAGCGCTAAGGAGTGAGTTGATCATATCTTCCCCCACTTAGCGGACGTCATCGACGAACAAAGACCTATTGGAGAGTGGAAGATCACCGGACGACCACCCGTGCCTCCAACTCTGACTCCTTCCCCGGCAACTAACACCCTTGGCATCGCATGTCTTCTAATGGCGTCTCTAAGTTTGTTTGCAACATTCTTCCGCTAAGCCAATCACTATCAAGCGTGTGAGTGAGGGATCCCAGGGTGAACAATCTAATTTATTAAACTATGGATTTTGTTGACTTGTCATTTGCTTTACTCATTTATTTGTTGTTATTTTGCAAGTAACCTCGTAATCTCAATTGTAATCGCTTGCCAGTACTTAGTCCTTTCATGGAATTTTCTAAGATCTAACTTGAAGAAGCATCCATTTATATTTAGCCAAGCAAAGTTCGCATTTTACTAATTTCTTAAAAGCAATTCTTGTTCATCATCATTGTTTCACATCACTAAGATTTAGGAGCATATTCTCACATTAGATAGTAAAATAAGACACCCATTAGGTTTAAGTTTAGTTGATGAGTTTCCACTGCTAATATATTGGTTCGATTTGGGCCCCCAATGTTCCTCCCTCCAAACAAAGCATGTATGACGTATAAAATATGGCACAATCCTTGACTTGTTCAAGGGTTTTCCTTCCAAGTTAACTGCACATTTAAATAAAATGTTATCCATGGAAATGTGTATTTTTTCTACATAAATATACTATAGGAATGGTTTACATATATTTTAATAAAGTTTATAAAATTATGTTAAAAATAAGACTGATTTTGAGGTGTAACCAAAGCTTTATGGTTGATGGTTGTCCACTATTTATATATTGGCTTAGCTTGAGCCCGCAATTTTTCACCCTCCTAACAATGCACGCATATATCCTAACAATGCATGCATAAAAAATACGGCCCAATCCTTGATTTGATCACGGGGCTTGATTAGTAGGTCAGTCATCGAACTTCCAAATCAACAACTACACATTTAAATAGAATGTTACCTATGCAAATGCATGCTTTTACTTAAGAAATACATAATTGAAAAATAGATTGTATGGATCTTGATAAAGTTTGTAAAATTATGTCGAACATAGAAATGTATAATTTATAAATTACAAATCTAACATAATCAAAATTCAAAAAAACTATCATTTCACTAAAAGCCGGTTTTCTTTCGCCAGAAAAACAATTAAAAGTTGATCATGCTCTATATAAAAAAAAATAAATGGAAGCTTATTTGTAAAAAATATTTAAAAAATAAATCTGTACTTGGACCATATTAAACTAGGGTAGGTGCATTCCACCTGGTTCAATGGGAAGAGTGAAATCCTGTTGAATAAATGCAAGTTTGTCTATGTCTAAAACTTTTACAATTCAAATACAATGCTCATCTAGCCTCAGAATTAAGTCATCAAATCAGTACGATGAACTGTCATGATAGACCATATTCTTAAACCATGCTTTTGACATTGAAATTTTAAATCTACACAATAATAATTTTTAAAAAAAAAAAACAACTAACCTTCTTGGACCGCTCTATAGCTTGATCAGCTTCATTCATCATCCTACCTCCAGTATCCATCAATTGTTGGTTGGTCATAGCTGCGAGGAACGGCACTTTATAAAGTTACCTTCATCATCATTAACTTTATCCCAATATTTGAGAATGGTTTATTAATCCTTCTTCTTCATAAAGTAATGCATTGCTTAAAATTTAAAAATAAAGAATAAAAAAAATTGCTTTTCCCATCACAAGCTCATGAACTACATAATTTTTTAAGAGATTCAAAAAAATACAAATGATTTCTTAGCACAAGTGCTAATGTTGAGTTCTAATTATTTCCTTCCAAAGAGAGTTACACGGAACTCCTTTGCTTTTCATTTCATAAGATTGCATTGAAGTTACCAATGGTGAACAGGCTGCCTTGCAAATTTTTGAATTATACCCATATACAAGACACGAATAAGAACTATTCACCAAAAATTTCTCCTATTTTAAGTTTACCCAAATATATGAAACATAAAAAGAAAACATTTTCTTAAATAAAATTTAATATAAACTTTACATATGTTGTTGGTTGGGAAAATAATCAAAATGGTCATTTTATTCTTCATGAATTATCAAAATAATCTCCAACTATATTAAAGGACCATTTTGGCCTCACAAATTCTTAACCAAAATAGTCTCATCATGAGATTATTTTGATTCCTCTTTAAGGAGTTGAGAGACCAAAATGGTTCATTAATATAGTTGAAACTATTTTGTTATTTTATAAAGAGTCAAAAGACCATTTTGATCATTTTCTAATTGTTGGCATACTATAATATGCTTTTGTTTTAACTACTATATTAAATAGAGTATCTATCTACTTCCAGCTTCAAGATATTGATCAAAATAATAGTGTCTTTGCCATCAATGAAGCCCTTCAACTTGGGCAGTGTATCGTAGTGTATCCTTCTTGCTTGGGCAGCCCTTTAATGAAGTCCATGGTCACCTCCTCCCACACCTTTTTTGAAAGAGCTAACAGTTGTAGCAGCCCTCCTAGAGATAGCAAAATACTAGTGCCTCTTACATATATCACAGCTAGCCACCATCTTCTCGACATCCTTCTACATACCCTCCCAACACGGCTCTGCATAAAGTCGGCAATGTCTTTTTGACAACTGAATGTCCCCCAATGGCCGTTCCATAAAACTCCCAAAACAAGTAGGGAATGTATGAAGAGGTCATTGAAATCACAAACCACCCATTATGAAACAACTTCTATCTCACCACTAAATATCTCGGATGGTTGCCCTTATTTTCTATCAATTCCTCCCTAATTTTCCTTAACCTCACATCTTGCTTGCTCTCTCTCCTCAATGCTTCCCCCATGCACCTGGATAATCCATCGGCTGCTTTGTTTTCAACTCCAAGTTGATATTGAATCTTGAAGCCCAATAACTTGGAAAGCCACCTTTGATGCTCCTCAGTGACCATTCTCTGCTCTAATAAATACTTCAACCTCCTCTAGTCAGTTCAAACAATGAAATGTCTTCCCAATAAATAAAGCCGTCATTTCTGAATGGCCAACTCAATGGCCATCAGCTCTCTCTCATAAACTGACATGAGTCTTGCCCTAGCCATCAACACCTAACCGAAATAGGACACAGGTCTCTAATTTTGCATGAGTACCGCTCCTAACCCAAAACCCGAGGCATTTGTCTCAACTATAAAAGGCAAGTTTGAAATTTGGATGAGCTAAAACTGGCACACTGATCATAACCTTCTTCAACTCCTTAAATGCCTGGGTGGCTAACTCTCCCCAGTTGAAGTTGTCCTTCTTGAGTTGTTTCGTCAACAGCCCTTCTATAGAACTATCATTTCACAAATTTTCCATAATAGCTTGTGAGTCCCACGAATCCTCTCAACTCCTTTAAAGTCTTAGGTATGGGCCATCTAAGCATGGCATCAATCTTACTCTGGTTAGCTGCCACTCCTTCCTTAGATATCACATGCTCTAAATACTTCACTCTGGGTTGTGCGAAAAAACACTTCTTCTAATTAGCAAACAAAAAGCACTCTCTTAAGGTAGATGGCACAACTCTCAAATGCTCCAAGTGCTCTCCCTCATACCTACTATGCACCAATATATCATCAAAAAAATACCAACACAAACCTTTGCAAGTAGGGCTGGAATATCATATTCATCAGAGACTGGAAAATAGATGATGCGTTAGTGAGGTCAAAAGGCATCACCAAGAACTCATAGTGTCCCTCATGCGTCCTGAAAGTTGTCTTGTGGTGCATTCTAATCTAGTGGTATCCAAATTTCAAGTCGATCATGGAGAATATCACAGATCCATGCAACTCATATAACAGCTCATCAATGATCGGTATGGGAAACTTGTCTGGTACAGCTTTCTTGTTCATGGCATGATAGTCTATAAATAACCTCCAACTATCATCATTCTTCTTTACCAACAATATAGGACTAGAGAAAGGTCTCATGCTAGGCATGATGATTTCAGCTTCAAGCATCTCCCAAATCAATCTCTCAATCTCACCCTTCTGAATCTGAAGGCAAACATTAATGGGGGAGACTCCTTTCAGAATAATAGAGTGCTCGTACTCCCTTGGGGGTTACAATCCCTAGGAAAGTTGGAATACCTCCCTGAACTTCCAAAGTAGTGGTTGGACAATGTTTGGAATGTCTTATATCTCCTCTGTCCCACCTCCCTCCAAGCTCTGGAACTCCACCAAGAATCCCCCTCCTTCCTCTTGTATGGCAGAAACCATGGTTTTTAAAGAAACCATTGCTTTGGATAAGTTGGGGTCTCCCTTAATTACCACCTTTCTCCCCTCCACCTCTATCATGGGGCCTTGCCACCCGCACCGCTGCTCTCAACTCTAATTTGAGGCCTTTTATGAAATTGCTCTCCAACACTGTCTCCGATAACCTCCGCACCCAACCTGACAGAAGCTCAAATCTTTCTTGATCCTCCATCACAGTGCCAACATGTGTCAATGCAAAGAACTGCTCATAGTAATCCCCATCCTACTTGGCTCGAAAACGCTCCAACAAGAAATCCTTAACTCCTCCCATGAACGGATCGAGTACCTCATCTCCCTCCATTGGTACCATGTCAGTGCCTTCTCCTCAAGACATTGAGATGCTGCCATAAGTCTCTCACCTTCTATTAACTCGTTTACTACAAAATACATCTCCACTCTATAGATCCACCCATGCGCATCCTTTCCTTCAAACACCAACATTTTCAGCTTCTTGATCTTCAAACCTCCTCCGCCCCAATTTCTCCTTTCGCCCCTCATGCATCCTATGAAGCGAGCATTGGGGTCTCTCCATAGTTCCCTCTCCTCCATTCTCCTTTCATATCCACCTCTTCCTTCAAATTCAGCCTGTCTGCTCTCTTCTTCTCATTCCCTCCTACCTTCATATTCTCTATCCATCCCCCTTCTCGGCAGAGGCTCAAGATGGGGTATTCCCTCTTCTCCTAAAATTTCCACCTTGTCATCTTTCCTCGGCATGTCATTTTCCTGATCCCCCCTTACTTCCAACGGATCTGCTTTAGTTTGAAACTCCAACATCCGCTTCATCTCCTCTAAATTCCCAAACCTTACTTCCATCACTGAAAAACACTCATTCAACAATCCCACATCCCGTTCACAACTGCCCTATTTCCCCCTCCAACTTTTCTTCCAACGCCTCAACTCTTCTCCAGGCCATCGCTCCCAAGAAATTGCTTTGATACCAATTTGTTAAGACTTGAAACACCAAAAACCAGCGAACAAATAGTAAATTTCAGCAAACCAAACAGATTTTCTTGATAAGAAAGGAAACACAAACAAACAAGATACAATGGACCCACCATATTTCTACTACTCACAAATATTTGTTGATTTCTATTCATATATGCTTCAATCCCTTTTTTCTAAATATAAGTATCTAAACTTTTTGAACCCATCTTTTGATTATTGAATGAAATTCATGAGAGGTGAGGATACTTTTTCAAAAACAGTTCTGAATGCTCTTCTCTTGCTTTCTTTTTATAGTATTTATAATTTGTTTGAAGAAGAGACCATTTTGACCCAATTGCATTGATATATTTAGATATTAATTAGCATGATTTGAACGTGTTTTTAGATCTTTGCATTTGAATTCTATATGGTTGATTTCTAGGGAGATAAATTATTGAACCATCCCAAGATTTGAATTTGTTATTTTCTATGAAGTATCTACAGTAAATAATGCAATGTATGAATTTACTTCAAAATGAATATTAGCATATTAATAATGCAGCACTTCTCATCAGGTTGATTGCATCTTCAGTAATAGTTAAGTAAGCCTTAACATAGTTTGTCTTTCGCATTGCACGTCATTTCAAAGTATCAGCCTCCCTAAAGGAGCCCTAGATTGTCCGGCATCATACGGGGTACAATATAACCCATAAAGCTCATGTCATACAAGGTTGTTTGGGCTATAGTTGGTCAGGATTTATCTAACCTATTAAATTATACAAAGACGAAACACACGACACAACTTGCAAGGGTTACGATGAACTTTCTTTCAACCAAGACAACTTCAGCCTCATGGCTGGAGCAGGCTTTAGAATGTGAAGACTTTTCTTCTAAGGCTTCGTTTGAGACGGCTTTTTTACTACTTCTTAAAGCAGCTTTCTAAAACAAAATTTTTAATTTTTGTATTAAAAAATTGCTTTAAGAAGCCATAAGAAAGTCGTCCCAAATGAAACCTAAATCATGAAATGTGACGGGTTAAGAATTTAAGATTACACCTTTGAACATCTATATGCTAAATGGCCTGCATACAAAAATACCGGATTAATAATTAAAACACATAAAGTGAGCAGCAAATCTTACATGAAGCCAAGAATACGTCCTCTTCACCAGGCCTATGCCCAACCTCCTGTGCATCAAAAAGTTCAATACGCTTATTTCCAAGACTACCTGCATACCTGCAGTTCCACAAGTAAATTGATAAAAATATCAAACAGAAGAGGGATAACTTTATTTTCAATATGAATCATTCATGGCCGAACTTTAAAAATGGTAAAGGAAAAAATAGAGCAGCAAAGGTAGATTCACATGCTTAGCTAATCTATATATTAATTTTAATTCAAGTTAAGGCTTTTGTTTATGCAACACACTCTTTTTAGTTGAGAAATCTCAAAAAAAATTAGGTTATGGTAAGTTTATGCAAGAGTTTGGTTATGTATTTCTGGTGATAGCAATAACTTGGATGAAATTAAATTTCTATAATGCAGCCAAACAATATATACTTTCTCAAGTTTATTTAATAAACTGCCAAATAAAGAAACTTAAAACTTTAGAATAGCAGTAATAACCTTCTTGAAGAAGAAATAAAAATCAAGGTTGCAAGGCTCCTTGAATTCTTCTAGTCATAAAATATAGATTCCATTACTAAATTTTTTTATTCCTCCCATGCGCGACTTCAAGCTTCTTGACCTTGACTTGTTTGGAACCCTTGGTTCTAATGCCAACATGATGTAGGGTCTATAGAATTTTTATAGTGAAGGCAACAACCTGATTTATCCCCTAAGGGTGAAAGTGGAAGGATTATTTGGATGGTGGTGACATGGGTATTCAGTGTTTGGACAGATTTAGTATTGTGACTTCAAGGCTATCAAAAGAAAAGCTTTCTATGGAGAAAAATGAGGAGAAATTTTAGATCAAAAGATTGGATGTTATCGAACTAATGTTCTATTCCTCCGGATTTTAGATGAGCGGCTAAGGAGTTCTGATATTTTTAATCTTAATACTTGTAGTAATAAATTATCTTTTTATCTTAAGATTTTGGCTACAGCATCTTATCTTAATTGGCGAGTTGAGACCTTCGAAGGTTATGGATTAGCTAGGCATGTAGAATGGATTGCATGCAACGTGGGGAACTAAGGAGTATGTGAAGAAGGGAAAATAAAACGTAGAACCACACTTCTAATTGTGGCTCAATTCCACCTCTCTTCATAGTTGTGGCTCAATTCCTTACACGAAACATAGCAAGAGGATGATAAGTATAAATTTATATATGCATTTTTCTTAATTTATTTCATATTTTTATATAAATAGACACCGGAAGAGACCCTACTACAGTGGACTTATACACACATGCAACCTTCAAAAGCAGGCAAACCAACAGTGGTTGGACAACATATAGCAAAATGTTTTCGTAACTATTAAAACTTTGTACAATTAATAATTGTTTAATATTTTGAAATTTATCATGGACAAGAATCTTTTGTAAGATAAATACATAAGATTGAAGTCATGCAAACTTAGAACTATGTAGGAGAAGGATGTTCAAGCCATCGGCTCATTAATCCAATTATGGGCTAAGGATGTAGGCAATTAGAGGCGAAAAAAAAAAAAGATAAATTTATAATTAGACTCCGATGGCATAACTTATAAAAAGCATGATCCTCTCAAACCACTCATCCAAATTATGTGGGAATGAGTTTTCAAGAGATGGTGTCCACCATACAGTAGAAAGGCTGCACACCAAACAAAATTGGAAAGTTTATACTAAATAAGTATCGATGAGAGAGGTTGATTCCTGTTAATATTTTGAAAGGTATCCAAAACAGATGTAGAAATCAAGAAAGAAGCTTCAAGCGAGCCTAAAAAGGATTACTAGTGCTTATGATTAAATCAAACAAGTGTATATGCTAAACAGCTCATTTAGTATGGTGGTAGGACTTGATCAATAACAATAACGATTGCATAGAACCATGTATTAACACTAAAGTAGGAAGAATTATACCTACCATGGAGCAAGAATAGAACGCCATTTCAAAATGAGGCACCTAGCATATATGAGACTCTTTACCTTGCTTTCTCACGTTAAATAGAAAAGAAAACGTGGGGGCATTTAACTAGCTTTGAAACCATTCCATGTAATTAAATGATGTAACTTTGCTACTGTCATAAGCATTTTAGGTTTAGGTTATGTTAGTCGCAAGCTTTATAGGTGAATCAATTATCAACCATCTAGCATAAAATCATCAAAAAGCACATAGATGGTGTCATGGTGCCATACGAAATTTCCCTAACCCGTTTTGCAGGGAAACGATAAAGGCTTCTTTTGTGGAAACACCATCGATAAGTTTTTACAATATTGGAAAACAAGGAAAGTTCAAAAAGTCAGTGATTTACAAACCATGGATATAAGAATAGCACTAAGGGAATTCAACATTTCTTCTCTGAAGAAAATATGCACAAATAAATATAGTGTTAAAACCTAAGACCATTTTAAGTCTTCAGAATTTCAATTAATTTCATCAAAGTGATTATGCAAAAACAATAAGTTTATTCCAGGAGGAGGATTTTTATAAATAAAAACATAGTTTTCAAATTATCACCCCTATGGTTGTCCCATCGCATAATCAAATAATGAGTCATTATGTAGCTCTGCTAGTGTACTTGTTTAATATTAGCATGTCTTGCTTGCACAAAATTCTAACTGAGAGGGGTACTCACTGCTTCTTTAGAGCAACGAATGAATTTAATTCTTTGATCTGCCAAAAAAGAACAAATACTACAATCAGTAGAAATATTAATAGAAGAACCGAAATGTCTTACTGGAAAATTGAAGTTTACTGGTTTTAGAGAAAAATACAGTACCATTGCTTGTTTTCTTTCATTCAGCGTTTTGTTGACAGAAGTGGTATTATTACTTTCCTCTACCTTCAACTCTCTATCAAACTCTTTAATGAGCCTGGGAAAAGTTGAAGTTAGAAAAATAATAAAAATTTAAAACATTGAACTGTATATTAGGAACTTTCTCATCATCATCGTTATCATCAGTAACATTATCTTAATTATTTAAGGTTGAATTTATGATTGTGCTTTTGCATTCATTTTCCATTATGTTACATAAGATATTAACTATTTTGCACAAATACTTTTGAACAACTTCTAACCATATGTTCTATCAATTTCCTTCCTAAATCATATGCACTGATTATATTCACCCATTCTGTTGATGAATATACTATCTTCCATTGCACATATCCAAACCATAAATATCTACTTATTAAATTATCTTCAACAAGTACTACTCCCCAACCCCTCTCTAACATGATCATTTCTCGCTAACATTATGAGTTTTACCAAACTACCTCTTTAACATTCTCATATAAGCCACTCAAGTTAGTAATCACTGATTGTCTAGCAGTAAGATCATAATTTTTTAACACTGAGATCCATTTAAAACAGTTGGTCCAATTGCAATTTTATGAAATTTAGTATTTATGTCTTTATTTAGTTCTCCTAGAACATCTTCAGACACATCATATAATAGATCAAAACATACTTAAATTAGCCCCTACTAATTATAAATTGATCTACTAATTATATTAATTAATAATTATCAACTTCATTTCCAATATATACGATATACTTTATCTTTGTTATACTTATTCTAAGCCTCTTATACATAAAACTTTTCTCTAATATTCTAACTTCTTACTTAATTCAAAATGTATCTCACCTAACAATATTATGTCATATGAAACAGCATACACCAAATTACCTAACTTTGAACATCTTTTTCATCTCCTTAGCCATTATAAACATAGAACTTAAAGTTCATACTTAATGTATTATCTTGCATTCCAAACTCTTTAGACATTCCATGCCACTTTCAAAATCACTCACTATTTCACAACATATCTTTAATAAGTCCATATTTTTGACCGGCATCTTTCTCTTCAACACAACAAATGAACTCTCATATTACTCGATCATATTAAATTTTAAGAAAAATAAACGCTATATGAAGATCCTTCGATGTTTATTATACTTCTCCAGTTAACTGCATCAGGAAAAATCATCTCCATGAAAGATCTTCCCAGCACAAAAATCAAAGTGATTTTTCAATATCGACATGAACTCCAACACCACTTTACAACATTCCTATAACTTCACTTTAGCATACCTAAGTTTGATTCTCATATAATTAAAGCACACCGAAAGCTCCTTTAATCTTAAATTATGGTATTGAAAAAATATATTACAAGTCATTTGAAATTATTGTATTCATCAAGATTTCATCAGAAAATTTTACAATCAAACTATTGCAGCAGCTCTCACAATTCCTCAAATCATGACACATATTAATTAAACCTATAGATATACCTTTATAAGTCTTCTTCAAAGTTAACTTTACTTTTATCAAACAATGTATTAGGGCTATATGATTGCGATAATTTTGCCCTTTTTTCCACTTTAATATTGCTAATTGATGTATCTAACAATAAGATTTTTACATGAATTTTATGTCTTCATCTTTAATTAAAATTCAATCATATTCACTCTTAAAATTCTAACATATGTTTGGGTCAGCTTTACTATACAGTTCACAGCCGCATTTATATTTAGCTAAAGCTTTCTTGTTACTTTTCAAATTTTATGTTATGGAATAAGCTTTTCACAACTAGATTTGTTACAATGTGATAGTTCTAAGAAAGCTTATGACCAATTCTATCTAGGGGTGAAAATTCTATAATATCCACAGCATCTTTAAAAACTTTATTTTCCCCAACATTATGTCCAATTCTATCTAAAGGTAAATCTTAATGGCATTAACTTTTTTGTCATTCTTTGCCTTAACAACATTCGATATATCCTAACTCCACCATCAACTCTCATTACTCATCTTGACTCTCTTAATTTTTTTACGACAATTTTCTTAATGCCAAAAAGCTTTCCTATCCCAAAGAAAACATTTCCTTAAACGCTCCCTTTGAACCACTATACAATCTTTAAAATTGATTTCTATCTTGTAAGAATATAATTGAATTTTTTTATTTGGATTTCATTTTGTAAGTAACTAAATTTTCTTCTCACTTCTTAAAACGCTCATACGAGTTCCTTTCTGTCATTGTGGTGTGGAAATTTGTATTTATAGTCTCTAATGTTTAACCCAGCATATCAAACCTATTTGTAGATGTTGATGTCCCTAGCAACTAATATTGGTCCTGTACAATAATGGATATCAACCTAATCTAGGAAATTTTTTAAGCAAACTTGAATGTGTGTGTGTTTATATGTTCTTTTTCTTTTACTTTATTTTCATTCATATAGGGTGGCACAATCAATCCAATGCTATTTTGTCTCTTATAATTTTAAAAAGTATAAAAGAATAGTTTCATATGTGAAGATAGTGAATACAGAACTTTAGAAAAATAGCCGTAGAAGGTTAAGCTGCTAGATCTCATTGGCATGAGAAAAGAGGAGCACAGCGTACCTCTTGCATTCTCTCATCTTTTCAGTGAGTTCTTCCAATTGTCTGCTCTGTCTATTTGGATCCTTTATCTTATCCAGTTTCTGAAACCCATTTCTGTAAAAGATCAAAATCATGAGTATACACAGCTCACTCGAGTCACAATGTTGAAGAAAGCCGCATAAGCAGTAGTGAATAAAAATACAGCAAGATAGAACCGAGTTCGCAGTAATAGCTATTGGTAATCAATGTTTAGGTGAAAATTGAATTTTCTAATCCAGAGAAGGTTCTTAAAAAAATTTCGAGAAATTATCACGTGCAGAGTCAGGAGGACTCCAATAAAATGTTCACATATGATCAAAATATATATTTTTTATATTATTGTGTATTTATTGAGTATTTCATAAGTATTTATTGTGTATTTACTAAGTATTTAATACATTTATTGAGTATTTCTTGAGTATTTAATATGTATTTACTGAGTATTTAGTGCATATTTACTGAGTATTTAATACACAGTAAATATACAATAAATACTTAGCAAATACTCAATACATATTCAGTAAATACAAAGAGTTCATATGCAACTCTAAGTCGGGACTCGCACATAATAATTTCTCTAAAATAATGACTTTCTTTTTGAGGAAAAAGAAGTGTTCACTGCTCTTTTATTTAAATTCACTAGCAACATTCGGTAACTGTCCTACCTCTGTGCCAATATTCCATACATATCATATGCCTACAACAGTACAACCTTCTTGTGCTAATTTAATCACAGGATACTGCTGCTACTAATGCTTTCAAAGAACCAAGAAGGCATAGAACAAATCCTCTTTAAATAATTCACATTTATCATCCCAATAAGAAAATCGCCATTATCAGCGAGTCAAAAATACTAGGAAGTCGGAGGAGATTTAGATATCTTACGATAGTGCTCGAAGTATGTCGCTGATTTGCGCATCTATATTGGCCAGCTCCTCATTGATCGCTGAGACATCCATCTCGCGAACCAGAAGCCAAAAACAAAGTCTTCCCGCTACTAATATTTTTAAAAGCGGATCCAAACCCTAGAGGGCTGTTTGGATGCAGGATTTAGGCTGGATTTGGGGCGGATTTGCTAAATCCAGCCAAACGGCCAAAATGCAGAACCAAATCTCACGGTAAATCTAAGCAGCGGTCGACGGAAAATTCCCCCTTCTCGTGGTAAATCCCGGATTTACGAAATCCTTTGGTGAGGCGGTTTAACGCATTCTTGGCGCCAGGAAAAAAATCCCGACTTAAGAATTGCGTTGAAGGGGGGAAATATCGTTACCTTCGCGGCGAGCCCCCGGCGTGACTTCCGATCCGACAGGAACAAACGTCGGAGGAGGAGGCGGAGAAGCTTGGACTCTTTCAGAGCTCTACTTCACGACAGGCAGAATAGCAACAAGCAAATGCAGAAGAGGAAAAGCAAAGCGACAGGCAATGGCAATTGACTCGCTCGAAGCTCTACCCCACGCGAACCAGCCAAGCCGAAGAGGATGCTCTACCTCAGCCAACGACAGCTAAGGAATCGAAGAGCCAGCCCGCCCATTATCAGGATTAGATTTATCCTTAATTAGATATTAATTTAATTAGCCTAATTAATATAATTTAAAATATAAATACTAAATTATGTGATTATAGTAGAAATATTAATTAAATAATTAATAAGTATTATAATATTTAATTGATTTGTTAGATAATTACAAGTATAATTAGGAAATAAAATTTTATTAAAATAATATATAAAAAATAATGAAATAATTAGTAAAATAGCAATTAAATGATTAATTATTTTAAATTTGATACGTCATGCAAAAATTATCTTGATCGGGCACGAATCTCGAGGCAAAACCTAGTTGGAAACTTCAAAAATTAATTTCGGGAGCATATGAACTCCGATTTCAGCGAGCTTACAGTCAAACTGAGCGTCTCGGAAATACAAACCCAACGACACCAAGATCAACCCAATCCAAGCCCAAATGCGTCCGAATCAAAGGTCCGAAGCGCTGTTGGAAGGTTCAAACCGCAATTTGAGTTACCAAACGGTCTCCGATTTTGACGAGCTTATACTCGAATCAAGCGGCTCGACGAGACGAATCCAACGAGCCCAAGATCATTGAATTCCGACATCATTAAGGCCATCAAATGTCCAACGAATGGTGCATGATCAAAAGATTCGATATCGACCGTCCATTCAAACCACTCCCTGTTCGCCCTTGATCTCACGCCTATTTACGGGCTATGCCACTCCAGAAAAACTATAAATAGAGCCCTCATTCTACACCAAGGGGTGGAGGAAGTGAAGAGAGAGAAGAAGAAGAGAAGGAGAAGGAGAAAGGGGAAAAGGAGATTCCTCACCTCCTCGACCACCGCCGGAGCTCTTCCTGCAGCCTGAAGACGCCGGAACTCTGCCGGATTTTCAGGAAACGCAGGAATTCTGCACAACTTCCACGTGATGCTGAAATCCTTCCCAATTTACAAGAGAGTTCCCTCCTCACGCCGAAACTCCGCCCAAGTGAAGCCGGAGTTCTCCTCTGCCACCAAAGACGTTGGACTTCTACCCAACGTCGGACCTTCACACTTCGCCAAGTCTCCACCCGACGCCGGACTTCTACCGGTTATCGGACTTTGCTGGACGTCTATGCGAAGATGCATTTCTTTCCATTGCTGGACTTCTACCTGATGTTGTCCTACTGATCTTCGTCGTTAGACTACAGTCCTTCCGACCTCCGTCGCCAGCCGACTACGGTCCTCCTGACTCATGTCGCTCGCCGACTACAGTCTTTCCGACATCCGTCGCCCGTTGAATACGGTCCTCCTGACTTATGTCGCCCGCCGACTACAGTCCTTCCGACCTCCGTCGCCCGCCGATTACGGTCCTCCTGACTTACGTTGCCCGCCGACTACAGTCCTTCGCCGCCAGTTGACTACGGTCCTCCTGACCTACGTAGCACGCCGACTACAGTCCTTCTAACAAAGCGAATACGTCAATAATAGCTCTTTGTATTTACATCATGTAATGTACTCCATAAGATGTACATCAAGCTAAGGCCTTCTCTCAAGGAAGGGCCTCATTTGTAATCGACTGCAAATACTAGTGGATTCGTTCAAACTAGGCTAGGCCCCGTGGTTTTTCCCCCTTTTTCAGGGGTTTTCCACGTAAAAATCTCGGTGTCTCATAAATGCTAGACCCTCTCTCCTTATCTGCTTGCGTGCCAGATCTTCGTACAATGCTAAGACATTAAATATAATATTTCTCTACCGCCGCGAATACTCCTGGACGCAACAGTTTGGCGCCGTCTGTGGGAAACGTGGTTCCTGATTGAGGGGCAACTTTTGCTCCAATCTCAAAAGATCGTTCTTATCAATATTCTGACATCAGTCATTGTTGCATCAGATGCGGACTGGGGGGGCAACTTTGACCCCAATTCTGGTCAAAAAGATCCTCCGATGTTTTCTATATCAAGATGATATTTCAGGAATATCCGAGCAAATGCAAGGATACTTCAAATCAATGGCAAGCTTTATACAGTCCCTTGTTGGACTTTTACTTCTTGGGCAAGGTCTTAATCTTGACCTTAAAAATGCAGTAACGGTCTAAAGATAGACCTTCTTCACTTTTGATTCGGGATATACGCGGCATTCGCCCCCTCCCAATCAAAGCAAAATCGATCCCAGGGGGATTCGATTCGACCTCTTCCACACAGGTTAACGTCGTCGAGCAAAGGCTCCGACATACAACCTCGGAAAGGTTTCATATCCTTGGTGGATTCTCTCGACCTCTTCCACACAGGTTAACGTCGTCGAGCAAAGGCTCCGGCATACAACCTCGGAAAGGTCTCACATCCTTGGTGGATTCTCCCGACCTCTTCCACACAGGTTAACGTCGTCGAACAAATGTTCCGACATACAACCTCGGATAGGTCTCACATCCTTGGTGGATTCTCCCGACTTCTTACACACAGGTTAACGTCGTCGAGCAAAGGCTCCGACATACAACCTCGGAAAGGTTTCATATCCTTGGTGGATTCTCTCGACCTCTTCCACACAGGTTAACGTCGTCGAGCAAAGGCTCCGGCATACAACCTCGGAAAGGTCTCACATCCTTGGTGGATTCTCCCGACCTCTTCCACACAGATTAACGTCGTCGAGCAAATGCTCCGACACACAATCTCGGAAAGGTCTTACATCCTTGGTGGATTCTCCCGACCTCTTCCACACAGGTTAACGTCGTCGAGCAAAGGCTCCGACATACAACCTCGAAAAGGTTTCATATCCTTGGTGGATTCTCTCGACCTCTTCCACACAGGTTAACGTCGTCGAGCAAAGGCTCCGGCATACAACCTCGGAAAGGTCTTACATCCTTGGTGGATTCTCCCGACCTCTTCCACACAGGTTAACGTCGTCGAACAAATGTTCCGACATACAACCTCGGATAGGTCTCACATCCTTGGTGGATTCTCCCGACTTCTTCCACACAGGTTAACGTCGTCGAGTAAATGCTCCGACATACAACCTCGGAAAGGTCTTACATCCTTGGTGGATTCTCCCGACCTCTTCCACACAGGTTAACGTCGTCGAACAAATGTTCCGACATACAACCTCGGATAGGTCTCACACCCTTGGTGGATTCTCTCGACCTCTTCCACACAGATTAACGTCGTCGAGCAAATGCTCCGACACACAATCTCGGAAAGGTCTTACATCCTTGGTGGATTCTCCCGACCTCTTCCACACAGGTTAACGTCGTCGAGCAAATGCTCCGATATACAACCTCGGAAAGGTTTCATATCCTTGGTGGATTCTCTCGACCTCTTCCACACAGGTTAACGTCGTCGAGCAAAGGCTCCGGCATACAACCTCGGAAAGGTCTTACATCTTTGGTGGATTCTCTCGACCTCTTCCACACAGGTTAACGTCATCGAGCAAAAGTCTCCGACATACAACCTCGAAAAGGTCTTACATCCTCGATGGATTCTCCCGATCTCTTCCACACAGGTTAACGTCGTCGAGGAAATGCTCCGACATACAACCTCGGAAAGGTCTTACATCCTTGGTGGATTCTCCCGACCTCTTCCACACAGGTTAACGTCGTCGAACAAATGTTCCGACATACAACCTCGGATAGGTCTCACACCCTTGGTGGATTCTCTCGACCTCTTCCACACAGGTTAACGTCATCGAGAAAAAGTCTCCGACATACAACCTCGAAAAGGTCTTACATCCTTGGTGGATTCTCCCGATCTCTTCCACACAGGTTAACGTCGTCGAGCAGGGCTCCGACATACAACCTCGGATAGATCTTACATCCTTGGTGGATTCTCCCGATCTCTTCCACACAGGTTAACGTCGTCGAGCAGGGCTCCGACATACAACCTCGGATAGATCTTACATCCTTGGTGGATTCTCTCGACCTCTTCCTCACAGGTTAATGTCATCGAACAAATGTTCTGACATACAACCTCGGATAGGACTCCTACCCGACATCAAATTTCTACCCGACGTCGGACTTCTGCTCGTCAGCGGACTCCTACCCGACGTCGAACTTCTGCTCGTCAGCGGACTCCTCCCTGACGTCAGACTTCTCCTTGTCATCGAATTTCTGCTCGTCAGCGGACTCCTACCCGACGTCGAATTTCTGCTCGTCAGCGGACTCCTACTCGTCGTCGGACTTCTGCTCGTCAGCGGATTCCTACTCGTCGTCGGACTTCTGCTCGTCAGCGGACTCCTACCCGACGTCGGACTTCTGCTCGTCAGCGGCCTCCTACCCGATGTCGGACTTCTGCTCGTCAGCGGATTCCTACTCGTCGTCAGACTTCTGCTCGTCAGCAGACTCCTACCCGACGTCGGACTTCTGCTCGTCAACGGACTCCTACCCGACGTCGGACTTCTGCTCGTCAGGGGATTCCTACTCGTCGTCGGACTTCTGCTCGTCAGCGGACTCCTACCCGACGTCGGACTTCTGCTCGTCAGCGGACTCCTACCCGACGTCGGACTTCTACTCGTCAGCGGACTCCTACTCGTCGGCGGACTTCTGCTCGTCAGCGGACTCCTACTCGTCGTCGGACTTCTGCTCGTCAGTGGATTCCTACTCGTTGTCGGACTTCTGCTCGTCAGCGGACTCCTACCCGACGTCGGACTTCTGCTCGTCAGCGGACTCCTACCCGACGTCGGACTTCTGCTCGTCAGCGGACTCCTACCCGACGCCGGACTTCTACCGGTTATCGGACTTTGCTGGACGTCTATGCGAAGATGCATTTCTTTCCATTGCTGGACTTCTACCTGATGTTGTCCTACTGATCTTCGTCGTTAGACTACAGTCCTTCCGACCTCCGTCGCCAGCCGACTACGGTCCTCCTGACTCATGTCGCTCACCGACTACAGTCTTTCCGACATCCGTCGCCCGTTGAATACGGTCCTCCTGACTTATGTCGCCCGCCGACTACAGTCCTTCCGACCTCCGTCGCCCGCCGATTACGGTCCTCCTGACTTACGTTGCCCGCCGACTACAGTCCTTCGCCGCCAGTTGACTACGGTCCTCCTGACCTACGTAGCACGCCGACTACAGTCCTTCTAACAAAGCGAATACGTCAATAATAGCTCTTTGTATTTACATCATGTAATGTACTCCATAAGATGTACATCAAGCTAAGGCCTTCTCTCAAGGAAGGGCCTCATTTGTAATCGACTGCAAATACTAGTGGATTCGTTCAAACTAGGCTAGGCCCCGTGGTTTTTCCCCCTTTTTCAGGGGTTTTCCACGTAAAAATCTTGGTGTCTCATAAATGCTAGACCCTCTCTCCTTATCTGCTTGCGTGCCAGATCTTCGTACAATGCTAAGACGTTAAATATAATATTTCTCTACCGCCGCGAATACTCCTGGACGCAACAAAATTATAATTAAATAATTAGCATTAAATACTTATTAAAATAATAGCAATATAAGTTATCAATAAAATACTAATTAAAATAACACCCTAATTATAATATTTGTAATCATAATTTATTTGTATTAATTAAAATTATAATTAATAAGTAACTCAGAATTAAAACACAAATATCATATGAGTTAACCTCCTTAAATTTTGAATAGCATTGCCAAATAGTCCAACAGTATTTTAAATTATAATTAGATAATAAATTAAATAATTAGCATTAAATACTTATTAAAATAATAGCAATATAAGTTATCAATAAAATACTAATTAAAATAACACCCTAATTATAATTTTCGTAATTATAATTTATTTCTATTAATTAAAATTATAATTAATAAATAACTCATATTTAAAATATAAATATCATATGTTAACCTCCTTAAATTTTGAATAACATTGACAAATAGTCTAACGGATTTTGTCAAGCTATAATACATTTTTTGTCAAATAATTTTTAAGATTTAAGTATTTAACCCTCTCAATATTTAATAAATCTGAATTTAAAAATTTTATAAAATTATATTTAAATTAAATACTACATGCATCCAAACTGGCCCTTATATGTTGGATCGGATCTAGCAAGGATGGGAAATGTAACCAAATGCTCGAAAGAAAGAAGGTTTATGTACTCGCTAAAGATTATTTTATTTTTGGCCTGTGACGGAGAGATTTGCGAGGTTTCTAAGCTTACTAAAATTTGCACAGTTTTTATGTTTTAAATTTTGAGAAATTATCAGCTGTGTTCCTGTGTATTTGTGTAAGGGTGTTTGATACGTCATGCGAAAATTAACTTGATCGGGCACGAATCTTGAGGCAAAAATCAAGTTGGAAACTTCAAAAATTAAATCCGGGAGCACCTGAACTCCGATTTCAGCGAGCTTACAGTCAAACTGAGCGTCTTGGAAATACGAACCCAACAACACCAAGATCGACCCAATCCGAGCCCAGATAAGTCCGAATCAAGAGTTCAAAGCGCTGTCGTAAGGTTCAAACAGCAATTTGAGTTATCAAACGGTCTCCGATTTTGACGAGCTTATACTCGAATCGAACGGCTCGACGAGACGAATCCAACGAGCCCAAGATCACTAAATTCTGACATCATTAAGGCCTCCAAATGTCCAACGAACGGTGCACGATCGTAGGATTCAATATCGGCCGTCCATTTGACCACTCCCTATTCGCCCTTGATCTCACACCTATTTACGGACCATGCCACTCCAGAAATCTATAAATAGAGCCCTCATTCTTCACAAGAGAGCATCTAAGCAAGAGAGGGAAGAAGAGAAGAGAAGGAAGGAGTTCCTCCTCGACAGCCGCCGGACCACCGCCGGACCACCGCAGAACCTCGCCGGACCACCGCCGGACCACCGCAGAACCTCGCCGGACCACCGCAGGAATCTCGTCGGATTACCGCCGGACCACCGCAGGAACCTCGCCGGACCACCACAAAACCTCGCCGGACCACCACCTTAAGGCCCGACGTTCATCCCCGGCGTCCTGCCAAAGACCCGACGTCTTGTTCAAGGCCCGACACTCAGTCCCTACGTCCTGCCAAAGACCCGACGTCTTGTTCAAGGCCTGACACTCAGTACCTACTTCCTGCCAAAGACCCGACGTCTTGTTCAAGGCCCGACGTTAAGTCCCGACGTCCTGCTGAAGATCTGACGTCCTGCTTAAGACCCGACGTCCTACTCAAGGCCAGACCATCAACATCCGATCTTCCAAGTGACACTGGGACTAACACCTGACTCCTTATCTCCTACCGCCTACGGTCCTTCTGACCACTGTCGCCTACTACGGTCCGTCCGACCTCCATCACCAGACAACGGTCTTTCTGACTACGGTCTCTTGCCGACTACGGTCGCCGGCCGACTACGGTCTCCTGCCGACTACGGTCCCCGGCCGACTACGGTCTCCTGCCGACTACAGTTCTTCAGGCCTTTGTCGCCTACTATGGTCCTTCCGACCTCCATCAACAGATAACGGTCTTTCTGACTCCGGTCTCCTGCCGACCACGGTCCTTCAGGCCAAACAAACATGTATATGTAACTCTTACCATGTAATGCAATCTATATGATGTACATTTGCTACATCAATCCAAGGCCTTCTCCTAAGGAAGGGCCTCATTTGTAACCGACTACAAATACTAGTGGATTCATTCAAACCGGGCCAGGCCCCGTGGTTTTTCCCCATTTTTCAGGGGTTTTCCACGTAAAAACTTTGGTGTCTCTTAAGAACGCTACCCCCTCTCACTTATCTGATTGTGTGCTGAATCTTCGTACAACGCTAAGACGTTAAACTATATATTTCTCTACCGCCGCGAATATTCCAGGACGCAACAGTGTTGATTGGAGAACAGCGAAGAAAGTTTTATTTTGAAATGTCATCAAAAGTCATATTAATCAGGCATGAATTTCGAAACATATTTAAATTGGAAACTTCAAAAATTAAATTTTGGACAATCTAAATTATAATTTTAGCAAACTTATGATCAATTAAACATCCCAATGAGACAAATCCTACGACATCAAAATTGACATCAAGGGACCGAAGCATATTTGAAAGCTCTAAATCATTAATCAGATGATCAAATGATATTCAAATATGATTCCTCCAACAATTATCTTCTAAAAACAATCACCACCCTTCGTGTGATAACAGTATAGGTCGTCTGATTCAACACTCCAAATTTATCTTGAATCTTCTTCATATTTATGGAGCATATCACTCACAAAATCTATAAAATAGACATCATCTTCCCACATGAAGAAGGGGCTTGGACCTTTGGAAGCTTGGACCTTGGGTTAGAGATCAAGAAAGCTATAAAACTTAAAGAATCACGGAGTTCCACCCCAACACCACCGCCAGCCCACCACTATTGAACCTTTCCCCGATCATCTTCGTCGAACCTTTGTCGGGTAGCCACCGCCGACTATGGTCCCTCCAACAATTATCTTCTGACAATAATCCTTTCGACCACCATCGTCCATTGACTCCGATCCCTACGATCTCCGTCGCCTGTCGACTACGGTTCCTCTTTCTTGATTCACTCATGGTTCATATTGTTTGCGATGACAATATAAAAGTCATCAATGATGTATAAACTCTCTCTCTAATTTGTTTGCATTAGTACTACAAAATTTAATTCTTGATCTATCCTGTTTATATCAATTTCTTTGAAATTTAAATGTATTGATAGGGTATTATATAAACATAACAAGGAAGATGATTATGTAGAAAAGATAAGACAAAGACCAAATTGAGAGAAAGCATGAAAGAAGAGATGTTCCTCAAGAGAGAGGACAGAATGTGGAAAACAGAGAAAACTATTTACTTCATTTCATTAAGGCAGATTGCAAAGCAGTATATATATAAACCAATGCAAATGCAAAAGACAAGAAGGTACAAAAGAAAGTACAAGAGTGAGGATGAGGCCACGTGGAGGTAGCCACATGGACGGTCTGTCTTACAACTCCTTTCAAACTGATGACGTTGGAACTGTGATGAGTTTGCTTGTTAATTATTTAAACCATGTGGTTGTAAGAGGCTTGGTAAACACGTCCGAGAGCTGATCGTTGGTACATATGTGATGAATAAAGAGATGTTTGTTGTGAATGCAGTCGCGGATGAAGTGGCAATCAACCTCAATATGCTTTGTGCGGGCATGGAACACAAGGTTGTTGGCTAAAGCGATGACGGAGGCAGTACACGATGGTAGGAGTGATATGGGGTATATTGAAGTCTTTGAGAAGGAGTCGTAGCCATGTTACTTATGCTGCTTCCACAACTAGAGCTCTATACTCGGTCTCGGTTGATGATCTGACGACGGTGTTTTGTTTCTTGACTTGCCATGATATGAGTGAGGTGCCCAAGAAGTTGCAGTAGCCGGATATGAACTTCTGCTCTTAATTTTTGCTAGCCCAATCTGCATCGACGTAGCAAGAGTTTGTCTTTGCGGAAAGGAATACATGTGTTAGTCGTCCCTTGAATGTAGAGAAGGAGTCGTTTGAGGGCCTCGTAGTGAGTCTTGAGTGGATTGTGCATGTGTTGGCAAAGTTGGTGAACAACGAATTGAATATCTTGTCGAGTTAACATGAGGTATTGAAGTGAGCCGATCAGGTGGCGGTATATATTAGGATTAGGGAATGGTTCTTGGGACTTGTTGTTGAGAACAATTTTGTAAGAAATGTGGTCATGACAGCACTCTCAATGATGTTGTGAGCGTATTGTTGTTGGTGTAAAAGTATGTCGAAGTGGGCGTTGATGGTTTGAATACCCAGGAATTGAGATAAACATCCCAAATTTCGCATCTAGAACATATCATGAAGGTTAGATAATAATCTATTTATTTATGTTGAAGAGTTACATGTTAGTAGAATGTCGTCGACGTAAATTAGGATGTAAATATGAACGTCGTCGGACTTGTAAGTAAGGAGTGAATGATCGAGAAAGCTAATTTTGAAGCCGAAGTTTTGTAGATGATTGGAGAGTGTAGCATACCACTCTCGAGGCAATTACTTTATACCATACAGAGCTTTCTTTAGCTTGTAGACGTAGTTGGGATGGAGCGAGTCATGAAACCCGGAGGTTGTTGCATGTAGACGGTATCCGAGAGAGTGCCATGGAAAAGGCGTTGGAAACGTCGAGCTGGTGAATGGTCCAATTGTGATGCAAGGCTATAAGTATGAGTACACTGATGGTTGGCATATTGGCTACTGGGCTAAAGGTTTCGGTATAATCTATTCCTTGTTTTTTATTAAAACATTTGCGACCAAGCGGGCTTTATAATGAGTGACAGAGCCATCTGAGTTGAATTTGGTGCGGAATGTCCATTTACAGACAAGGATATTCTGAGCCGATTATGGAGGAACAAAGTCCCAAGTTCCTTGTGATTGGAGTGATTGAAATTCTTGGGACATTTCCATGCACCAATGTTCAGATTTGGCATCCTTCTAATAAGAAGTTGGATCATTAACTTTGCCACTTTTAAAGCGTGTGACCATGTGGTGGGATGGCAGATTGGCGGTCTGACTCGTTGTTGGGACATCTTGAGGATTGGGTTGAGCCAATATGGAAGTTGTTGTTGCATGGTTCGGGTGGGCATATGGTGGTTCGGGGTGGGTTGGAATTTGAGAAGGGGAAGCTACGGTGGAATGCACCTGTAGTGAGGGTGTTGTCGTGGAGTTGTTATTATGAGGTGTAGATTAGTGTGTGAGAGATGTAGGTAGATTGGTTATGGGAACGAGTAGAAGAGGTGGTGTTGAGGTAGATGTTAGGGATGAGAGTGTAAGTTGAGATGAATAGTTGGAGTAAGGAAATATGAATTTATTGAAGATGATGTGACAAGAGGTATAAATTCTATTGGTTTTAGGATCCAAGCACCGATAGCTTTTTTCAGATGGAGCATACCCGATGAAGACGTAAGGAAGAGATAGAGGTAAGAGTTTATTGGGAGAATATGGCTTTAGCCAAGGATAATAAAGGATATCGAAAACTCTAAGACGATCATACGTAGGAGGTTTGCCAAAAAGAAGTTCATAGGGAGATTTATTATGAGCGTTGGGTGAGGGTTAGCGATTGATTAGGTAGGCAGCTGTAAGGAGTGTGTCAACCCATAGATGTTGTGGTAGAGAGGCTTCAATAAGAAGTGTGCGAGTGGTTTCAGTTAGATGACGGTGCTTGCGTTCGGCCACTCCATTTTGGGATGGTGAGTGTGGGCAGGTGAGCTGATGAAGAATACCATTGTATTGGAAGAGGGATTTGAATTTGATATTATTGAATTCTCCACCGCTGTCTGTACGAAGTATGAGGTTTTTGTGGTTAAACTTACGCTCGAACATTCATTGAAATTCAAGGAATTTAATAAACACATAAGATTTATGAAGTAAAGGATATACCGAGGTGTACTTAGTGAAGTCATTAACGAATGATATGTAAAATCTATATCCTTGTGGGTGTATTTTTGGCTTCTACATATCCTTAAAAGGATATTCGTTAGGATCCATAATATGATGTAGCAAATCATGTGGATAATTCAAATCAGCTCGATGAACCCATTATAAGAGCAAGTGCATAGGCCAAAGCTAGAACAAAGTTAAAAAATAATAGCCCATGTCAAGGCCCAATGTTTAAATCATTTAAATGCAATTTATTTGCTTATTTTATGTTTTGTTTACACCTTGAAAACATATATCATTAATGGGGCATGGACAAAGATATAATGAATTATTAAATTCTTCTCCTTCATTAATTTTTCCATCCAAATGTGGTTACTCACAAGCCAATTGTTATTTATAAATATGACCCGACATATAAAGAAAATTGTAGTGCTGAATGAAATCATTTGAGTGAAGAAAAATCTCTTATCTTTACTTGTGGCTTGGTAGCTCCAAGTGTATTTTTTATTTGATGAAATAAATAGTTAGTCGTTTATATTAAGTTTAGTCATTTTCTCTTCTTAAACACCCATTCAAAATCATTCTAATGCCTCTCTTTGCGTCATAATATTCCTCCAAAACCAACCACCACTAAACCCAAGCTTCACAACCACTCCAAAACAACAAAAACTCTAATAGTAGCTCTCAGCCAAACCAAATAAGACCATGACTTAATCTTATTTCCCCACTCCTTGACACATACTTAAATTCTATTAGTTCTTGTGATATATCTTAGATCATCAGTCCACATCCTAATTTAACTCATCCCAATCATATCAGAATATTTTTTTCCACAAAAAACATAATCTATAAGTGATCTTACAATTCAACTCAAACCAATTCAATCTAAACTTTTCTCACATTCTCTACATTATACCTCACCACTCCACCAAAAACTCCAAAATAATTTCTTAGACATTAAACCAAAGATTTGTATCCTTTGTTAACCTTTATTTCCACCAAAGTGATCACCACCATCATAATCAATTTAACTTTCTTTCAAGCTTTGAGTTCAAATCATAGGGTAAATGAGCATCTTAAAGCAAGTATCTCATGTGTTTTTTGAGTTCCCATAATGTTTGTAGTAACTTTCTCCATTTTCTTGTTCTTTGTTGTTGTTTTGGATTTCTCATATGATATTGGTGACCCTTATTTGGCCACTTTGTTTATAGATTGTCTTTGTGAATTATATTTCACTCCTCTTTATATCGTAATAATAGAGGTACCATTCTCAGTGTTTATAAGCATGAAGATTTTTCAAATATGTTATCTACATAATTACATATATGCTTGTTAGTATTCTTAAATGGTGTTGTAGAGTATCATTCTAAATTTTGTCGGGTATATCACGAAGGTTGTCAAGGATGGTATGCACCTAATCGCCTTGGACAAAACAATTACACTTATGTAAATAACATGATCAGTCATCAGATTTGAACAACGGGAGTTTATTTTTATTCACAAGCCTTGAAGACTATTGTGTTCCCCATTTTGTCATCATATTCGCCTATCATATGAAATCATAGACTTGAGAAGTACAAGTTCTATCAAAGTAGGTTGTAACCAATTGTCTCCAACACACTTTTTGTACTTAGGAATCAAACTATGTTATTGATGACTAAGGGGGCTTTAAGTTAATTAACCATCACTTCACAATTGAGTTTCAATCTTTCGCTCCTGAATGAGGGATCAATTTGTTTTATTCGTGATAGATCACTACTGAAAAATCACAACTAGTCATTACCAAAGATATTCATCTTAATAATTTAAAAATGATAAGTTTGTCATTAAATTTGATGACGATTTGTGTATAATTGTATTGATTTTGTACTTTACTATGGAGAGAGAGAGAGAGAGAGAGAGAGAGAGAGAGAGATAGATAGAGAGAGAGAGAGAGAGTGAGAGAGAGAGAGAGAGAGAGAGAGAGAGAGATTGTATTCAAGGCCTTATCATCACTCTTTAATTTGATGAATGAGTAAATAGCATTGTTGCGTCCTGGAGTATTCGCGGCGGTAGAGAAATATTTAGTTTAACGTCTTAGCGTTGTACGAAAATCCGGCACGCAATCAGATAAGAAGAGAGGGTCTAGCATTTATGAGACACCAAGATTTTTACGTGGAAAACCCCTGTAAAAGGGGGAAAAACCACGGGGCCTAGCCCAGTTTGAACGAATCCACTAGTATTTGCAATCGATTACAAATGAGGCCCTTCCTTGAGAGAAGGCCTTAGCTTGATGTACATCTTATGGAGTACATTATATGATGTAAATACAAAGAGCTATTATCGACGTATTCGCTTTGTTAGAAGGACTATAGTCGGCGTGCGACGTAGGTCAGGAGGACCGTAGTCAACTGGCGGCGAAGGACTGTAGTCGGCGGGCGACGTAAGTCAAGAAGACCGTAATCGGCGGGCGACGGAGGTCGGAAAGACTGTAGTCGGCGGGCGACATAAGTCAGGAGGACCGTATTCAAAGGGCGATGGATGTCGGAAAGACTGTAGTCGGCGGGCGACATAAGTCAGGAGGACCGTAGTCGGCTAGCGACGGAGGTCGGAAGGACTGTAGTCTGACGACGAAGATCAGTAGGACAGCATCAGGTAGAAGTCCAGCAATGAAAAGAAATACATCTTCGCATAGACGTCCAGCGGAGTCCGATAACCGGTAGAAGTCCGGCGTCGGGTAGAAGCTTGGCGAAGAGTGAAGGTCCGACGTCGGGTAGAAGTCCGACGTCGTTGGTGGCAGAGGAGAACTCTGGCTTCACTTGGGCGGAGTTTCGGCGTCATGAGGGAATTCTCTTGTAAATTGGGAAGAATTTCAGCATCCCATGGAAGTTGGGCAGAATTCCTGCGTTTCCTGAAAATCCGGCAGAGTTCCGGCGTCTTCAGGCGGCAGGAAGAGCTCCGGCGGTGGTCGAGGAGGTGAGGAATCTCCTTTTCCCCTTTCTCCTTCTCCTTCTCTTCTTCTTCTCTCTCTTCACTTCCCCTTTCCTTGGTGTAGAATGAGGGCTCTATTTATAGTTTTTCTGGAGTGGCACAGCCCGTAAATAGGCGTGAGATCAAGGGCGAATTGGGAGTGATCCGAATGGACGGCCGATATCGAATCCTTCGATCATGCACCGTTCGTTGGACATTTGAAGGCCTTAATGATTTCGGAATTTGATGATCTTGGGCTTGTTGGATTCGTCTCGTCGAGCCGTTCGATTCGAGTATAAGCTCGTCAAAATCGGAGATCGTTTGGTAACTCAAATTGTGGTTTGAACCTCCCAACAGCGCTTCGAACCTTTGATTCGGACTCATTTGGGCTCGGATTGGGTTGATCTTGGTGTCGTTGGGTTTGTATTTCCGAGACGCTCAGTTTGACTGTAAGCTCGTTGAAATCGGAGTTCATATGCTCCCGAAATTAATTTTTGAAGTTTCCAACTAGGTTTTTGCCTCGAGATTCGTGCCCGATCAAGATGATTTTGCGATGCCGTATCAAGCATAGGTGATAGGATTTATTTAGCTCCACAAATAATTAATTATAATTTTTATCAATATGGCTAGATTATGTTAATAATGTGTTATCTTGAAAAATTGATGCCATTATTATATTCTTAATCCTATCATTTAAGCATGATTAAAGCATATTGATGTGGTTGCAACTCTTATTGAAAGCTGAAAGCTAAAGCTAAACAAACATTTGTATTGGAAGGTTATGGTGATTCTAATCATGTTTCTAGAACAAAAAAAAACCAAATGAAAGGAAATTCAAAGAATACTTAACAATAAAATAAAAGTATAAATATGAAAAGTCACAAATTGATCTTTATTTGGAGAAGTCAATTTATGATTATGGGTGGATAGTAACATATTAGATGATAGGAACAAAATCTTGCTTAATGCAAAAGATAAAGGATTCGTTTGTGATAGCTTCCTTGCTGCTTTTCAAAACAGCTTGTTAATAAAAAAAATTGAGTTCAATATATTTTTGTACTAAAAAGTTGTTTTAGAAAGTAAGCAAGAAAGACGTCTCAAACTAAGCCTAAACATTTATGTTGCATGCTTATAAGTTTTAATTGTACTGTGATTTTTTTTATTTTTTTCATTTTTGGTTAATTTGTCAAGCCATTTTAAAATTTGGTTATGTGAATTGGAATCAAATGAAATAGTCTTTTATGAGCATTTAATTGTAATGGAGATAAAGATAGTCTTTATATGTTAGAATAATTAGAGTTATTTTAATTATTTATTATCATATAAATATTAGAATATACATCTAATATTTATAATACAAAAACATAACATTTATTAGTGTATAATATCCTCATTAATGAGGATATTCCTTTTCATTATATTTCCTTTATTGATTTGTTGTCTTTCATATCTATGTATTAATATTGAAATTAAATTCAGTTGAATCAATTAAAGATGCAACCTTTTATAAATTATTCTATGAGAATTTATACACATAACACCTAAAACTAATTTTTTTTATATATTTAAAATCTAAGCTTTACTATTAGCTCAACTTACAACGACTTTAACACCATATGTATTTATTTATGAAACCCTAGACAATGAGGATATGATTATTAATAAGACACAATGAAGAAAAATGATTCATGTAGCCAACCCCACATAGTGAGATGAAGGCTTGATGTTATTGTTATTATTGTTGTATGAAAGTCAACGACAAAAGTTGGAGGAATTCATTATGAGATATCTTTGGTAGCGCCAATATCTCGTTTGGAAGGGCATCCAATGGGACATGTAGCATGCAAAGGTGGCAATTGGAATGACATCATGCGAACGTGACAGCGAAATCAGTCGTACATAAAAGTTAAAAATGGATAATCACCACAGGATCTTGTAAGTTGTAACAACACATATAACACACTACAAAGTACATGCATGGAAGTTTGGATAAAAGTAAATGGTAAGTAGTCTTTTTGTTATTATTCCAAATTTTAAGTGCTATATGAGTAAATAATAATGTTTGGGTGTTAAATATGAAAAAAGTTTTAGGCGTTTCTATCTAATTCCATTTAACTTGTTATTAGAGCCACAGTCTTAAGCTTTCTATCACACCTTTGTCCTCTACAACACATGTTCAAGTTTTGCTCACATTCAAATCTTCCGAGCTTTCAGAAAGAGGTGGACTACAGAGCATCTGCTCTGCCACTCGTTTGTGGTCGGAGATGAGGAATCTCCTCGATATGCTCGAATGCTAAATAGTATATTGGCTTATGGTTTTGGGATTTTAAAATAGCAGAGCAGGAGGATGATGAGGAGTGCAATAATGACTATGAATATTCGAGGATTGGAGAAGTTGGTAACCATAAAGTTGAATATTTTATTTATCATGGATGAAAATAATCAAATTAGAAGTCTAATTATACGTAGCTCAACTTAGTATGTTGGTTGGGAGTTTTTGCTAACAACCAAGAGATTTTGGGTTCGAGTCTAGTGTATGTGATGATGTGCATGTGAGTTTATCTTAATTGGCCTAAATATCCCAAAAAAAGTTCTAATTATCAGAGTTATATGAAAGTTCAAGAAAAATATTAGAAAAGGCTTTGTTATGATAGCCCAATCAATAATTCAATAAAAGCCTAAAATTTAAAATATTATTATTGTGGGTTAGAATATACGCGGCGGTAGAGTTAAAGATTTTTTGCCTCTGCGTTGTACAAATATCCAGCACACAAATAGAGGAAAAATGCAACACCATAATTTTTATGTGAAACCTAGGAAAGAGAAAAATCATGAGGCCACGCCCAGTTGAAAGGATTCCACAAGTGTTTGCTTAGATTACAAGTGGCTGATGTCCCTAAAATTGAGGACGATCATATTACAATAATCAATTCTCGGGTTGAAATTTAGTTACAAACAGATATCGGAAATCCGACGACGTTTGGTTGTCAGGCAGAACTTCGGAGTCAATCGACGGTCGGGCATAATTCTGTCATTAGTTGGCGATCGGACAGAACTCTGGTGTCGGTCGGTTGCCTAGTGAAAGTCCAATAGTGGTTGAAGAGAAGTCTCTTCCTTTTTCTCTTCTTCTCTTATCGTCTTCCTTCTTCTTGACTCTTCTTCCTTCTCTTCTCTTCTTGCTTGGGTCCCCTCTCATGAGAAAGGAGGGGGTCTATTTATAGTTTTCCGAGAGTAACATGACCAGTAAATAAGAGGAAGATCAAGGGTAAATTTGGAGATGTTCGAATGGACAGTCGATATTGAATCCCTTGATCACGGACTGTTTATTGAGCATTTGAAGGCCCTAATGATAACAAAATTCGATGATCTTTGGGCTCGTTGGATTCATCTTGTCGAGAAACTCAATCCGACTATAAGCATATCACATTTGGAAACCATTTGGAAATCCAAATTATAGTTTGAACCCTTCAAATGCACTTTGGATGTTTGATTTAGACTCATTTGGGCTTGGATTGAGTTGAACTTGGTGTCGTTCGGTTCGTATTTCTGAGACGTTCAGTTCGACTATAAGTTTACTGAAATTGGAGTTCATATGGTCTCCAACTTAATTTTTGAAGTTTCTAACTTGATTTTTGCCTTGAGATTCGTGCCCGATCAATATAATTTTTTTATGATATATCAATTTTTGACAAGTCACTAAAAATTGCCTTAATTGAGCACAAATTTTGAGGCATATTCAAGTTGTCATCTTCCAATATTAAATTCGAGATCATTCGAACTCTAGTTTCATCAAACTTGCAAAAAAATATAATAGACCCCCACTCTTTACACAAAAGAGCACATTTGGTTGGACATTAGAAAGAGCTAAGAGGTTTTAAGGATATAGAGCTCTACCAAAGCATCACTGTAGGCGCCTCGGTCGGCCAATTTAACCACTGCACCGCCTCCCGACCACCATCAGACCTTTGTTCGACTACCGACCTTTATCGGACTATTGCCCGACCACCGGCTGTCATTGGATCTCCGCCCAATCACCGATCCCCGTCGAACCACTGCCCATCCACCGATTGATGCCCACCTTCGGACCATCGCCCAATCACTGATTTTCATCAGACCTTCACTCGACCATCGACAACCACCAAACCTCCGCCCAACCATCAACCTTTGTTGGACCTTGTTCTGGCAGATGCTATCAAGACTTCTGGCATTCGTCACCTGACCATGATCATTACAAACTCTCGAGTACCCATTCAAAGCTAGACCGACTTTCCAAACTATTGTAATTTCACCATGTCCAAGTTAAGGGATGGTTCAAGCTTTGTAAATCACTCAAGTCTAGTAGAATCTTCTCAACTGGGCAAGATCCCATGATTTTTCTCTTTTTTAAGTTTTCCACGTAAAAATATTTTATTGTTTCCTTGTTCTCTCAACTATCTGTCTGTATATTGGATATTCATGCATCGCTAGGACGAATAATTTTCTCATTCTACCGCTATGAATATTCTAGCCCTCAATAATTATGAATATTATTTTGTATTTTATTTTTTACCTAAAATTTTATATGGATAATCATGTTACGATTTAGTATGAATAAAACATTAGAAACATGTTGTTGGAACAATTCACCATTAATGCCAACAAACCTTTTTTCTCTCCTCTATTTGTCCCTCTAAAAGTGATTGACTAAGAGACTTATAATGCCTATTAATTTGGGTTGTAATGCTTTAAAAAAGTTTATTGATGAATGAAGTATTTCAATGGAGAGGTGCTCGCCGTTTACTTGAAGTTACCACCATCATTAGCAGTTGCTCTTTAAATTCTATTATTGGTGATGACGAATAGCAACCTTATTGGCATCTATATTGATGTTGATGACGTGCATCATCTTTATTAGGGATGATTTGTATCAAGATTATCAATGAAGGCATGTGAAGACCTTGTTAGTATCAGCCTTAATGTCAACAATATACATTAACTTTATTGGCGATAATAGACATTGATATTATTGGCAAGTGTATGCGATAACCTTATTGATGTTGCATTGATATCGACGACGTGCATTGATCTCATTAATGATGGTGAACATTGATGTTGTTGTGATAGCAGGTAACAATCTTTTTGGCATTAGCTTGGTGTTGTCTGCATGCATCATTTTTATTAGCAAAGGAGGGCATTAATGTTGTTGGTGAAAGCGATAAAAACTATTACATTTAATAAAAAAGTTCTAAAACATTACATTTAATAAATTTTATTCACATGTGCAAGTGATGTTTAAGATTTAGTTTATGATAGCTTTTGGCCACTATTTTTTACAGCTTTCATCAAATTTTTGTGTCAGGAAGCTGCTTTTGAAAGTAGTAAGAAAGCTGTCACAAATGAAGCCTAAAGCTTATATTTGATGAATGGAGACTCTTCTTACACAAAGTTTGCAATATGGATATGATTGTAAGATCATTGTACACCTTTCTTATTTCATGATACAAATAAATGACATTTTTATATGTTAAACTTATAATAGGTTGCCATTTTTTAGATAAAAAGGTTTTTGTTTGTTATGGATAAAGCAAAAATAAATCATGTTAATTATTATTGTTTATATTAGCAGAATTAAAATTTCATGTAAGAGAATTTAAAAAAAATATTCTAAATTTAGATGACAAAATGTCTATAATTTATATAATTATGGGAGAATTCAATTGTAAAACTTCCATATTATATATAGCTATATATAATTTTTTTCTGAAATTTATAGAGGGTGTAAGCCACCTCCATTTTCTTTTTGATTTCACCATTGGTTGATGATCATATCAATTGATGCTTTTATTAAAGAGCGCATCATTATTGAGCTTTGATGTTGATTTTATTTTATTATGAAGTATTTGACTTATGCAAATGTTAAGAATTATTATTTATAATTTATGATGTGAGGATAAGGTATTTTGCTAATGTTTTTGGCCCAATGCACTCATTTTCTTTAAATTATTTAGTTCAATTAAGATTTTATTTGGGACAACTTTCCTCCTATTTTTAAAAAAATAAAATTTTAATACAAAAATATATTGAACTATAAATTTTTGTACTAAAAAGTTTCTTTAAAAAATAATAAAAAAATTGTCTCAACCGAAACATAAGGAAATCTTGATAAACATTTTATTTTGTTCATGCAAAATAATGAATTATGATATTCTAATATAAATTATATCAAATAGAGCTTTGAATAATTGAAATTACTATAAGAATAGTGCTAACATAGCAAGTTTATATTGCACTAATCTTAAAGAAAATCTAATATATATATTTTTTGAAACGGGGAAATCTAATAATTTAAGGTTAAAGAAATCATTATGGTGAATATTTTAGAATGATAAAATGATAAAATATATTCTTCATTGAATTTGTACTCATTAGTGAAAGTGCTGCTATAGAGATCAATGTAGAGATGAAATTTTAATCAAGCAAAATTTAAATATTTATATTTTTCTATTCTTAAATAATTTTGATTATTTTTTTATAGTAAGAATTTATAATTAGAAATTTAAAAATATAATACTATTATTTAATCAGAATAATTTCTATATTAATGATTTTTAGAAGCATATTTTTATAATATTTTATAATGATAAAAATATGATCATATTTAAGCACTTTAATTACAAGCGGCATATTTATTATAGCGGTGGAAGATCAAGCATTGGATTCTATCCGTTAAGTTCAATCTAATCTAGATTTTTTATAGCGGTGGAAAAAATTAAGCGTGAGATCCCATCCTTTCTACTTCGATCTATTAGTGCTTTTATTTCCCTTTTTAGCTGTTTTTTTTAATATTTAAAATAATTATGATAAATTTATACATATATCATATACTTAGGATATTTTAGTTATTTCCCTTTTTAGTTGTGCATTTTTAAAAGTGAGGGGTTATATAATAATATGAAATTTAGTAGAATTGGATATTAACATTTTTTTTAAGAGATGTTATTTTTGTGCGGATACCGAATGTAGAATGTCGTACAGAGACTAATCAGAATACATCACATCAGCAGTATTGAGCAAGGGGTGATGTGGCACATTCTGGTTGGTCTCCAGACGGTGTTCGACATCCGCACAAAATAATTAATCTTTTTTTTTACGCAACTTATTTTGGACTGTTAATTGAGAGCTTTGACTATCAAAAGCTTTCAATCAAGATATATTGAGATCGAATTGCATATGAGATGCGTATGTGAATTTGCTTTAATTGATCTGAATGATAATTCATACACATATTATATACGCAATTCGAATTTAAGATATTTTGATTAATAGTCAAAACTCATAACCAACCTATCAAAATGAGCTGCGTAAAAAGAAAAGAAAAGAAAAGAAAAGTTAGACCAAATTGAGTTGCTTGCTTTGATTATTTCCAATCCAATTCTACTAATTTTCATATTTATGATATAACCCCTCTCTTTTCAAAAAAAAGGGGGAATTTACATACATACCATTTTATACTATTATATTTACATATATAATACATAAAATTTTAATATTACATATATTCTGTTTTTATATTATTTTAATATCAAATATTTCATTTCCATCACTAATTTATTTTTATTCCTAATTTTCTATCGCCTATATTTGATATGAAAGTGAATTATAGGCTGTAAACCCCACCGGGCTTAAGGTGGGTTGGTGGGCATGCTTGGTTGGGAACCCCCCATCCCAAGTTCGAATCCCCTCTCATGTGGCACGACTCCTTAAGTGGAGAGAAAAGAACTATGAGTCCTGCATCTGTGAGGTTGTTGCTGGTAGACTCGCCGAGGAATTAATGAACATCGGCAAGTGCATCACAAGCTAGCGTGGTAGCAGCCCGGTACCCCTGTTTCCAAAAAAAAAAAAAAATCAATAAATAAAATATTATAGGCTGTATCTAATAATAAAAATTTAAATATTAGGTATATAAATAGAAAGTATACCACTGTAAATCTAAAAAAAAAAAGTCGGTGAAACGCCTTTAAATTTTTAGATCTTTTTCTTTTTCTCACTTCGCATTAAAATTGGTATCTTCCTCGTCTTCGGAGTTGGTTCCATATCCTACGCCATCTGTTCTTCTTCCTTCTCCGGCTAACGTCATGATTCTACCCGGCGGCGTATTTAATTCGTGCGCTTAGTGCTGAGGGGGAAACCCTAATCCCTCGTCAAATCTTGCGCTTCCATTGCGTTATATTTCGAAATCAGGTGCGGATTCGATTCAGCCGTTGATGTTAATGTTTCTCAATTTATCAAAATGGGTGGTTTTTGGATGATTTTTACGATTTCATCTTTCGATGCGGGTGGGTATTGATGGATTGCTGATTGTTTTCTGGATTGTTAACACGTCCTTGGGTTTGCAGGAACAGTAGTGGAAGAGAATCGTATTTATGTCCCAGCATCATTCCAGGGCTGAAAAGAACGAGGGACATCTCAGGAAATCAGGCCGTTCAGGAAACTTCGGGCAGCATAAGAGTTTCTCCGGCGGTGGAAAGGGCGGCAGCGGCGGCGGCGGCTCTAGCCCGGCTCCTGCGTTCTCGGCATCGCCTGCTACGCACCCGTCTTTTGCGCCTCATGTCTTGCCGGCTAACCGAAGGTGCGGCCTCGCTTCCTCCCCTCCCTCCCTCCCTCTCTTCTTTAACGCTTCTCTTATGACTTGGGCGCCCGGAAGATAGGGTTTTGACTGCCTCTTTTTTATGATGTTTTGTAGTTTCAAGAAATCTGATAATGGTCAGGTAGGGCAGTCTAGGGGGAGCACGGTGTGCTCCAACTCAGATGCCGCACAGAGAACTGGAAATGATGAAGCTTATTCCACGGTCCTTTCTGATGGTATGCGATTCTAATCGCTTCTTTGTGAATTTCTCAAAATTTACTCATTTTGAACTTTTCTTAGTGCAATTGTTAGTTGATACCTTACGGTTTTATAGGGTCCGCTATTCGACCTACAATCCTCAATGTTAAACCAGAGGATCCACCTAATAATCTGAAAATTGCCGGAACAGTTCCTAAAACCGTAGCTGCACAACCTTCTGCTGCTTCTAGTGCCGCTGGATCATCTGCCCAAATCAAAGGTTTTTTAGTTTTTCTTTTTACTCAGCTGTAGTTTCTGAGACATTGGCCGTTTTATTTTGAATCATAGATTTACTTTTTGTACACCACCTTCTTTGATATATAATTTGTCAAATGCTAATTGTTTTAAGCTTCACATTTGCTATTTGAGCTGTTGGTTTTTGATAAGTTTTGCCTGTTTTTTTTTCAAATGTTGCAGATTAAAGCTTTCTATTATTTATATTGTTTTTCTTTATATTTATGCCAGGGGATGCATCCGGAGGTTTCCTTCAGTTTGGAACCATCAATCCTGGGATTGTAAATGCCATGCAGGTATTGGATTTTACTTTATTTTAGGCTTTTTCATTTGTTCATTTTTTATTTAGTTTTAATTCATTGAGTGGCGATTCATCATGGAAAATGTAGATTCCGGCTCGAACAGCTTCAGCTCCACCAAATCTTGATGAACAGAAACGTGATCAGGTTTGTTTATACAATCTCATCATATAGTTTGTAGAAAGATCAGAATCCAGTTAACTTCCCTATAGTCGATTTTATTTTTCTTGGTGTATGAATGTGGGTTTGCTAAGGTGGATGAGTGGCTTTACCCTTAGAGATAGGATATGAAATGAGCATACACATGAGAAGGTTGGAGTAGCTTCAGTAGAAGATAAGATTAGAGAGAGTCGCCTTAGATGGTTTGGTCACATAAAACGGCGGCCTTCCGATGACTCGGTTAGGAAAGTATAGGTATTAGATTTGACTTATGTTAAGAAAGGTAGAGGCAGACCTAAAAAGACTTGGTTAGAAAATATTAGAAATGATCTTTCTTTATTAGATTTAAACGAGAATTTGACTTTTAATAGGACACAATGGAGAAAAAAGATTCACGTAGCCGACCCCACGTAGTGGGATAAAGGCTTGATGTTGTTGTTGGTGTATGAATGTGGGTTTAGAGATATCATATATAACCCTCCTTCCTTGAGAGATATCTTATATAGCTCGTTGATTCAAAATTTAGCCTGTTTTTTGTCAAACAATTGTCCTTATCAGGATGCGTGTTTGAACATTTCTCTATTGGTATTTTTCCAGTAAAGTGATATTGTTTAATCTTGTTTACTCAGGTCTGCCATGATTCATTTAAGGCTGTGCCTACATTGCCTATACCCTCTATTCCAAAACCACAGCAGCAGCAGAAACAAGAAAATCAGCAACCAAGGAAGGCTATTGAAGGTGTCAGTAAACCTGACAATGGAGAGACTCATCCTCCCATGCAGGCAAAGAGGGATATGCAAGCACCCATTCCATCTGTCCCCCCTCTTAATGCAACAACAACAAGATCTTCTGTTCTTCCCGCAGGTGGAATGCCAATGCCTGTTCCCTTTCAGCAGCGACAGATATGTTTTCCGTTTAGGGGTCCCAATCCACCGATGCCTTCGCAAAATATTGTTGCTAGCTCAGTACAAATGGCATTACCTGCAGGAAGTGTCCAACAAGTTCCTCAGCAGTTGTTTGTTCCTAACATCCAGTCTCATCCAATGCAACCTCAGGCAACAATGCATCAGGGCCAAGGCTTGGGATTTAACCCTCAATTAGGTCGCCAAGTGCCTCCTCAATTAGGAAGCATGGGAGTTGGTATTGTCCCTCAATTTACCCAACAACAGCCTGGACATTTTGGTACTCAAAGAAGAGCTGTGAAAATAACTCATCCACATACCCATGAAGAGCTTAAACTTGATAGAAAGACTGATTCACAGGCAGATGCTGGTTCCTTTGGGCAAAGGCACCTTCAAAATGTTTCTTCTCAATCTCAATCTCAATCTCAATCTCTTCCGGCTTTTAGTCCTTCTCCCCAGATAAATTATTATAAACCACCTTACAATACTACACAAATGTTTTTCCCTCCATCCTCTCTTCATCTAACAAATAATCAGTTGCCAACTGGTGCTCATGCTGCAAGTTTTTGCTATCCAATTAATCAAAACGTGCCGGCTATTTCGTTCATGAATCCATCCTCCCTTAATCCAGTACTAGGTGGCAGAACAGGGCCTCCACCTCCATTGCATGGTTTGGCCGAAGCGGCACGCACAGAAGGGTCATCATTTTCTATCTCATCATCAGCTCCTGTCCAAGTGATAATTAAACAGGCCGTTCCTATTTCAGAAAACACTGGTATATCAACAGTAAGGGTTAGCTTGCCTGGTAGTGGTACCAGAACAGAGCAACCAAAGCTTTTGAAATCACTGGGTGATGTTTCATCTGTTCCCCACCAGAAGAATAATAAGATTAATCCAGAAAGTAGTGTAATAATCCAGAAGCCAAATTCTGAACTATCTGGAATTGGCCCTTCGTTTTCAATTGATAAAATCTTATCCACAGTTTCTTCAACGGATTTGACTCAAAATAATAAAACTGAAGCATCACCATCATTGCATTTGGCTAATGTCAGGGATTCTCTCTCTATTATGGAGGAAAATGATGATCGGAAAAAGGAAGCTAAGCAACAATTAGAATCAGTTATCGATCACACCCGGTAATGAAAAGTAAAAAAGGAGCCTAGGCTTCCTCAGCAACAACAGGTCCTTTCTTTATTTATTGAATTGTCCTCCATTTTGAATGGAATATTTATGTTTTTACGTAATTTAATACATGTTAAGCCTGTGTATGATTGTTTACTGATCAGGATATGATTGGAGCTTGTACTGACAATGGCAAATGTACAAGCATTCCTAGTGTATCAACAGCTGATTCACCCACTTCTACCCCTAGGCTGCTTTCTGCTGATGTAGAATATAGGAATTCGGAAACAGTTTCGAAGACTGATTTTATGAGAACCTCTGTTCCTTCTGTATTGGAGAAGGCTGATCAAGGCTACGAACATGCAGAGGTTGCTTGGAATAAACTTTCTCTTAAGGAGGCAGGTGACCCACAATCTTCAAATTCTTCAAATCTTAATGCCACTGGGATTGTGTCTGAAACACCTTGTTCTGTTCTCGATGGATCCATGGTTGTAGAGTTTGGACAGAAACAAGAGAATTTGGTAGCAGCACAGGAACGGCGAGGTGAAATATCATATAATGCTTTATTAAGTAACACTTCTGCTGGAGAAACTGTTTCCACTACAGGATCTTTACAGATGATTCCTGAGGCAGTAAACCATGAAGTTAAAGAAAAAACACCTGAAAAGAGCATTTGTGCTGAGCTTGATACTTCTGTGGGAATTATCTCTGAGATTGATGGGACAAGAATGTTGAGTACGCATCCCATTTCATCCTCTGATAGCAAATCTTCTGAATTGGGGCTTTTTGGTCAAGTTCCCTCCACCATTCCCATTGAAGCTAAACCTCTACAGGTAGATTCCACAACAAGTTGTGAATTACCATACGTTGAGGAGATTGATATAAAAGAATCTGCTACACTACCACCAGAAAATATTTCTATACCTCTTCCACTGTTCACAAAAATAGAGAAGAACATGAAAGGTGAAGTTGTGGAACGGTCTTTTGGATCTCCAAGAGTGATTTCAGGGTCAAAGGGCAAGCTTGAGCCAAAGAAAGCCAGAAATAATAGAAAAAAGAAAATAAAGGAAATTCTTTCAAAGGCTGATGCTGCTGGTGCATCTGATTTGTACAATGCATATAAGGCTCCGGAGGAAAAGCTTGATGCTACTGTTAGCACTGCTGATATTGATAGCAGATGTTCAACAGAAGAATTGAAGAATGGAACTTTGCAAGGTTGCTGTAAGGCTACACCTGCTGTTGAAGGAGATGAACAGGACAAAGCTGACGTTCAGGACTGGGAGGAAGCAGCTGATGCATCAACTCCAAAATTGATAACCTCAGATAATGATGTGGAAAAACAGAACCAAAATGACCATGGGAGTCAGTCTACTGGTAGAAAGAAATACTCGAGAGATATTTTATTGACTTTTTCAGACAAATGCAATGATCTTCCTGAAGGTTTTGACTATGGATCAGACATAGCAGATATATTGATGTGTAATCCTGTAGGCACAAACCGTGAACCGCGTTTTAGTCCTCGAAGGTTAATTGATAGGTCTCTAGGGGCTTCTCGGGGTGACAAACGTATCGGTGGCATCTCAGATGATGACAAGTGGGCAAGAGCATCCAATGTTTTTCACATGGATCTCAGTCATGGAACTGCATCTATGAACTTCCTTCTTGGACAGACGGTCAATAATGGGGTCCTCAGAAATCCACGAATGCAATCTCCCAATCATTTTGCTAATGGAATTCTCTCTGGGTCTATGCAATCACTTTCTTCTCAGGTAGGGATGGCAAGGAATAATCTAGATATTGATAGGTGGCAGCATGCCAGTGGAATTCAAAGAGGCTTATTCTCCTCTGCTCAGGGACCACTGCAAACAATGCACAAATCTTCTAACAGATATGAAGTTCGAAAATCGTCTGATCAGGAAGAGCACACGCAGAGACAGCTGAAAGCTATATTGAACAAATTAACACCTCAGAATTTTGAGAAATTATTCTCCCAAGTCAAGGAAGTTAAAATTGATAACACACTTACTCTTTCTGGGGTTATTTCACAGATTTTTGACAAAGCTTTAATGGAGCCAACTTTCTGCGAAATGTATGCTGATTTTTGTCTCCATCTTGCTAGCGAATTACCTGATTTCATTGAAAACAATGAAAAGATTACTTTTAGAAGGTTACTCTTGAACAAATGTCAAGAAGAATTTGAAAGAGGAGAGAGAGAGCAAGCTGAAGCAAACAAAGCTGAAGAAGAAGGCGAGATCTGTCAGACTGAAGAGGAAAGAGAGGAAAAAAGAGTTAGGGCCCGGAGGCGTATGATGGGAAATATTCGCTTAATTGGAGAGCTGTACAAAAAGAAGATGTTAACAGAAAGGATTATGCATGAATGCATCCAGAAATTGTTGGGATATTATCAGAATCCTGATGAAGAAGACATTGAGTCCTTGTGCAAACTGATGAGCACCATAGGAGGGATGATAGATCATTCCAAAGCGAGGGAACGCATGGATGCTTATTTTGACAGGATTGCAATGCTCTCAACAAATGAGCAGCTGTCTGCTAGGTTGAGGTTCATGCTGAAGGACACAATTGACCTTAGAAAAAACAAATGGCAGCAAAGAAGGAAGGTCGAAGGGCCGAAGAAGATTGAGGATGTGCATAAGGATGCGGCTCAGGAACGACAAGCTCAAACCGCTAGACTGGCTCGTGGTCCTGTTGTTGCTTCAAGAAGGGGACCACCTGCTAATTTTGGTCAGCGGGGCATGACAATGCTAAATTCTCCCAATTCTCAGGCAAAAACCAGTATTCGTGGCCATCCAACACAAGCTCGAGGTTCTGGTAGTCAAGATGTTCGGCACGAGGATAGACCGCTGTATGAGAGCAAAGTAATGCCAGTTCCCCTCCCTCAAATGACAACTAATGATGGTTCCATGACCTTGGGTCCTCAAGGAGGTCTTGCAAAAGGAATGTCTGGAAAAGGACTAGGGCTAATGCCAAATGCTCCTTCAGTATCAGGTTCAAATACTTTCACTCTTGCCTCTTATCGAATGCTTAGCATATCAAGAGAAGATAGTCCGCAAAAATGTATGATTGATAGATTATCAGGGCCATCAAATTATCAAATAAGCTTACAAGATAGTAACTCTCAATTTGGCATTGAAGATTTTCATGATGCAGGTCATACAATGTATAGAAATTCAGTCACTACTACTTCAGGGGAGAGGCCAATATCTTCAGGTGGCAAAGTTAGAGAATCTACTGAAGCAAAAGCATTCTCTGAAGATGTTCTACGACAGAAGTCAATATTAGCAATAAAGGAGTTCTACAGGTAATTTGGAACTCTTCCTTCGTAAGTTGCATTTCTAATAAATTATATCTAATCTTTAAAGTTGAGTATATGGTACCTATAAGGTCGGATCTCCCTAAAATGATGTTTTGTATGGTTAAAATATATAAACCATTATAAGAATGATTGAAATGATCCTTTTTATAGTTGTAAAGTTCATCGCTCTCTTAAAAGTCATTTGTTAGTTTGATATATTTCGAAGTATGAGATTTCCAATGAACAAATTTCTAGGTTCTACTTAATACATATAATAGCAAATCTCCTCCTACTCCTTTTCCTCCAAAGTTAGAAATGCATACAAGTTTCTCGTTGTGCTTAGTTTCTACTTTTTCTTATATAAGATAGTTGAAAATTTAAAAGCAGTCAACAAGAACAATTGCTAAGAAACTGGGACAAGAAGGGCCAAACATTCTTGTTTCTTTCCCTACTTAGTAAGGTAGGAATATTGGAAAAGAGATTCAAGGAAATTAGTTATATACCAAAATTGTAGGATAAATGTTACTAGATAAGAACTTCTGATGAATTTGTTGAAAATTGGGATAGTCATCTTAGAAGAATGATATAGGGCTAGCTTGAAAAAAGTTAGGCAAAATAATAAAAAAAAGAAAAAAAAAGATGAAAAGATTATAAACAATAACCTTATAAGTATGTCTCGTACATGATCAAGGAAATTATCTGTCTTAAAAGGATTTCAGGCCTCACAATTGATCTATGATCAAATCCTTTAATAGATGACCCAATTAGTCTTCACATCCAAATTAATAAACAAAAAGATATTAACAAATTGCTAATAAATTATCTATAAAATTATTGCCATTGAATTTGAACCTAATAAAAAAAGTCATAAAATAACTCCAAAATTTATGGCAAAATAAAAATTTAAATTATGTTTCTACATTAACTTTCGAGGTTGCAAAGCACTCTGCTTCAGAGAGTAATAGTGATAATAAACTCAAAGTAGACATATTGCTTTATTAGCTACCATAGATTTGGAATTAGAATCTTGAGAGAAACTTTGCTTGTGATGCTTTAATATTCATCAGATATCTTTTCAACATACCAACACCCTCTACTTATAAGAAGATTTCTGCAACTAAAGAAAACACAAGAAATGAAGCCAATAACAGGAAAATCAAGAGGAATTAGTGTGAATTTTCATAATAGTCAACATCATTTTAAAATAACCCACCAAAATGAGAGTCTCTTAGAATAAAACAAAATTTAATCTTAATTTGAGAGTCTCTTAGATATCCATGATATAAACCTTTTTTTTAGTTGATGCACTACATCCATCGTACTTCCAATATATTAAAGGTTGACATAATCTTCAAGCAACACCAACAAGCTTACATGAAAGTATCTAATGCAAGAAATAGCATCCGCCTTACTCTTGAAAAATAAAAAAATTGACTTGCAGCATCAATACAAAATATTGGAGGCTTAAAAAAATGTCTTGATTAGGTAATAGATTTTCAGTATGGAAAGTAAGGTTAATAGTTATGTGAATGGACAAAGCAAGTACATACGCATTAGGTCCTAACTTTTTGATAATATAGTATGATTTAGAGCTTTAGCATATAGAAGATATAATATCATTCATTATGTTAAATCCATCACTATAATTAGCTTATTACTTTAAATTATGTCAAAATAAAAATTCACTATTTTTGTACATCAATTTTCTTGGCTATAAAAAACTATTTCAAAGAGTGGTAGTAATAAGAAATTTGAAGTAGACAACTATGCTCCATTATTTATGAAAGTTAAGGTTTTTCAAGGGGAAACAAATGGTGCATGTAATTAGTGGATGCCAACACCTAAATGACAGTAAATTTAAAATTTTTAACTTGACATTTGTTAAGCAGGGAATTAGTAATATCAAAACTAAGGAATCGAAGGGTTGTGTCAAAGTGACTTTCAACAAAATATCAAAGCTTAAAGAGGTATTCAAAACGCTAGAGAACGCTTTCCATTATCATAGAAACTGTCGTCATAAGCATTATCCATCTAATAAACAGACTGGAAATAAACTAACGCAAAGATAACTAAACCAAAGTTGGCACATAATTTGTGTTTCCAACTGATAAGACTTTTAGATTTTAGTCATTTTGCATGGCTTGGAAAAATACGGTTTTGATGAATTTGTGTATTTGATCTTTGCCTAGCAAATCCTAGTAAAGCTAATACAAGTTTGTTATCCCAAAGCACAATATATTTTAATTTCTTTAGTGGCCTTAATTTATGTGTATGGTAACTTTTTGAATAAGACGAGTAAATCTATTTATTACGTTGTTGGATGTGAATTCACATGATGGAAAAAAATTATGAAATAAAATAAAATTAGATACATTGAAATTTGGACCCATAGCTTTTTTGAAATCGTCATTTTATTAGTATTGGTTCCAATGTGCCATATGATTTTTATAGTCTCATCTTTCATGTAGTTAATTTTTTTAAGATCCCCAGGGTAAGTCTTTTAAGATTTAGGTGTACCATTGCTTTATCAATTGGTTTGAGTTTCACTTACCTTTTAGTTACTTAAATAACAGGCTTATAGTTTCCATAATTAATAGTAAATTCTTCGTGAATTTCTTTATGCAAATTGTGCAAAGGATATTAAGCAAGCAAGGAATTTGTTAAAATGCGAACTTGCATTTTAATGGATGCTAATAAAGATTTATAATCTATTTTTAAATAATGAGGATGATAAATAAAGTTGAATGCATATAATTCACACAAATATGATATACATACGAGCAACCTTTTTTGAAAAAACTAACCGAAATTGCTTTAATATTAGGGGTGATGATTTGGGCACTTTTAGATTTGCCTGTGGATTGAATTTTAGAGTTCTATTTCGTTAGGGCAGTACTCGTACTCAATTTCAGTCTTAATTTTAATTATTGTTCAAGCTTAGATTAAGGTCCTTAGCCATATTCTAACGTAAGTACAAATTCTCATTCAACACAATTAGGTGTGGACTTATATTGCAATTATAAATCTTCTTTTGCATCTATTATGTCATCAAAAGAGTATTCATGAATTATAATTTTTCGATAGAATTAAGTTTGACCGCACATGATTCTTTTGTGGCTTGCTTAATAGGCTTGAGAGGAGAAGATAATGATTTCTTTGTAGAAACTTTTATATAATTTATTTCACCGCTCATTTGGTCTTGTTTTGTTTAAAAGTCTTTCTATTGGGTTTTTAAGATAATTTTAATCTCATATTTTTGATGAGTTGTCAACTGACTTTTGATGTGACCCCCACTTCTAGTCATTTTGAAGCCGTGGTTGAGAGGAAAAGGTACTTACAGCTGTGATAGTACTAACAAAACACTCATAATATGCCTTGACATTTAGTGATCTAGATAAAACCTTGTATAACATTTTTGGTTGAATTTTAGCTTTGTTCATTTATAATTTCTTACCCAAGAGAATTAATGAAATAAATAACAATAACAAAATAATCATGAGACAAATGACTTTTTTCACCCACTCAAAGCTATCATTTTATTCACATACATCATATTCACCTTACAATGCTTAAATTCTTCATGCAATTGTTTCCTATGTTCTTTGAGTGATAGATATTATTTAATTTCATGTTTTAGATTAGATCATATAAGTTTAGTTTCACTTACAGTACCATGCCAAAATAATTGTGTGATCTATTAGTTTTGATTTTGATTTTGCTCATACTAGTCTTTTAGAATCAAATAGATGGCATTGAAAAGCTCGTTATTCTTTGGAAGAGCATTAGGGCAAATCCTAACTTGGGAACCCTAAGGGCGTATCAAGTTGGTATCAGAGCTCTCGATCCTAGACGGCATGGCATCAAAGAAGGTAGAAGTTTTGGAAGGGAGATGAGCCAATTAAAGGAGGAAGTGGGAGAGAAGCTTTCGTCATTGGAGGGAAAATTTTCATCCCTTGAGGAGAGATTTGGGGGGAATGGAAGAGATGATCCGCAAATTGGTAGAAGCCCAGTTTGCTCAATCAAATCCTAAGGAAAAGGGGAAATCGCCGATGTCAAACCCTAACCCTAATTTCCCAATTAGGGAAGATGGAGCAAGCCAGTCGGGGGAAGCCATGCAAGCACCACCTCACATCTCGCGCCAAGAGCCTTGGTTAAGGGAAGGGTGGGAGGCATCCGGCGTGGGGGGGTGCACCGTGGGAGGGGACCGCCGGCCAAGGGGGAGGAGCCGTACGTGACCCTCACGGTCCGTATGGAGGGTGGCCGATGAGGAGCCGGGAGGAGTGCAAGAGATGGGTCGCACCACTTGGGAGCCACAAGGAGGGTGGTCGAGAGGTCCAGGAGGACCGCCGGAGTTGGGCCGAGCCACAGGAGAGGTCGGGGGTGGTTTGGCCGAGACAACCGGGAGGCGCACACGAGGGGGGCCGAACCCCTTGGGAGCCACCAAGGAGGGGGTGTGCAGACCCCGTATCCAGGGGAGTGGAGGGGGGAAGACCTCAGTGGGAGGGATTTCAGCATGGGCCATGGGAAGATGGCAGGAATCTTCCTCGGACAGATACACGGATGAGGAAATTGAAGATCCCCGTATTTGAAGGGGAAGATGCATACGGATGGGTCTACCGGGTGGAGCGATATTTCACCGTTAACGGCGTCACGGAGGAGGAAAAGCTGATGGCTGTCCCGATTTGCTTGGAGGGGAAATCATTGGCTTGGTTCCAATGGATTGAGGGGCGACAACCTATACGAAGTTGGGAAGAGTTCAAGGACCTATTACTGCACAGGTTCAGAGTGTCCAGTGAGGGCACCCATTATGAACAGTTCATGTCTCTTGTTCAGGAAGGCACAGTGGCAGAGTACCGGGAGCGCTTTGAGCTTTTATCTGGGCGATTTGAGGGGAATGCCCGATGACGCCATGGAGGGGAATTTCATGAAAGGGTTGAAACCCTACATCAGAGCCGCCATCAGGGTGGTCAACCCACGAGGGATAGTGGGAATTATGGAGACAGCTCAGCTGGTTGAGGACAAGCAGAAGGCGGATCAGACACGGAAACCAGGGGGATCTCACCCCACATATCGCTCACCACTCATGCTCGAAGGACCTAAAGGAGGTGACTGCCACTACTCATCCAGAGGAGGTAAAACAGGAGAAAGCCACCACTGTGATGAACCAAGGAGGGTTCAAAGAGACTGACTGACTCCGAATTGAAGGAGAAGAGGGTCAAGGGCCTCTGCTACCGTTGCGACGAGAAATTTGCACCTGGGCATAGGTGTAAAGAGAAGACCCTGCACGTGATAGTGGTGGGAGATTCAGATGGGGACACAGATGAAGGGGCAACAATGGAAAAGCTATGTGAGGTAGAGCATCCTCACCTAGATATGATAGAAGTGAGTCTGAATTCGATGGAAGGTTTACCATTCCATCCCACCATGAAGGTGGAGGGGGAAATTGAAGGGTACAAGGTGAGAGTTTTGTTTGACAGTGGAGCCACTCACAACTCCTTGGCCTATCGAGTGGCGGAACAGTTGAGTCTTGAGGTGATAGCAAGTAAGGAGGTAGAGGTGACCATATGCACAGGACAGAAGGCCCGTATTTATGGGAAATGCAAGGGAGTCACTATTATCTTACAAGGGGAGGTAGTTACTCAAGATTTTTTGCTGATTGATCTGGAAAAAACCGACGCCATCTTGGGTATGCAATGGCTTCAGTCCTTAGGGGACATGGAGGTCAATTGGGAGAAGTTGTTGGTTAAATACAACAGTAATGGTCAGAGGGTGGCACTACAGGGTGACCCTAGCCTATGTGGGTTTCCGACCACCGAGGAATCTACATTCTTTAACCTTGAGGACAAGGTTAATTTTAAAGGAGGAAGTATTGATGCGGGGCCGCCGCCGCCGCCGACCGGTAGAGGGGGGGCCCGCGACCCCGGCAAGCTCGGAAAGCGACCGGAAAGGCGGGACGCGTCGGCCGACCCGCCGAGGGATCGCGCGCGGAGGGGGACGCGGGCGCAGCGCGCGTGACGCAGAGCGGGCGGGGGGCTTCGGCTTGAGCGGAACCGGTCCATTTCTGGACCGGTTTGGCTCGGGTCAGCCCTGAGCTGGGCGGTTCAGCTTGGGCAGCCCACTAGTGGGTTTGGTTTGATCTTTTGCTTGCTATAAGTGGGAAATGAGGGGGGATTTTTAGGGTTATGCAAGATTGAAGTTTTCTCTTAGCCTCTTAGTTCTTTCTCTTGTTTTTTCTAGGGTTTGTAGTGGGAGACCTTGTCCTTCTCGAAGTGGACAAATTGTATCTTGTTTCTCTTGGATTTTGAATGCAAACTTTCTTGTTCTTCCTCTCATCTCTCTTGTGTTGATTTTTGTCTTGGATTTGGAAGAGAAATTTCTTCTTTGGAAGAGCATTAGGGCAAATCCTAACTTGGGAACCCTAAGGCGTATCAGAATTCAACTTAAACAACAACAACATCAAATCTTTATCCCACTATGTTGGATCAGCTACATGAATCCGTTTTGTCCATTGTGTTCTGTTAAGAGCCAAATTCTCATTTAACTCTAATAAAGAAATGTCATTTCTAATATTTTTTAACCAAGTCTTCTAAAGTCTACTTATGCCTTTCTTAACATAAGCCAATAATACATCTACTTTCCTTACCGGGTCCATCGGAAGGCCACCATTTTATATTATGAAAGGAATTTAACATGTATCTAACTTAACAAAATCTCAATTACACGTATACCAATAGGGGTGTAAACAAGCGTAGCTTGAGTAAGCATGACATGCGTTTGAGTTTGAAATGTTTGACTTTATTCTTTTTTCTGAACTCAACTTGTGCTCACTTAGTCTGATAATCTTATGTTCACGTTTGGTTCATTTTAGGCTCATTTGACTCAAATGAAATTAAAATTACTTTTAAAAAGTCTTGCCCCATTAATTCCTTTTCATTACTTTTAATTTTATAAACATGTAATGTTTACTAGTGACTTCCAACAAAAGAGCTAAAACCTATAGGGCTGCAAAGTAAACTATCGAATAATGCATGAGAAATGCGAAGAGAAAATGTAAATATCTTGCCATAAATAAACACACAAAATGATGCCATCAGAAGTTGAAGAATATCAATGAAAAAAAAAAAAGAATGTCTCTGAATCGAAACAAAAATAAGCATAAGTAGATAATACAAAATTAATATAGCAATACAAAATTAAAGCAAAAAATAGACTTTGAATCATCTTAAGCAGAGAAGAAGCTCCACCTGCAAATATATCAGAATGAAAGAAAAAAAATTCTTACGCCACAAAGCTCTAATGTTATGGCCACCAATGATGAGATCGACAACGTTCATATTTCACTAAATGCTTGTTGCAACTAAACCATAAATCCTACTCGAATAGACAAATCTGCAACTAAAACTCTCCATTTGTTCGAGAAATGGAGAGAATGACCCGATTGTGGATCGATTGAAATGAAATATGGAAATGGATTCATGATAAAGGCGTGACTTAGGAAGTTAGGGTTCACTGTATCTCTGCAACTCGATTTTAATCTAATGGTTAAAACGATATATATGAGCTGGTAATGGGATTAATTCGAGCCAATAATAGAATTAGTTTGAGCAAACAAGGCTCTATTTGTATTTGATTCACTGCTCTATTTGTATTTGATTCACTGCAGATATGAGCTCAAAATATATGTTCACATACATGTTGAAGGTGTTTATGAACAATGAGTTTTTTTTTTGAAGGAAAAAAAGAAATGACTTATTGATAGATGCAAGCCTCATGTTGTGTTAACCTATATGCAGCAGAATACGAAGAAAGAAAAAAAAAAATGAAATAAAAAAATGCTAAAATGATTACCTTACCTCAAATCCTGTCGAAATCTCTGCGCAGATCTTACGTATACAGCCGCATGCTGCAATAGCCCCATCTCTCTGCAACGGCGTCGAAAATGTCCTCTCACACTTGCTTCGCCTCGATCAATCCTCCTTTTGCGTCATTGAAATGAGAGCAAAGCTCTCATTCATTTTCTTCCTCCCATTTCCTGCACACAAAACTCCCGTAAGCTTCCATGAACTCCCTCTCAACCTCACTTCTTAGTTTTGCCTCAAAACTCTCGCAAGCACCGTCGCTTATGCCGAGTTCCCTAAGTCAAACGACCTCATGCCATTTAGCCAATCCTGACCCTACACGACCCTTGCCCAACCATTGTATTCGTTCACTCCATAGAGGGAGGGAGGGAGGGATTTCTCCTACTTCACTCCCAAACCGCAAGACCTGCCCTAGCCTTCTTCACCTCCTTCGTGTTTAACTTCACATCTTCGATGACGTTCCCCTCTCGTCTGATCGGAAATGACGACATTTTTTATCAGAAGCAAAGACGGGAGCTTGCTCGATCGAAAGTAGCCATCTATATTGCTTTATGAACGTCGATGATACCTAAAATGGATCATAATTTTGTCTAATGAAATTTATGAGAGGAAATCAACGCGCTTCTCAAGGCAAAATGCACAGATTTCAAGGGAACGCCGCGCAAATCAAGACTACCCCATTTTTTCATCTACATTATTATTATTATTTAAAAGGATAAAAAAATCTGATTTGTTAACCTCGTATTCTCCTCGTATCTGTCTGCTCTGGCTCCAATCAAATCCTCGAAATCTCGTTCATGTTTGTATCTCCTCTCGTAAATCTAGCAACACCAACAGCTCGCCTCGATTAGCTCCTCTGCTCGTCGTTCCTTTTGTTAATAAACTGGAATCAAACTTCAATTCATTTTTCCTTTTTCTTTTACGCACGATAAGCTCTCGGAATCCTCCAAATCCCATGAAATCTCTCCAGCTTCCGATTCCTATGGCCTCCTTCAATCCACTTGTTTAAGCCTTCATATCTCGTCTCCCTCCATCTCAGTTGTAACCTCCACAGCCTGGTTCCACCTACCAACTTGATCCGTTCCCTGTTACTCATACGAACGACCGAATCATCTGCTCTTCCGGATTCCCCAACAACAGTCGAAGCCGCCCCCCTTCGATCTCGACCTCACTCCACACCCATTCACACTACCCGACTCCATAGCAGACAAGGACATCCAATTGCCAAGCTGCTTCCAATTCTTCCTACCACTCGACTCCCAGCCAAACCGAACCTTGACCGCCACACGATCTCCACCTCCTAGCCGCACGCCGACCTTGTTTCCTCACAACACACCTGCATCCAACCTGAGAGCTCCCGTCAATCTGATCTACAGGCCGAACGTCGAGCCTAGCTCTGCTCGATCCGACATCCTGTGCCAATCTCCTATACACCTTACTCCAGACAGCTGATTCTCCAGCCATGACCCGATTGGGCTCCGTCCGACTTCCCTCTGCTATAGAAGCTAAATAGCTCCATCAATACTTCTCATGTGAAAACTCTAGTTGTTGCCTCTTCCTAAAGCCCTTAAGAAGGCACTTTTCCTCCACTAGCAAAGTATCCTACAGCCAACTGAAGCCACTCCACTTCCTCTCCAAAATAACAAACCTCAACAAGCTTATCCCCTATAACATACTTCCTCCTCCAAACAGTAGCCCATTCCATTTTCCCTCTGCCATTATTATTACTAATTATTGTTATTAATTGCTATTGATATTAGTGCTATGATAATAATAATTATTTAGTAAAAAAGAGAAAAAATAAGAACAAGTTAAAAAAAAAAGAGTAAGAAAAAGGTTCTTTTGTGCCTTGATTTTTTCGTGCATTTACATCATCGTCGCCGCCCTCGACATGAAAATTGTCTCAGTTACCTCGTTCACAAACATATAAATGGTCTCCTAACCCAAAAACCTTTTAAATCTTGTTTTTGGCGCTCTTGGCGCGCTGGGTGACCACCCTACATGTTCTTGTAGTGCGGTGGGAGGAAACTTGGTGCGACATTTGCGGCGAGACGGGTAGGCCTTTAAGCGCTCTCATAGTGTGACAAGGACAATCTTAAATATCCATGTATGTGCTATCATGCCTGCGGGAAAAAAAACTGTATTTTCAAAAAAGTACCTCAAAGAACACAACACACTATTGTGGTGTGGTAGGATTAAAAATCACGGCCGTGGTGTCGCCCGACACCTACCCTTCGCGCTCTCGTAGCATATTAGAGAAGGCTTAACTTCCTAAATTTCTCCTAAATAGGGGAAACGTCGGGAGGCTGTCAAATTTTTCAGTAAACAAAGGACTTGGATTTGAACAAATTATAGGGGACTTGAATTCGACGAAATGGCAGGGGACAAAACTTGCACAACAATGAATTAGACTTAAATAAATGCATAAAATGAATCTATAATTCACAAAATGAACAAATAATCAAACACTAAATGAACATTAATGTGCAAACAAGAATCTGTAATAAACCTAAATGAATAGGAAATACTTGTGATGAATATCACTGAACAAATGAGAAATCTGTGTTGAACACAAGTCCAAGCAAATGCATCAAGTGATAAAGGAGTTCCAATGTACACAATGAACTATTCATGAATGGTGGTAGGAGACACGTAGTGACATGCTTGTGAGCTAAGCATGAAGATATACAATGGCTATTGCAACTTCCGTACAATCAACGTCCATCTACAAACAAGCATATCGAACCTCTACAAGTAATGAAGGTCAATGCATCATGAATATGGTGAGTTGGTGCATCCGAGGAAGTTCGAAGCACGTGAAGTTTACGCACAATCAATACTGCTTAGCTTCGAATGTGACTTGCTGGTGAATAAAGATTAAATAACCAACATGCGATGAGCATAGTGACATTCATATAATTGGCACTAATCAACATACAAGCAAACACATCAATTTCTATGGACGATGAAGGTTAACATGGAATGAATATAGTGATTCGTCAGTCAACATGCTTAGAGAAATCAGTAGTGAAGGCAGCTCAACTGGCACTCAACATTGATCAACATGCAAGTAAGTATATTAGTATCATACGAACATAAAATCAGTGTGCAATGAACGTACCAAATTGTCTGCAAACAACAAGGCCTCTTGCTAATATATAGTGTTGCATACGATAAATGCTAAAGCCTGCTGACAATGACATAAAATTTGTGGTATGCACAGTAGTATTATATGAGTGGTAGCTAGCAACAATAGTGAATGCTACAACATCCTCACAGTCAATGACTATCTAATGGAAGGCTAATACCCCGATCTCTTGCAAGCAAAATGTGGTTGATCTGTGACAAGTGAAAACACCCACGAGCCATTGCAGGAGATTCGTTAGTGCACGACAGTCTTCCTACATAAAGTTGCAAATGACCTTCAGCGCATCATTCAATATGCTACCCCACGTCATCGGATTCACAACACTCGTACAAGCGGACAAAAGACATCTCTCAAGCTTTAAACAAAATCCGTCGCATGTTGCTTGCACACGCGTGCCGTTAGAAGATGTTGTGCTGGTCAATAAATGAAACTAAATTCGAGTCGATCCTTCCATGAAAATAAATAGGAGTCGACACGGTTCTGATCATCAAACAAATATACGATTGTGGCACCGACCGGGATATTTATTTTATATATTCATATTATGCCTTCAAGGTCTATAACAAAGAAAATTTACTAATAAATCCATAAAGCTGACAACGAACCCGATCATTTGTCGTTAAGTTGACAAAGTTGAGAAGACTCGACAAATGAAATGAAATTACCGATGAATACCCCAATGATGGACATGTTGACAGAAAATCTCAATTGAAGGCGAACCCAAATATTTTAAAATGCCTTTAAATTCACATAAAAATTCTAAATTTAAAAAATCACCAAATTTAAGATATATAAAGTTGAAATAAAACATTAAAATACTTAAAGCAAAATTCTTATATCCTCTGCAATAGTTTGTCAAGGTGCACAAATTTGAAAATCACTTTAGCTCACAAAGAGCAAATGTTTGGTCGAGAATATTACTAGGATTCATTCTCAATCCGTCTCTTGCCAGTAAGGACGTGGCACGTGTCCTCAAATCAGCAGTTTTACCGCCAAATGACACTACAGGTAAACGATTATGACCAAGATCCTTTTACCTGGCGTTTGCCGCCAAATGACATCATTGAATTACGGTCATGGTTAGAGCCCGCATGTTCCATAACGGCGTTTAATCATTGAGTAATGAATTAATAGGATATGATCGATAGGGAACAAAATCTTCTATTAGTTAAGGTGGATTCAAATTTGTCCCCTTAGATAAATATTCATCTCAGGTCTGCAAGTTACCCTTGGACGAAATAATTTATGGCTGCCGGCAATGATCCTTCTGTCAGGTGTTGACCTCTGTATAATACCCAAAGGAAAAAAAAGAAATCATACCTTAGCTTTGTCGAATCTCCAAAATCCCGCCCAGATACCTTGTTTCGTCGAGGGAATCCCGTAAATCCTGCTACGAGTGTGTCCCTTCCCCGATATCTCGTGAGCTTGCCTCGCTCACACATCCACCTGAGTCAATAAAATGAAGATGAAGGGAGGGGTTTAGTCCCGCTTCTCCTCGCTTTGATCCCACGATCAACAATCCTGACCACAACAAGCTCCCGACCTCCTCACCCTCATCACTAGCTCTTCCGAACCGAAGCCATAAGTTGGCCACATCTCCACGCTTCCTCTCACCTCTCCGAACCCCTACAGCCGTTGAAGCCCAACAATCATCCACCTCCCTCTCTGCTTCAAACCACACAAACTTGCCGCAGGTTAGAGAGAGAGAGAGGGATCTCCCTACCTAAGCCGCCGCCCCTCTCACGACCTCCTGCTCCTTGCCGACCGACCCTCTGAAGCCAAATCTCTGATCTCCACCAAGCCAAAGCCAGCCCCGAACTCTTTGCTCCTAATCTCTGCCTTGTCCGACCCTGTCCAGTTCGATCGCAAGCCAAAGCCCTAACCTGACATCTATAAGTCGGACTCATACCCGCCTATATTCCCTATTTTGATCCAAGCCAAACCGACCCCCATTAGGTATTTATTTTTGTTTGATTTTTTTTTATTATCACTAATTATCATTATATAATTATCTTTTATTATCATTATAAATAGATTTTGTTATTCTTATTATATATTTATATGAGAGAGAGAGAGTGTGTGTGTTTGTTAAAAAAAAGAGAAAAATGAGACAAAAAAAGAGAAATATTTAAAAAAAGAGAAATATTTAAAAAAAAAAAGAAAGGGTTTTGTGCTTTCCATCGCCGTCACCACCGGTCCATATTCAAAGGTATATTTTCTAAACTTAAAAATCATTCTCTCGTGGCTTGCGACGAGTCGGCAAAACCCCTACGCGCTCACGTAGCGTAGTGGGGAGGGAAATCGGCGCGGCCCTTGCAACGACCTAAAAAAATCCTTCTTTAATGTTAGTAACAAGCCGACAAACCCCTACGCGCTCACGTAGCGTAGTTGGGAGGGAAACCGGCGCGACGCTTGCGGCGGGGATAAAAAAAAAAATAAACCCTTAAACGCTCATGTAGCGGGCGGGGATAAAAAAAATAATATGCAACTGCGGTGTCATTTGACACTTACCTGAGGCTCTCAAGTAGCGATGATGGGAAGGTTGCCTCTTGGTTTTTCCCCTAAACTGGGGAGATGCCGGGAGGTTGCCAAAATTTGGACTGAAAATACAAAAAATGACTTGGTCTCGAACTCATGAACTTTGGAACATAATTGAATCATATGCAAGGGAGATCAAGTTCAAATGAACTAAATGCAAAATAACTCAAACTTAAATAAACTATAAAGAAACTACACTTGAGTTTAAACTCAAGTTGGACTTGATTTGCATATTAAGCATAACTTTAACATTTGAACTTGAGCAAAGATTTGACTTGGACTGCGGAAGACTTGTACTTGAACATGAGCTCGGACTCAAGCTGAACTGAACTCGAACTGAAGTGAACTTGAATGTGGACCAAAGCTGACAAGAACAATGGATGAAATTGAACTCAACTTGAACTTATATTGGACTTAATTGAACTACAAGATAACAACATGAAAATGAGGATTAAATGAGATTGCAATTGAATTACAAATTGCTTTTAAAAAATAGAGAACTTGTAAATATCATTTGTTTGCAAGTGACAAGAAGAGTTTGAAGGACGTGTTTTGACTTCAAAGCCATGATATAGAGACTTCCTGGGGTCATGATAATTGACTTGTGATGACTACTTCAATTAGAATGCAAGTTTTAATGAGCAAAGATTAAGAAGATTGAAAGAGTTAATAATCCGATTATAGAACCATGACGTGGGCATCCGAACCATGCCAAATGATAATCATCATTGTTCAAATAAGGATCATTGAAAGACTTATGGCTCTCTCACAAGAAACAATGCAAAGATCTTCAAACAAGTAGCCACCTTGATCATTTAAATGCATTCAAATCAAATATCACACAAGCAAACAAGGATTCATGCATAGGTTGATTATAAACCCTGGCATGGAACTTTTGGACAACATTACTTGGCTTGTAAGAGTCTTGTCAGTTGTAAAGAAAATGCTGATGATGATAATATCAAATTCATCATGCTTGTTGCAAATCACCTTTGAAAATAAAGGGCTTCTAAGTATAACTTGTTTGCAAGTAACAGGAAGACAGGAAGAAACACAATTTGATTCTAAAGTCATGATATGAAGGAGCTTTTGATTGTAATTTATAATGATAAGTGTAACTCATCCCTAAGCAACAAATAAGGAGGGCATTGTAAGAGATGTGGCGAGTTATCTATAAGCTATAATAATTGGCTCATATAAACTATGTCAGTTTAAGTGCAAATATTCGAGCGACAATGATATTAGTATTGTCATTTGTATTATGAGCCAGTTTCGACACAACGGAAAGTTATATTGTATATGGAGAGTTGTTTAGAGGTGACAACTAGAGATGTGCAACTATCATGTATATGAAAGGTGGATATATGCATGCAAATGATGAACGATGAAATTCAGATCGCTCGGAGTGTTCAACCAAGTTAACTCATGAATAAGAGAAAGTGTTATATATATCCATTGTCACGACCCAACCCAACCGGGACGGATCCCGCTCGCATCGGGCCGCGACGGGACTTAAAAAAATCCAGGATCTAGCTTTGGAATTTGCTTCAGACTTTCTTCCAATTATTAAATAGACAAAAAAACACAGAGCTACTATAAACATCCAAATGCAGAATGATTCATCTATCTTTTCTTTCCTCAAAATAAACATATACAAATACAGTACATGACTTACAGAAAAAAAGAGCATAACAGAACAGATAAGCCATGACTGCATAAAAATCAAAAGTACAAAATACCTAATCTCAGTTCAGACACAGAACTTCTAGTTCAAGACTTCCTTCCCCTTCCCAGAACCTGAAAACCACGCAGAAAACAAGGATGAGCTAACAGCTCAGCAAGACATCAATCTCCAATCAAAATAATCAGAAACTCACATCAGAAAACATATATCAGAAACTAGCCGTACGGAAATCATAGAAAAAACATAACAGATACTTGATCAATCAGAAATCAAACAACTGATACAGAAAACTGAAGTCATTTCAAATCAGAGTTCAGAATAGATATTATAAAGCTATCAAATCACAGAGCAGACAGAATCGTACGGAATAACCAGAATCGTACAGAAATCAGAAATCATAGTAGAAATAATCACATTACAGCTTTACAGAACAGAACTTCCTTCCAGATGTCAGAACTTCCCCTTATATCTCCCTTATGCTTATAGCACCAGAACTTTCCCTTATGGCTCCCTTTTGTGCTTATAGCACCAGAACAGAACAGATATACAAAATTTCAGATTTCAGAACTTCCCCTTATGTCTCCCTTCCCGGACCCAGACAACGGAATCACATAGGATTTCGGCCCCTTATAACTCCCTTCTGATAGCATATAATTAATCAATTCATTCAATGTACAATTCAGGACAAAAGCATAATTCGTACGAAAAACCAGCAGCATAACGGTAGTATACAGAATTTACACAAAATTCACAGATTCAGAAATTTACCAAATTATCACAGAATATTCACAACAACATTGTAAGACTTTCATTGTACTGACAAAACATTTTTCAACATCCTGATAATTTGCAGTTCAATTAAAACACCGCGGAATTCAAAATATTCGGTAAAAATCTTCCATAAAATACTCAAAACGTACACAATTATCATCTAAAAAATATACCAAAAGTTACGCGGTAAAACCTGAAGCAGTAGAAAATAACACACGAAATTCGCTAACGGAAACAAAATCCGGAACAAAAAAGTCGTCAAAATTCACGTTTCTGAAAATTGAGAAAGGCGGAATGTGCCTTACCTCGAGTCGGTCAACTTTCCCAACTACGGCGACGGACGAAAACGAGTTGAAGTCGCCCCAAAATTCACTTTTCCTCTTTTCCCTTCGTTTTTCTCTCTTCTGGGCTTTCTCTCTCTTCAAAATCGGCACTATTCAGATATTTATTAAGCAGGATCGTCCCGTACGATGTCCCGATCGTCCCGGGACGATCTTCTCTGGACTCAATCGTCCAAACGAAAATAAATTCCAAATTTTTCGTCCCTGGACGAAACTCTCTGTATTGGTTCGTCCCGACGGTTCGTCCCGACTGTTCCAGGTTCGTACAGACGAAAATGACAGATTTCTTCACAATTTTCTTCAGTTCGTCCGGGACTAAGGCAGTTCGTACGGGACTAACAGCACTAAAAAAAATAGCTTTTTGAAGGGTTTTACATCCATCATGCAATCAAATGCTACTGGAATGATTTTGCATGTGGTGAACATAGTAGCACCTTCACAATCAACATTTATATGCAAACAAACAAATGAAAATCAAAGATATGAAAATTGGAAGGGTATATATAATTGATTGCAAGCAAAGATCAACGATGCAAGTTCACCATGCTGACCACAAGAAAATATAGAAAAGTTCTCACTCATACAGAAGTCCACTTATGGGTGATGATGATTAATGTCAGTGGATGATAAATCATCCATACACTCCATAACCACTTAGCATTAGTCAATTATATCAGCCTTCCACAAGCAAGGATAAAAGATCTGCAATACACATGAGTGTTCTACGAATATAAATGTATATGCAACATACCACCCATTGGTAAATACAAAAAGACTTCAGTAAATGTAGTATCCTGTAGTCAACTTCAATTTGCAAATGAATACATCTACCTACAGCAGTAGTGAATATGTTATAAGGACCAAAACAACAATGAAATGTACAAAGAATGCAATGAATGCAAGTTCATACTAGCTTCTGCGAAAGTAAGATATTCGTTAGTGCACTAAAATCTATCTTCATAAACCATGCAAGTAGTGCACGATAATCTACATGTATAAAGCAGCGAACAACTCAATTCAGGAGCTACTACGCCACGCCACCGAATCCGCAACACTCGTATTGGCAGATAGAAGACGTATATAAGTTCTCAAATGGAATGTTATGTGCATTCAAATGTAGTTACTTGCATAACTAAAATATCTCAAAATACTCCTGCACATGCACCTTAATTTGTATACACATAGGTACACGAAAGGGGTGAGTATAATCAAACACCTACATGGGCCCCGGCGAGCATGTTGTTAGCACACATGTGACGTATAGGAATGCTGCACGGGTTCTTAAATTTGAACCTGATCCTCCTAAGCATGTAGATATGAGTTGACAATGTTCAGTAAATAATTATAAAATGCCCCCCAAACACCTGCATGGGCCCCGACGAGCGTGTTATGTGTACACACGTGACGTTTAGGGATACTGCGCGGGTTAATAATCGAATTCAAGTTCAAACCTAATCATTCTATACAGATCAATAGGAGTCGACAGAGTTCAAACCATTAAACAAATGTAGTTGTGGTGACCGTTATATTTATTTTAATACATTCATATTAGGCCTTCAAGGCTTATAACAATATGAATTCACTAATAAAGACACAAAACCGGATCCCATATCGGCAAGTTGATAGAGTCGACAAGGTTTACTCAATGAATGATCCCATATTTACCTCGATGATGGCCGTGTTGAATTCATATCTCAACCGGAGGGGTCCCATATATTTTTCAAATATCTCTAAATTTTCATAAAATACAAAAAAATAGAAATAATCCCTTATACTCTGATGATGGCCGCATTGAACGTAGATCTCAACCGGAGGGGTGATTCAAATACTCTTAGATGCCTCTCAAATGCTCAAATATCCCCAAAATCTAAAATTTCCAAAAATCATCCAAATCTGAAATATATAAAATTGAAATCAAATCATCAACCACTTAAAGCATGAAATCCATTCACCCTCCATAACAGTTTGCCGGGGTGGACAAATTAAAATTTACTTCAGCTCACATAGAGCCAAATGTCTAGTCGAAAATATCACTAGGATCTATTTCAAATAGTTTTCTGCCATTAAGGACGTGGTACATGTCCTCTAAGTGACGGTTTTCCCACCAAATCGCACCATAGGATAAACGATTATGACCCGGGGCCCTCTGAATTGAGTGGTTTTGCCGTCAAATGGCACCACGAAATACCGGTTATGGCCAGAGCCAATACGCTCCTTAGTTGCATCAAATCCTTGAGATATGAATCAATAAGATATGATCGATAGGGCATAAAGCCCTCTGTTAGCTAGGGTGGTTTCAAATTTGTCCCCTTAAATAAACATCCACCCCAGGTCTACAAGGTCCCCTTGGATGAAGCAACACATCACTGCCGATAAGGATCCTTCTGTCAGGTTAGGTCGACTACCTCCTCTGACTAAGTAGACCAGGGTCTATGATGGCCCGGGACGACAGAACCATGTGATCTTGATTGGGTCTATCATCCATTCCCCCACCATCAGCTTTAGGTGCAAGATGATGAAATTTTCAATTTTAAATATCAAATCTTCCAACTTTCTAATTTCCACATTTTCTAAGCCTAATGCTGCTATTATATGCCAGATAACGTGTACTCTACATGTATCTGATTGGCGACTATCCTTAATCGAAAGTTCTCTCTCGTTATCGGGAGGGGTAATTAATTATAGGAGCTTGCACCTATAGGAAACCAGAACTCAGATCATAAAGTCCTCGCAAATGAGGGCAAAATCTCTGGGTAGTGTCTTATCTACAAACCCATCTACCTTCCCAAAATTTACCCTGGAACTTAATTCGTTAAAACTCCATCGCTAAAGAAAAATAATAGTCGGGCGGAGGCCGGGGCCGAATTTTCGGAGCCAACATCAGGTTGTTGGGTCAACTATCTCCTATGACTAAGTAGACCAAGGACCATAATGACTCGGGACGACGGAACCATAGGATCTTGATCGAGTCTATCATCACTTTCCCCACCATCCGCTTTAAGTGCAATGGGGTAAATTTTCAAATTTAAATGTTAAAATTTTAATTACCTAAAATCATGATGCTACTATAAGCTAGATGCCTTGTATCTATTTGACGACTAGTCGTAATTGAAAGTTCTCTCTCTTTATTGGGAGGGGTAATTAACTATAGGGGCTTGCGCCTATAAGAAATATGAACTCAGATCATAAAGTCCTCATAAAATGAGGTTGAAATATCTGGGTTTGTCTTATTCAAAACCCAATGTCTTCTGAAAATGTCTCAAAACATAAGCTTTAAAACTCTCCTCGATAACATGAAGAAAAAAGGAAGGAGCCGTGAATTTTCAGAGCCCACACCATTTAAATCTCGTCTAATAAAAATACTTTTTTTAAGATGCATCTTTTATATTAATTATTCTAAATCATTCTAAAATTTTAATTTTTAATACATATTCAAATCTATTTGAGGAGCATAAGCATTTATGATATTAATAATCTTAATATCAAAACAATCTTTGAAGCTAGAATTATATCTCCAATTCTATTAATTTTTATCACATTATCCTTCAAACTCTTATTTATAATCACACCCACCCCATTTCTAGTATGACTTATACTTGAATACCATTGTTTAAATTATAAACTATCAATCTTATTAGCCTTCTCTCAAACCTATTTAGTTCCATGAATGCATAGAATATTTATCTTCATATGAATCATAATATATATATATATATATATATATATATAATATTAATTATATTAATTTCAATATAAGAGAACCTATATTCCATATTCATATTCTTTTTTTTTTTGGGAATTTTTGGGGCATAGCCCGTATCATTGATCAAAAGAAATTACAAGTAAATGAAAAAAGAGCAAAATATAATCCAAAATCTCAAACAACAAAGATTAAGGATTCTAAAAAACCAAAACTACAATTGAAAACAAAAAAAAAAAAACAAATTGGCTAGAACAATGTTTAAAATTGCGTATTCAGGTATTGAGGCGTTTTTCATTTGTGAGGCAAGGCGTAAGCCTCAAAATCAAAAGATTGCTTAAATATAAAATGATAAATTTTTATATACTAATGAGTGAATAATATAAAATATAAAAAAAGCATAAGATATGAAGTGAAATCAAAATATCTCAATAATAAGACAGCATGAAATATAGTTCAACTCAAAATTCTATCTTTTTGAAATCCATGTATTCTTTTCATTAACATATAATTCCAATTTTAAAAAATAAATAGCAATAACTTATCACACATAAGAACTCATAAGTCATCATCACTGTCATCACTAAGGGTTCTTCATTTGAATCATCATTATGGTGAACTTCTCTCTCCCCTTCCTTCTCTCCTATAGAGTCCAATGTCGGGCATTTACTTCAAGATTTATGTAAGTTTTAATATATATAGCGTGAGGCGTAAGCCTCATGCCAGTGAGGCGAGGCGGGCCTCAAGGCAGGCCTCAACTAAGTTGAGGCGCAAGCCTCATTAAAAAAACTCGAGGCGTAAGTATAAAGCTCGGATCTGGTCAGAAAGCATGAATGGGACAATACAAGAGCAAAGTCCCTTGTTGCCAAATAGACTGTCCTAGAGGCAGCTGATAAACAACATTCATCATCGTCCTTCCAAAAAAATCACCCAGGCAACCAGACGAGTTAACGAAAATTACTAGCACCCCAAAAACAATTAAGACGAAAACAGCAGTAGCAGAAGCAACCAACTCCAGATCAGAGGCCAAAAACAAAAATTCAAGTGTATTCCCAGCCATGAGTTTTATATGAAATGGCTTTTCTGATTTTGGCAGCCACCGTGGTATCACAATCAATGACCCCACCAAAAATCCTATCATTTCGTGCTCTCTATAAGTAGTAAATAATGGCACAAGCAGGAAGCAAAAAGTAATTTTTAGTCTGTGTGCCAAGTAGCCTTGCTCCAAAATACTGTCAAAACGTTGATGCAAATTTGGTCTCATCATTAACCCATTCAGCCAAGGGAGAAGAGACTTGGCAATGCCAAAAGTGTAACTGCACTCAAAGAAAATGTGCGAATGTGTTTCCCTTTCACAATGACAGAAATAGCAGATATTCGGTGTGATAATCCCACGAGAGGCAAGCACATCAGAGGTTTTTAAACCTCCTTTAAAAGCTAACCAAGCATATACCGAGAAACGGAGTGCAGATTTTTTGTGCCATATAAAGTTGTACCGATTAACCTTATTCAAATTGGTGAAAAACTGGGAGCGAAAGGTTCTAAAATTTGGGTTTTGCTTGCCAAGCCATAAATGATTCGCCTCATTATAGTCAATGGTAACCTCATGAATGAGGGAGCTAATGTGACTGTCAAAACATTGGGGGAGTATTCACTTATCTTCCATAATAATGTTAGAAAGCTTCCAGTCAAAAAGTTGAGTGTAACTAGCCAGAGAGTGTGAGTATTTCAAGCATTCAGCAATAGAAGTTCCTCCATACCAAGGGTCCCAGAGAACAAAGAGGGAACTATTCGAATTAATAGCAAAAGAAATACAGTTTTGATATCAAATGCTTTATTGCAAATGAATTTCCATTACTGAGAGATGTTCACTGGCATAAAGTTCCACAGAGAGTTGTATTTGACCTTCCACCAACTAAAGAGCAAGTTGTTGTTATTAAGGAATCTCCAAATGATTGAATAAGCAAAACCGTGATAGAGAGAATCAATAGAGGGAATGCCCAGACATAGTAAAAAGTTTTCTATGATTGATGTTGCCAAAAAAAGTGAATCTAGAACACATGCGGCTAATAAGCTTGCAGCAGCTTTTAGGTATGATCATGGTTTAAAATTGCGCAATATGAGGCTCGCCTTTGCGCAATTCCAGTGAAAAGCGCCTTGAGGCTTACTCCTCAAGCTTTATTTATAAGGCTTGCGCCTCAATTTGGTTGAGGCCCACCGTAAGACGCGCCTCGCCTCACTGGCGTGAGGCTTACGCCTCACCCGATATATATTAAAACTTACATAAATCCTGAAGTAAAGCCGCAAACAAATCACACTTCGTGTACCCCCTTGTCGCAGCAACTTCCTCTCAACTTCCTTAACCTCTAACCCGTCGCCATTTTTTAACATATTATTTGAGTATTATATACAAATTTACTTTTAACATTTATTTGCACTTAATGCAATTTTTTTATTATAAGGCTCACACCTCAAAATGCCTTGAGGCTTACACCTCGCCTTACAAAAAAAAAAAAAAACGCCTCAATACCTAATTGCGCATTTTTAAACATGGTGATGATAGTACTAATGACTTATGAGTTCTTATGTGATATGTCATTGCTATTTATTTTTGGAATTATATGTTAATAAAAAGAATATTGTGATTTGGGAAAGATGGAGTTTGAGTTGAACTATATTTCATGTTGTCTTATTATTGGGATATTTTAATTTCACTTCATATCTTGTGCATTTTTATATTTTATATATTATTTACTCATTAGTATATACAAAATTTATCATCTTATGTTTACGCAATTTTTTGATTTTGAGGCTTACGCCTCGAAACGTCTTGAGGCTTACGCCTCACGAACGAAAAACGCCTCAATACTCGATTACGCAATTTTAAACATTGGGTATGATAGAGCCACGAATCCAGTAAGCAAGAGTGTTGCATATGGTGAATTTTATGTATTGGATTCTACCCGCAAAAGACAACGTTGTAGCTTTCCAACCATCTAATAGAGTAGTGATTTTGAGCAGTAAAGGTTGAAAATCAATCACTTTAAGTTTCTTGTACAAAATAGGCAGGCTCAAGTATTTGATGGGGCAGTGGGATTGTTGTATGCTGAGGATGTCACAAAAATCCGCAGTATTAGGGGCGTTTTTAGAAAGCAAGATGGAGCTTTTGTGCGGATTAACATGTAGTCCTGAAACAGAAGCAAAAGTTTTAAGAATGGAATTGAGGGTATGAGCATTGCTAATGGAGGCAGTGCCAAAGACAAGAAGGTCATCCGCAAACATAAGATGAGTAATGTTACAGCTCCCAGCAGATATACCCCTAAATAAATTGTTGGAATGGGCCATTTCAAAGCTAGAGGATAAACCATCCATGATGATACTAAAAAGGTATGGGGAGAGTGGGCAACCTTGCCTGATACCAGAAGTGGAGCAAAAGTAGTCTTCAAGCGCCCCATTAATTCAGATAAAGAAGTGAACATCAGTAGTGCAAGCTTTGATCCAAGAAATGAACATCTCAGGGAAACCTTTGGCCTCTAGTCTACTATACAGAAACTCTCTAGAGAAAGTGTCAAAGGCCTTAGTGATATCAAATTTTGCGCATAAATATTTTTCCTTGGCTTTGAGATTGAAGTTTCCGAGTAGATCAGCAGCTAATAAAATGTTATCAGATATGATTCTCTTATGAATAAAACCACTTTGGCTAGGATGAATGATGTAAGGGAGCACATCCTTCATCCTATTGGCAATAAGCTTAGCAATAATCTTGTAAATAACATTTCAGAGGGCAATAGGTCTAAAATCTTTGACATTGTTGGCATGAGGATGCTTAGGGATAAGAGCTAAGGCAGTAGCTTTGGCTTGATTTGGCATGTAACCAGTGTTAAAGAAAAAGGTAACTGCATTGCACAATTGGTGCTGTATGGTGTTCCAAGTGGCTCTATAGAATTCAAAAGTAAAACCGTCATGACTTTGCCAGAGAAAACAATGCTCTTAATTTCTTCCATGGTAACCAGTGCAATGAGAGAGTTTGCAAGATGGCTAGGTACCAAGTTCCCAGCAAGTATATCAAAATATTGTTGATCCATACTAGAGGGGCCTGGAGTGTTAAAAAGCTTGTGGCAATGGTTAGTGAAGACATTAGCAATGTCTTGATGAGAAGTAAAGGTTCCGAGCTCAGTAGCGATTTCCTTGATACGACTGTGGTTTTTGGAAATGTTTATTTTGGAGTATAGGAACCTTAAGTCATCCTCCCCGTGTGAAAGCCACTTCACCTTGGCTCTTTGAATGATCCAGCTAGTAAGAGTGGAATTGTAGTAGGCTAGCTTAGTGTTGATGGTCTTAAGATTGCTGTTGAGTTGGGAATCCAAAGGGTAGATTTGAATTTGAGTTATGATAGTGTTGTTGAGCCTTGAGAATGTCAGTTTCAGTTTGGATGGAGTTGGCATTAGACTAAGCCTTGTGTTTCATGATATTTTTAAGAGTCTTGAGTTTATAGCAGAAAGAGCTTTAGGGGCTGCTCTTATTGGACATTGAAAACACCTCCATCTGGCTATTCCAAAAATCAGGAAATTTGGTACAATAATTTTTGTACAAGAATCTGTGCCCTCTCCTATTATCGTAGCATTTACCAAAATTAAGGGGGAGTGGTCATAACAATCAGGATCACCAACTCTATAGAAGGAGTTGGGAAAGTTAACAAACCAACTATTATTAACCAGAACCCGGTCTAGTTTAATATGAATGGGGTTTAGCTATTGTTGATTATGCCAAGTGTAAAAGTGGCCAACAGAGGAGAGATCGTGCATCCCAGTGTTGAAAATCATACTGTTGAAGTCTCATAGATTCTGATTAGTAAGAGCAGTGCCCCCAACTTTATCTCCCAAAGTACGACAACAATTAAAATCACCAATAATAGTCCAAGGAATATTAATGGAGTCAGCAATATCTTGAATATTCTTCCACGGTATTTGTCTTTCCGAATGGGAGTTGCTAGCATAAACAACAGTTACAACACATATAGAGGTAAAGTTAACAGTAATCATGCCATGGATAAATTGGCTAGTCATGTGATAAGGAGTGAAATTCAATGCATCTTTATTCCATTTAACCTAGATGCGGCCAGGGCTAGAATGGAGAAAGTTGTCACAAGAGGCTTCCTTAGGAAAAATTTTGTGGTTGGCTTGAAACCAAGGATTGGAGAGATTGGAGTGGGTGATTTTAGCTTCGAGAATGAAGATGAGGCCAATTAGCCGACCCCACGTAGTGGGATAAATGCTTGATGTTGTTGTTGTTGTTGTTGTAATGAAGAGGAGGCCAATGTTATTGGCACGGGCAAGTTGCTTGTAGCAAGACACTTTGTTTGGGCTGTTAAACCCACGAATGTTCCAAGCTGTAATGTTAGGTAGGTTCATTAGGATTTAGAGTTGGGGGTGGAGGCCTTTTTGGATTGCTTGCCTCTGGTTTGCTTATGGTTTTGATTAGCTTTTTGTTGGGTTTTTGTGGAATTGGAGCTAGAGGTGGATGCCTCATTGGAGAAAGGAGGAATGTTGGGTTGGTGATTACGGGGGGAGGTTTGGGGGGGACTACTATGGTTTGGGTTGTTGGGTGCTTGGTTAGAAGTTATTTTGAAGAGAGGTAGAAGTGTGCACTTCTTCATGCTTGTCCTGATCAGACAAAGCATGGAATTTGTTTTTTGTATTTATGAGAGGAGGCTCTTGAGGCTGCGGGTTGAGGTATGGGTCATCTTGTATTTCTTCTGATGGGGAGTTTAAGTTTGGTAAGAGAGTACCAAAACTTTGATTTTGGGACAAAGGCAAGTTTTGTAGTGGAGGAGGATTTGTGTTTGGTTGATTTAACTTGGTGGGAGGAGGGGGTTTGGGAATGGTAAGTCTGGGAGGAGGGGTAAAGCGCGGCTTGCGACTGGAACTCCTTCCCCTAGGTTTATTAGTGACTTGGGGTTTGAGAATGGGATCTTTAGGGCAAAGTGTTGGGGGATGCATGATTGAGCCACATTGAGAATAGTGTTCGGGCTTCCAGTCGTATTGAACTCTTAAGGGTGTGGCTTTTCCGTCAACACTATAGAAGATTTCTTCAGGTAAGGGTGAGTTGCTAGTAACTTGAACAATACTCTAGCGAAAGTCAATCGAGTTTTAGCCGCATTAAGGGCATCAACAACAATGGGTATACCAACACAACTAGCAAGTTTAGATATACCTTCCGGCGTCCAGAGAGAGAGCGGCAAATTCATGATTTTGATCCAAAGGGGGATAGAGGGGAATTCTTCACGCTTTGGAACAAAATCGAGAGTCCATTTTTGCAATATGAACAGCTTACCGAAGAAAAACCATGGTCCAACAGTCCAAGCATGCTCATAATCTTCCATAGCATAGAATTTGAGTAAGAAGAAACCATTATCCATGGTGAGAAGAGACAATGAGCCTTTAAGATTCCAAGTCTTTTTAATCATCGAGAGCAAGGCTTCGTAAAAAGGTCGTTTGCCGATGGAATATCCAGCCAACGAAAGAGACCATTCAGGTGCTCCAGTGACAAATTGTTCGCTGGTAAACTGAGCTGTGAGGTTTTGGGTGGGGACAAAGGAGAGGGAATGAGAGAACTCAGTGGATACTTGAGGTGTGATGGTTAGGAGATTATTCCAGAGTGGGAGAACAACAGAAGTAGGGGTAGCCGTAGTGGTGGTGGAAGGAAGCGGAGGAAAGTCGGGGTCGACCAGGGGGAGAGATCCCCCAGCCAAGGAGGCGGCGACCTGAAGCAAAATAGGGGCACCAAGAAAAACCCTAGCAGAGCGTGCATAGAACCTTTGTAATAATGATATTATTGGTCCATATTCATATTCTAATTCTATTTTCATAGACTAGATTTTTTGTCCACATTCGCTTATTTAACACTTCACCTGGGCGTCGGTGCAGCGACTCTTGCACATTTCTCACTGTATTCGGGTCATATAACACGTTACTTTCAGGGAACGTCCTAATGTTAAGTTGTTATCATAATATATTAAATAATTCACGTCATGATTATTTGACTAATTTTATACTGGCTATAGTCTACTTAACACAATTTTCCACTTTTCTCATCTAGGACTTGGGACAAGGCAACAATAGTGTTAAATAACTGAAATTGAAACTACATAGCAAAAAATTGAAAACAATATAGTTTATCTAATTATTTGCTGGATGTTTTTGACAGTGTAAACATAAAATTCCCACGCTAGTGAATTCTAAAGAGGTGATAATAAAAAAAAATAGAAAACACATTTTATTCTAATAAGATCCATCATTATAAGCTTTCTGCACCCAACAAACAGACAAGAAACAAAAACAATGAACCCAAAAAATTGAAATAGTATCATCACACATAACTTTTGTTTCTAATGACCAAGTGTTTTGGCTTTGCGTCAAGTGAGTATCAACTTATTTCTGACTGTACTATTCATTTTTCTCATTACGGCCTTGCTTATGTGAGGTATTATCTCTTCAATTTCAGTGCCAGAGATGAGGAGGAAATTGTTTCGTGCATCAATGAGCTAAACTCGCCTTGTTTCTATTCATCCATGGTGTCTTTGTGGGTAACAGACTCTTTCGAAAGGAAAAATGTGGAGAGAAATCTACTGGCCGAGCTTCTTGTGAACCTAAGCAAGACTCGACATGCCTTAATTAGTCCAACTCAACTGATTGCAGGGTATGAATACAAATACCAATATGCTGCAGAAATGATTAATTTCTGTTTTTGTTTCTACAAAACTTCTAAGTTTATCTTACTTTTTCCATCAGGTTTGAGTCTGTTCTCTCTTCATTAGAGGACGCTGTGAACGATGCTCCTAAAGCTGCAGAATTTCTTGGTCATATCTTCGGTAAAATCATAATTGAAAATGTGGTTCCGTTGAAAGAGATTGGAAGATTGATTCGTGAAGGTGGTGAAGAACCAGGAAGCCTGGTTGAATTCGGGCTTGCTTCAGAGGTCCTCTTTGGTATCATGGAATTTATTAAGACAGAAAAAGGTGATTCTCTTTTAAATGAAATCCGCAGAGGGTCCAATCTTCGACTGGAAGACTTCAGACCTCCAAACCCCACTCCCAAATCAAAGAAGCTGGATGCATTTCTGTAAAAGAGAAGGCATTCAAGCTTATAGGTTCCTTAAGGTACATTATCTATAAAAGCATTTTATTTATTAGATTCCTCATAGTTATAAGTTTTTGGCTTTCTCTTGTTTTGCGCTTATGTTGATATCCATTGATGAAAAGCTTATATGATGATGAAAATGCTTCAGTTCGAAGTAGAGACAGTGGAGGCCTTTGTAATTATGAGGAACAGTAAAAATATTTTGCTAATTTTATAGAGATGATAATTCTATAGATTAGAGATGTTCACATAATCATAGTTAAGGAGCGTTGACTCCTCCCATTGCTATAACTAAGCCTGCTACTGTTGACAAAAAAAAAAAAAAAACAAAGAAGCTCTTCCTACTTCAATTACAAATTTCTGTTATAGACCAAAAATACTGTTGCTACCATTCTTTCTATTCCAGAAGTCAATAAATGTGGAGCTTCACTCTATGCTGTATGATATATGCTTAAAAAATGTCTGGTATTGAATACTGTGATCTTGTTTTAAATAAACGCTAGCAACAAAAATGTTTGTGAAAATGTTCTGTGATTGTCTACGACTTTGTTTGAGACGGATTTCTTACTTCTTTTTGAAGCGGTTTTTTATTACAAATTTTTTTAGTTTAAAAAATTTTTTTATTAAAAGTTGCTTTAGAAAACAATACGAATGCCATTGTTTTTTTCGTGCTTTTAAGATATTTTTTACTAAAAATCAGGTTTATAAAACAGTCTAAAAGCCATCTCAAATGAAGCCTAAGGCTCTGTTTGAGATGACTTTCATATTGCTTCTTAAAGCGGCTTTCTTGTACAAAATTAAAATTTTTGTACTAAAAAGATACTTTAAGAAGCAGTAAAGTCGTTCCAAGTAAAGCTTAAGCATTTATTTGGGATAACTTTTTTAATGTTTTATAAATCATTTTTTAGTATAAAAATTTTTTAAATTTTTTATACTAAAAAAATATTTAAAAATAATAATAAGAAAGCTGTTCCAAATGCAACCTAAAGCTTATGATGGGAAAAAAAAGGAGCTAAGTGTCAGAAAATACTGCTTGAAATTACAAACTCATATATTTATTGGGATATTCTCGGCCTGATGAGAACATTAGAATTTTATAAGCAGGTCGTTATTATTCTATTAAAAAAATGTAAGAATATATGTCAACAAATTTTTTATCATTTATCCATTTTTGAATGATTTATATTAATTTGAACTGAATAATACTATTTCTTTTCATTCATAATGTCATATTTAATTATCGAGTATCTGTTTTAAATCTCACAAATTCAAAAATACGATTGAATGATATGAGTTGCATGAGCAAATATTTTTAATTTTAAAGCAATTAAATTTAAATAATATTTTGAGTTGTTTATGATATTAATATTGAATTTGATATTTTAATAGTGGATTTACATACATAACACTCAAAATTTTTTTATTTTCATATTTAATAATTGAATTTCATTATTCCCATAATATATTATATTTGTTATATCTGTTATTAAATTTCTAAACAAGGATGATGACTAGCAAGTTGCCATTGCAACGGGATCTCACTAGGAAGGGTTTTGACATTAATATTTATCTTTTAATTCAATCAAGGTCTTCATAAATAATAATATTAAGGCTTAAGCCTTTCATCATAGTCTCTGGGACATGATGCTCTAAGCCTCTAATGATGATGACGTCAAGTCCTTGTTTAACTCTCTAGCCTTCAATCAACTGGAAGATCGAAGTACCTTCAATGACATTTATGCTCCTCCTTTTTCATCTGTAAGCTAGAAATTTATCAAATTGATTTTAACTTAAAAAAAAAAATTCAAATTGATTTCAACTCTTATTTACATTTAAGCTCAATTAATACTTGAAGAGGTGGACAATCTCTCTCAGGATAATTTTAATTTTGATGTATGCAAATATTTTATTGCATTCACAGTAATTTATCTATTGTAATTATATTTTTTTTATGACATAGTAATAACAATTTTAAATTTTGATGCAAAATTTTCAATTCATCATCTCTTACCTTTTAAGTGTAATATGAATTGTTATATTAATAATAAACAAAGCATAACCCACCGTGGCTTAGCTCGGTTGGTGGGCGTGCTCGGTTGGAAACATGCCATCCCGAGTTCAATTCCCTCAAGCGGCTGTCACCCTTAAGTGGGGCCCCTAAGCACCGACTGCGGGTACTGTAGGCGTAGGTGGCCTTATAGGTCGGTCGGGGTTTACGGATTGCCAAGCGTGCTCGACATAACCCGAGTGTGACAGCAAACGCTAGTCATTAAAAATAAATAAATAAATAAACAAAGCATAGGCCAAAGTGTTGGCCCGTGTAAATTGATGTGGGTTGCATGCTAGGTCGACCGAGATTTATACTGACCTAAAAATAGTGCTTCCTCGTCACAAAGAAAAAAAAAAAAACATAGGCCAAAGTGATTAATTCATTAGCTAAAGTTACACAGACGTCACTAAAGCCTAAGCTGTCCGTCAAATTTAAAAGGGATTCGTATCCCCGCACAGAGAGAGAGAAAGAGACAGGGGATGTCTATTTAAGGCCGAGGTTGCCGGAATTCAAATTAGCCAAATTACTTAGAATAGAATCCGTCGGAGAATTCGGCGACGCTAAAGTAGGTTCAAGGAGGCCAAATGCAATCTCCTCTCTCCTCCTCCCCTTTTCCTCGTCCTTCTCCTTCTTGTTCTCCTTTTCCTCTTTCTTCTTCTTCTCCTCCTCTAAGTGTTCAACGTCAAGGACGAGCAGCAGTTATTACTCAATACCCCTTGCAGGGGCCGCCGATTTCGGTAATACGGCATTTGTGATAATTCGCACGCGCATTTTTCAATTAAAGCTTCTTGATCGGATTCATGCATTTCATCGGTTCGTTCTTCTCAATTTTGCTTGATTGAGTTCTGTTCGTAATTTCTTGAGCCAGGAATTAGGGATTTGTAAGTTGAATTTTCAGGGCATGTTGGAGAGATGGAGGAAATAATGAGGATGCAATATAATTGAGAGTTGGTTTGTTGGATGATCTAAGAAGGAGATCGCTCTTAGTAAAATGGTAGAAATAGGCAATGAAGGCGGCATTAATATTCTTATTCGTCAATTCATCTTAGCCATTTATTATTCTAAATTTTATATTGGATGTCTTGGATTGCGATGTTTTTTGAAGAATGACACAAACTAGGATTGAGAATATTCTTTGATTCCACTATAGGTCCATGTCCATTATCATTAGCATGATAGTTTTCATCACCAGCGTCTTCAACCTTACCCAACAATTCATTCCTATTAATTGTGTCTGGTAAAACAGATAGAACCAAAGATTCGTAAAGCAGATACCAGAACTTTATCATCACTGTTTGTGCGTTGGGTTTCTGATCAATAAGTGAAACGAGCTGAATTTAAAAAGGAATATGAAGGTTTAAAAATGGATTTCTATTGGATTTAAATGTTATCATGTCCATTGGGTTTCTGATCAATAAGTTGAGAGTTGCAAAAATTTAAACGGGAAGAATAGCAGATAGAAGCCATTCGAAAGAATAATACTAAGTAATTGAGCTTTCAACATTTCCAACCTGAAGGTGTAAATCACCTCAGCCGGCCAGATTCAATCTTATGTGTCGGTTGAACCAGGCCAATACTCTCATTGACCAGTAAAATGCCATTAAATTACTTTAGGCAGACCTGACCGAGCGAAAATACAGCTTCAGCAAGCAAAACCAATACAATTTGTGGAGTCTGGCTTGGGTATCTGTCCATTCATAACTAAATTAATTTGACTAGTCCACACTCAACCACGCCTACCTTTTGCCCGCGTCTAGTTGAGAGGATGAGGATAGTTGTTCTTGCAGTGATGGCAGTGATTAAGAAAAATATGAAGGCATTAAGGGGCAATTTGCTGCAATTTGCTTTACTACTTTACATGACAATTTTATCTAAATAAGACTAATTTTCCTACATAAGATTAGGTTGTCAGTCAGTATCTATGGATTCCAGTCTGCCCCTTGAAAAACATTATAATTTTGCATGCTATTTTACCCAAATAAATTCGTCAACAAAGGATGTGTGAACTGTATATCCTGATGTTCTTGGCGGAGGATCGAAATTCACGTTTTCTTGCTTCGGTTTTTCATGTATTGCATTTGTTTCTCAGACGCCCCCTTATTACTACTACATTTTTTTTTGGATGATTTGCCGACTTTGATCTTTTTTGCAAGTTGGAACTTGTAAATTCTTGTTAATTTTGTTGGAGCTTAAAATAACTCATATAGTTTGGCAAGCGATCAGTGCTTTCATGGATGTATTTTCTAGCATCTGAGTATGTCTATTATGTAGGTTAGTTCCATGATGGAGAAAGGTAAACGTGGTCCTCTTCTGCAAAATGATATAGATTGCAGTTCTCTTTTAGATGAACTTCAGGTCAGCCCTAAGTTGCTGCAGACTTGTTTTTCATTTATTTATGTTCCGTCTCTGATGAAAGAGAAACATTATTAGGTGCGGTGTTCGAACTCGTCCAGAGGTGAATCCATACGCGCCATGTCACCTGGAGCCAGTGCACCGGGTGACATGGCGCGTCCGGATTTGCCTTCGGACACGTTCGGACGCTGCACAGAATAATCTCTCGATGAAAGCACAACCTCTGTTTTTTTTTTTTTCAATTTTTTAATTATAACTTATTGCAGACTATATGGGATGATATTGGAGAATCAGATGTTGAAAAGGATGTGATGTTACTCCAACTAGAGAAAGAGTGCCTAGATTTATATAGAAGAAAGGTTGACCAAGCAAACAGGCACAGAGCTCAGCTTCGGCAAACTATTGCAGATTCTGAAGCAGAGATTGCAACTTTATGCTCTGCGATGGGTGAGAGGCCAGTTCATTTTAGACAGGTTGGTCCATGCTAAGTAATCCGTTTTATGCTTGTAAATATCTTGTGATATGTTTTTCTTTGATAAGTTAATTAAGTCTTAAGTTTTAATTATGGTTTCCTCTGCTATGTTGCTCAGTTGTAAAGAGAAATCTTGCATGTTGTCTTGTTTTGCCTTTTTCTAGAATTTTTTAGTCTCTTGAGAGATTTTCAGTAGCAAAAGTTTTTGCTTTGTTGTTAGAGTATTCATGAGTATTGCTTTAATTATATCTTTCAAGTAGAAAGAATCTGGCCACAAACAACATTTCCTCAGTTCTTAGTCTGGGGCGGAACCAACCAAAATTTTCAGAGGGGGCAAACTTGTAAGTAACTGTTGGCAGATATGTCAGAGGTCCAAGAAGACAGCGCCCCATGGCGGGGTTCGACCTAAAATTTTGATTTACTATTTCTTACGATGGGTGGGGGTAGGCGGGGGAGCAAATACATGAATGATTGTTGACAACATGCAAGATTTCTCCGGGCTCATAGGGGTTCCGCCCCTGTTCTTAGTGACAATAACACGTGTATGGTCTTATGTATTTCTTACGATGAAATTGCTGCCAGGGTGACAGAAGCTTGAAAGAAGAGCATAAGGTCATCATTCAGCAACTAGAAGATTTGCGAAGAAGAAAGAATGAAAGATTGAGTCAATTTCGTAAAGTAAGGGAGCAAATACTGTGCGTCTCAACCGAGATTAATCCTGAACCTGGCCTTGAGATAGTTCTTGATGAATCTGATTTGTCCATAAGAAATCTACAAGATCTTCACAGACGCTTAGATGCACTCCATAAAGAGAAGGTAGTATTTTCTCTACTCACAATAGCCTTCGCATTGCTACAATCATGAAGAATCTGTATTATTTTCTTTCGTTTTTATACAGAATGACCGCCTAAGGAAGGTGCTGCACCACTTGAATACGTTGAACTCTTTATGTTCAGTGCTAGATGTAGATTTCAAACAGACAGCCAGTGAAGTTCATCGTAGTTTAGTTGGACCCGATGAGTCAAAAAATGTCTATAGTGATACAATTGAGAGGCTCATAAGTACCACGCAGAGACTGCGGGAAGTGAAGTTACAACGAATGCGCATGGTAATTGCTATTTCCATCAAATTATTAGGCATTTCTTCTCATTACCTGCTTAAAATAATAGCCATGGCAGCTTCAAGATCTGGCAACCGCAATGCTGGAGCTTTGGTATTTGATGGATACTCCAACTGAAGAGCAGCAGCAGTTTCAAAATTTAACATGTAATATTGCTGCTTCAGAGCATGAAATAACAGAACCAAAGTCGCTTTCAATGGGATTCATCAATTATGTGAGTCTTTAATTATCAAATACTTATTATCTAGACTTCAATTTTGTAATTATATTATAGCAAGTATAGAATATCCTTTCTTGTGAAGGTGAAAGCCGAAGTTACACGACTTGAAGCGCTGAAAGCGAGCAAGTTGAAGGACTTGATTTTGAAAAAGAAGATTGAGCTGGATGAGCTGTGCCGACGCACACATCTTGTTGCAGAAAATGACTGTTTTGCTGGTATTGAGGCTATTGAGGCTTCATTTGGAATAATTTTTTTATTGCTTACTTTTTAGTACTAAAAAGTTGCTTTAAGAATAAATAATAAAGCTGTTCAAAACAAAGCCTAAGACTGATGCACAAATATTGAGGCTTCGTTTGGGATGGCTTACTTATTGCTTCTTAAAGCAATTTTTTAAAAAAAATTAAAAAATTTGTACCAGAAATCAGCTTTGAGAAGTAGTAATAAAGTCGTCCCAATCCAAGCTTGAATTTGAACTAAAAATGTTCTTTTATAAGATAATTGCTTTTCACTGAACTCTCCCGTTGCAGAATCTCTTGATTCCTCCCTAGTTTTGGAACAGATCGAGGCTCAAATTTCAATTCTGAAAGAGGAAGCCTTCAGCAGGAAGGAGATTCTTGAAAGGGTTGAGAAATGGTTTGCTGCTTGTGAGGAAGAGTCCTGGCTTGAAGATTATAACAGGGTTCTATTTCTCTTCCACTCTGGTTATGCTTTCTTACTCACTTTTGGTGACTACTTACTAATTGATTTAGGTTTACCAGGATGAAAATCGTTATAACGCCGGAAAAGGAACTCACCTTATGCTCAAGCGCGCTGAAAAAGCCCGTGCAGTTGTCAGCAAAATTCCAGGTTACTATTGGGGATATTCATTATTTATCAGGGGCGTAAATTTTTAATTTGAAAAAAGGTTTTAATTTTTTAAAAATATCTAACTTAAAATTTTTATATTTAATTAAATTAAAATATAATTAAAAATATTTTATAATGAGCAATAAATATATTAAAAAAGCGGCATCTTATTAATAGAAAAATATATAAAAAATTATGATTAGCATATTTTAAGCTACTTGATTTAAATTTAAATATTGTAATATTTCTCTAGTGTAATTTGTTGGCTTTAATTATATAAATTTCCTATAAAAGAGAATTTGAAGATTTAAATAATTAAAAAAATTGATCAAAGTTTTAATTTAATAAAAACTCGTAATATGAAGATAAATGATTAAAATGAAAAAAATATATAAATAAATAAAGAAATATAAATGAAAAAATTAAGATAGTCTAATAAAAATCAACAAAAAAAAAACAGCTAATCTCATAAGAGAGAGTAGAAAAATAAATTTTAAATCATCTCACCCTCATGTGTGAGAGATAGAGAAAAAAGGGCTATAACTAGTAGCAATTACAAAAAGTTGCCGATGGTAACAAAAAAAAAAAGGCAATAGAGAGAGATATAAGAGGAGAGAGATAGTAGAGGAGAGAGAATTATGATTTTGAATTCAATTTTACTTGCATTTATTGATCAGCCTTAAATTCTAAAATATTACATTATTTTTCTATGATTATTCTTTGTCGCATCTTAAGCAGCGATTGTGGAGACTTTGACCACCAAAATTATGTCATGGGAGAACGAGAGGGGGACCGAATTCATATATGATGGTGTGAGTACCTTCTTTATGTTAAGGATATATATGTAAATACGTTAAATGTATTTAGGACAATTATGTTATTACTTGTATTCTCACTCTATATATACCTGAGACGGTATCATGTAAAAGATACATTGAATAATATTTCATAAAGGATTTACTGTTTCTATTCTTCTTTCTCTGTTTCTCAATGTTCTTCACTTTAAGACTATTCTGTGCACGATTATCCCCATTTCTGGAGAATGTTTTCTGTTTCTTTTAACTCGTGACCGAAATATTGCAGGTCAGCCTTTTGTCCATGCTGGAAGAGCACACCATCCTGAGGCAAGAGAAAGAACATGAAAGAAAGAGACTGAGGGTAGGACATATCGCTTCTTTTTCCTGAATCAAATGATCAAATCTCTTGATTGTTCTTCATTTCAGGACCAGAGAAGGCTTCAAGGGCAGCTTGTAGCCGAGAAGGAAGTAATGTTTGGATCAAAACCAACTCTTTCGAAGTCCCAGTCGGCCAAGAAATTTGCTGGAACTTTACCTTTAGGACCAACCAGAAGGCTATCGGTCGGGGGAGCCACATTGCAGCCTACAAGATTAGATTCACTTCCTTCATTCAAGTCTCCTTCGTCTGCAAAGACGCCTGATTCTCTTTCTGGAGGTTTGGTCCTTGTTGACTGAAATGCTTTTCTCTTTGCTTCAACCATATTTACTATATAATGTTATATTATTAGTAGTATGATTTCCACGTATTTTTAATTACTATTTATATCATATTTTAGTGATATTAATCTAGATATCATACAACCTAATGACTTAGAAATGTCAAATGTATTTTTCTTTGGAGTATTTATATGCATACAATTAAATTTGTTTTATTTATATATCTAATACCTAAATCTTTAAATTTACTTGTATAATACTGCTATTTTTAAATCACATAAAAATACCACTAACATTAATTTATAGGTTTAATATACTTTAAACATTAAAATATTATAAAAATAAAAATAAATATTTATATATTAGATATGTAAATACATAAAAATTTAGTGATATGTATGTAAATTTTGACTTTTTTTTTTTTTAAGTAATAGATAGCAATGCTATACATATAACATTCCAACTTGGACAACATTGAATAAAGTAACCCCTTTATTAAATCTTGCTTTTATACTTAACAGCATTGGAGCGAAACCTTTTTTTTAATGGGGGTAAATAAATGAAGAAATTTTGAGGGCACAAATTATGGAAATTAAATAAAAGTATTGTATTAATATGTATAAAAATATATTAAATATTTTAAAGGCGCAAGCAGTTAGTCTAGGGGTGTCAATTTTAGGTCACGGGTTGGGTTTGGGTTGAACCCGAAACTAACATGGCATTATTCGGGTCAACCCGAACCAACCTATTTTTGCAAACGGGTCAATTTTTTAACCGAAACTTGACCCACTTCGGGTCCAGGTCAACTCGACATGACCCAAATGATCCGGGGCCGTGAAAAATTGTTAGTTTTCAAGTCAAAAAAACGGGTCAATCTCCACTTTTCGGGACAAAAAATGGGTCAATCTCGGGTTTCCAATTAAAATGGGTTTTCCGGACAAAAAGAGTCAATTTCGGGTCAAAGGGTCAATTTGAACCCGACCAGATTTTTGAAACAGGATGAATTGTTGAACCTAAATCCGAACTCAGCCCATTTTGGGTCTGGGTTGACCCTAATATGAAATTTTTGAGTCGGGTTCAAGTCGAATTTTCAGGTCAACGTCAAATATTGACACCCCTAGCTGTTACATCAATCTGCTCTTCATTTTAGGTACGGGAGACTCAGAATTTCGATCTGTTGATCCTGATGCTTCTGATGTAGAGAGTCCTCGGAGGCCTTTCACGCCCTTAAGCCGTCCCCACAGCATACAGTTACCATCCCCATATAAACGTATAAGCAACACCGAAGAGGAAAACATGATACCTATGGGTTCTTCAGCAGTCTCAGCTCTGAAATCACCCAGAACGGTGTCTACGCCAAAGCAGATGACAGCAAAGCTTGACCCACCTGACTTTGCCCAAGAGGCTACAGCACTGAAAATGGAGCAACAGGAGACGGAGATATCCTTTGAAGAACGTAGGCTTGCATTGCTTTTGAAAGATTAATTATTCTGTGCGGACGCACAATATCATTTGAAGACCAATCAGAATGCCATCTGGAGACCAATTAGATTGTGCCACATCACCCCTTGCTCGGTTCCGCGGCTTGATACTATTGACGTGGCACATTCTAGTTGGTCTCCGAACGACGTTCTGCATCCGGTCTCCGCTCAGAATAATTTCTCCTTTTGATAGGATAGGATAGATTAAGCTGAGTCTTTTTACCAATTTCAAGTTGATGCTAGATTTTGTTTTTGTGACTTATAAAGGCCACGAAAATGCTAATTACGTTTTATTTTGTTAGAGAATTTATGAAGAATGCAGAAGAAATATTACAGTGACCTGATTGATATACGCTGATGGTACCGAGAAATGCATGATTATGCTCACCGCGCAAGGCAAGGTTTGATGCTCTATATAAGAAGAAAGCATTTCTACTATTAAAAAACTAATATATCTAAGAACAATGCCTACAGAGCTCTTCTCAGGTTTAGGTTTAGATAAATGCCTTGCGTAAGCCAAGTTTCAGCTAACCCCAGCTTGATTCTCGGTGAGTCACCTCATTCAATTTTTTATTTAAGTCGCCTCATTCAAAGATTTAATCATAAAGCTACAAAAATTAGCTTAACAAATCTTGGTTGGCTCACATAACCTTCTTTAATTTCTCATTATTTAATTATTTCATTCTTTTCACAATTCCATCATTACAACTCAAAATTCCCTTCACCTCCATCCAGGGCGGATTATATGATTTTTTAGATAATTTGTCCACTTCTATCTATTTTTTAGTTTTTATTTAAGGGTTAGTGGAAAGTTCTGCCTTAAATTATCAAATTAAATAATTAAGATAATGCCTAAATAAACTGACTCGAATAAATTTCTTCAGAAAACTCCATAAAATTATGTACATAGCCGTTTTTCTAATGAATGGTGGTTCACACACAATAGATAAACAGGTCCTTCACAGCGAACACAAAAATCAGTAAATTAGAAGGAAAAGACAGGCGAATGATTGCTATTATGAACAAAAAATGTAGATAAACCTAGGGCTGCTAAAGAGAGAATGGCTTCATGTAAACATCGAACATTTCATAAGCGGTTAGCTGTGGTTCCTGCAATGAAAACAGCAAATTTTAATGACAAAACTCTGCTAATTAGTTCATAATCTGCTTAGCTCAAAAGTACATTGAAACAGCTCAGTTATGGAAACCTTTTTTTTTTCTTCTTCTTTTTGGGAGATTTTAATGTCTCCCTTTCTCTTTTAAGCGGGCAATAGACAAACTGAGCTTATGATCATTTTAAAGTAAATTTAAAAGGCCGAGTAGAAGGAAAATGAAACTATTAAAATAGAATTGACTGCCAAAAGCCGAAAGGAAGCTAACAGATATTTAAGCAAACTGAACAAAACATTCTCAGCGAAATATCCTAATTCTAGCATTTTAATTCAAAATAAGATCCTCCAAAGCTCTTACATATAATTTGTTTATATTTTCTTGTAAAACTAAGGCTTCGTTTGGGGCAGCTTTCTTAATGTTTTTCAAAATAACTTTTTAGATAAAAATCTTCTTGAATTAAAATTTTTTGTACTAAAAAGTTGTTTTAGAAAGCAATAGAAAAACTGTCCCAAACGAACTCTAAATCTCAAGCAAAAAGACATACATTTTGCTTTGCTAACACGTGCTATGCGTCAAAGTATCCAACTCTTGGAAACTCGACTAATAGGGACCCTAATTACAATGCTTACAAGTTAATCAAGAATTCAAGAATGAAAGTATCAAATATTAAAGCATTTAAAAAAAAAATATCTCATGTAACTTGAAGTTTTTCTATAAGGATTCAATTATCTACCAAAGCAGCCTAAAATTTTGGTCTAAAAGTGGATAATAGCTCTAACAAATGTAAGCCTTTTTAAACACCCTCAAAATTCATAAGGGTAGAAAGAATGCGAGAGATGAAGGGAGAAAGAGGAAGAGAGAGTCATAAATGGAGTAAGAGGAAGAGAGGATTGGTTGTGCAAATCGAGGGGACAATACAAGAGAGATATGGCGTGAGAGACATGCGGGTATATGCCGCGAGATGGGGGTGAGGTATTTTATTTAATTAATTAATTATTTAATATTATTAAAAATATGTCAATAATAATTACCCGCCTTGATTTGAAAACATGAAGGAAAACCTAAAGGTTTCATATTTGAACATCGCCATGCATCATACATCTTCATTCGATCAATTATTCAATAACATAATAGAAAAATATCATTATTAAGTTCATTGAACAAATGGTCAATAGAAGGGTTTGAACTTATAGAACTTGCAAAAACTGAAGTCTTATATGATCTATCACCGTGATAAGATGGCCTTAGGATCAATATTATTGATGATATTCGTACAATTCATGATAATACAAATATTTGTATAGATCAAAAGCATCAACTTTGGTATGCCTTAAAGATGATTCATGACATCTTTGAGATTGGCAATGATTAAAATGGTAATCTCGATTATAATATAGCCCTTTTTAATATAACTATTGTATTTATCATAAGAGGAAGAACCAAGATCATACATGCAATCATGAGGCATAAAATATAATTGTCAATCTCTTTCAAGTAGTAATCCTATAATTTATATTGATCATATTTTACTGATATCACAAGTCGGTTTGTTTAATTGCAAGTGACGAAAGTGAATTGATCGCATTTCGGACAATGCGTGTAAGTTCATTTTTGGTTAGATTGAGGTTTTGTTTTTACTAAACCTCATATTTTACTAATGAGGAGCATATTTATTAGTCCAAAATACAACTTATCCATTTTAATTTTATGAACATGGATGAAACATCTTAATAATGTTGATTCCAAATTAAGTTAAATGAATTTTGTAGCTCTGTTGGAGGGAGGGTTAATATATTTGTGAGGGTAGCTTCCAAGCATAATCTATACATCATAAACATTTTTTTAAATGAATTTATATGGTTTAAGATTAAGGTTATCATTTTAATTTGTTTTCTTTTTTATTATTATTATTTTTAAGAATTTGGTGGAAGAGATAGTGTGGGACGAGTAAGAGGATGGAAAGGATATGGGTGGTTAGTGTTTTAGATGCAATTATTTCAAGGAAATTGAACTTTAATACCTAATGATGTACTAAGAAATTAATCTGATTGTAATTTGATGATAGAAGCTTCTAGAAGATCTCTTTCATGATCTTTCTTTTCTTCTTTTGAATTTTCTTTAAAATTTCTAATATTCTTTCTGTTCTTGAATTCAACTTTGAGATATGAAGGAAATTGGAAAGACAGAAAGAGTAGAGAAAGATGAGAAAGGAGATTTAGAGTCCGTTTGGGACGGCTGCAGCTGTCGGTAAAGCAGGTCGTAAAATTGGTGTACAGAAAGTTGCTTTTTGAAATTGTTGTACATAAAGCAATACATTTTGTTTGGAAAGTATAATTGTCAAGTTGCTGTGCTGTAGCTGTATAAGAATAAATTACCTTTATACCCTTATATGTATGAAGATGAATAAATTTTATTCAAATTTAATTTCTTTTCAAAATTTTATGATAAGAAACTAATAATTTTGAATTAAAATCAAATTATTTTATTAAATATTTTATAAGTTTATATATATAAAATATTATAATTTTTTATTGACATTGTATTATCTTACTTCAAAATAATTTGTTAAAATTTTAAATTATCTAATATTATTTTATAATAAAACATTCTGTCGTAATAATACAAATATGCTCTGGTTTTTTTTTTTTTTAAATTATCTAATATCTCTCTGCCATGGGGTTATCCTCTACAGCTTCGTCAGACATGAGCGCCGCTCACTACCGCACCCACAAGATCTTCCTCCTGTCAAACTACATCCTCCTCGGTGCCGCCTCGAGCTGCATCTTCCTCACTCTCTCACTCCGCCTGATCCCCTCCGCCATTGGCTTCCTTCTCATACTCCTCCAAGCCCTCACCATCGCCGGCTGTGCCGTTGCCAACTCAACCTCCAACAAGTGGTATGGCGCCCACATGGTGGCCACAGTGCTCACCGCCATCTTGCAAGGCGCCGTGGCTATTCTCGTCTTTTCAAGAACATCGGAATTTCTTCTCGGCGGGCTCAGGTCTTATGTAAGGGTGGATGATGGAGAGATCATATTGAGAATGGTGGGTGGCCTCGGAGTGGCGATCTTCTGCTTGGAGTGGGTGGTTCTGGCTCTGGCTTTTGTGCTAAGGTACTATGCGTATGTGGATGGAGATTGTGGAAGAAAGAATGCCAAAGAAGACAACGGATATTTCGCAGATAAATATAAGGGCATTCATGTATTTCTCATACCCACGAACAGCGGAAAGCAGCCGAACGCAGGAAGCCTCCTTCGGGCGTAGAAAGCAACCGCGGGACGCAAAAAATTTCAGACCGGAGCATGACCGCGTAACGCCAAACCACCTCTAGGTTACGTTTCGTGCCGCACAGCAGGGAAAAAGCCGTCCCAAACGCACCCTTAGTTATCAAAAAAACCCATAGAGAGAGGAATATTTTTACTGGGAGAGAGTAAGGGGTCTCAAGATTCACGCATGTGATTAGAGAGCGAGAAAGAATCAACTCGATGAGAGAGAGAGAACCCTTTGTGAGAAAAAGCCAACGAAAGGGGAATTTTTGATATTTTATTCAAAATCAGACCTCAATTATAACCATAAAACTAATCATTAAAAAAGTGTGATATTTGAAATCAGATTAGTTTAAATTCAAAAATAGATAAATCCTGAAAAACCTACCCTTAAATCTAAAATAAAGATGCTCCAACATTTTAATACATTTAAAATTGAAATAAAACCCTAAAATAATCTAAAATACAATAGCAATCTAGAATATTCTTGCAACAGTGACAGGTACTTAATCTTAAAAAAAAAAAATCTAGAATATTCTTGATGCATGGCCTTGTGTTGCATTAAAACAAGTGACCAATAATTCCTAGACCTCAGGAGTTTTGCCATGTTATAAATAAAAAGTTCACTGCAGTATGCAAATTTGGCACTGGCAAGTCATTTGTCATCTATGTCATCAAACTCTAGCAATAACATTAATCGATTGCAACGAAAGCATTTGAACTGCAGTTGCAAGCATTTTTTGTGGATAAAAAAAGTAATTTTTGCAATAAAAGTCAACCTTAAATTTGCTCAAACAACATACTAAACAAGGAGGAGGCAGGGCCAGGTATTAAGATAAGTGAATGAAAATTTTACCTGTCTCAAGCCGCCACCGCTTAAGCTACCTCCTGTAATAAGCATGCTGAGGACTGAAGTAAGAGGGCCCCCACCCACTGAATCACCAGTACTTCGGATGGTTGACCGCATCGAGTTGAGTATAGTTCCATAAGTAGACCCATGTCCCCTCTCGATGGCTTGGATGAAGCAGTATGTCATTGCACCTGTTGAAGTGACTTTTGAAAGAGCCTACAACATTCAAACAAATATAAGTTGTGAGACAAAAAGAAGCTAGAGTAAAAGGAAAAAACTTTTTAAAAAAATTTGAGCATATATGCAAATATAAAATAATAATTTTAAGGATAAGTTTGTTGGTCTACTAGCTTAATAGATGTAACGCAATGTTTTCTACACTCAACTGTGATTGACCACGTGCCCTGATGACTGTACAACTCCTAAAACAATCAGCTTCCCATGGTCCTACTTAGTCATTTGTTAGGCCGGTTCATCCTGAATCGGTCTAGCCGGCCCAGAGGCCGGCTATTGTCTACAGGAGGCGGACAAGTGCCGCCTCCCATTAATGCTGCCACCCTAAGCAGTGGGCCCCACTGCTTAGGGAGAGAGGGAAAGAATTTGAATTAGGAAATCAATGTATTAATAGTAATGAGTTGTTTTAGGGCTTAGGGTTAAGCATGCTTTGTTTGGTTTTTCTCTTGGAGTTCTTTGGCGTATTGTCTCTAGATTTCTTCGTCTAGAGATTGAGAGAGAACGATCCTCCTCTCGAATTGAGGATCATTTGTATCTTGCTTTTGTGTTTGTTTGGCTTTGATTTCCTTGTTGCAATACAACATTTTGGGGCTGATTTCATCCAGTTTTTTGCATTATTCTCGCTGTTTTTTACCAATCGGTGATAAGTTTGCTAGCTAACTCAAGTATTACCCGTATGGTTACTTGCGAATCAAGTATTTCCTATCATCATCATGACCTCCTATTGAGGGTTAATATCCATACTCGACTATATATGGCGTGAATCGTGTAAACTTGCTCTTTCCCTAAATGAGATGATATCGCATGATCTAATTTTTCATTATATATTAGAAAGAAATACACTTAATTACTCTATGAGGTGGTGAAGAAATCATAACCACAAAGGGTAATAGACAAAAAGGTTGAAAGTGGTTTGGTCTTATAAATTGCGCCCTTTACCAGATAAGTCGAGAGAATGTATTCACCATTATGCGAAGAAAGAATATAACACGTGACTTTATCATGAATGTAATAAGCTCAAGGAAATTTATGTCTGTAAAATATAAAAGTTGTTGTAAAGGTACAAACAATAAATGTAATGTCAAGATCTAAACTCTCACAAGAAGATCCTACTTAATTTATAGCAGTGTCTATTCCTGACTGAAAAATGAATTTATAGTAGTGTTGATTCCAGAAAGATGAATTGATGATTCATAATAGCTGGGAAGATTTAACACTGGGAACTATGTCCACTGTTGTAGAGATAAAAATGTTTGCTTTATTTGATAATACATCATGTGTTTCTTCATTGAATTGTAATTTCTTTTACATATCTAAAGCTACTCAAATTTAAAAAAACAAGGTTTATGTAATTGCTACTATGTCCAGATTCTCACAAATATTATGAACCAAGCTTCATACTTACAGAGTTAACAAGAACTTACTGAAGTATCAGCAGATGTTTGATCATCGTCACAGCCACTGAAGGAGATTGCTTCCCCACCACTTGTACCTTTCCAGATGCCAGATCTTGGACGATGGTCTTCCCACACATATTGTCCGGTTCTAGATCAATAAAAACATATTTATAAGAGCAGCAATTGCATTTTGATCATCAAGGAATAACTGTTTAATGCAATGAAGTAAACAAAAATTAGCTAATTCATTACAGTATGAATTAAAGCAATTGAGAACTGAGATCACAGTAAAAGTGTGCTAATTAAAGAAAATTTTAAGTTTCTAACAAGTTTTGGAAGGACTGTGATATGCTTCTTGGAGGTCAAGAAGTGAGGCACCTTTAGAGTAGTTGATGAGGACATCCGATTGTGGAAAATTTATCAGAGAAGGAAACAGAAATCGACTGCCACGATTAGGCTACTTTATTTTTTATCTATTATTTGTATTTGATTTATTTATGTATGTTTTTAAGTTTTTATCCTCACTTGAGGGAGAAGGTTTATTTGAACCCAGGGGTACTTTTGTCTTTATGATGATTACTACGAAAAAAAATTCCAGCAATTTGTTTCTTTGTGAGAGTTCATGTGAGAACTTTCGTGAAGTCCCTAGGTGAGGGCAAAACATTACCCATCAGCCGCAGGAAGCGTTTGGGCTCGTGGTTCTCATCCCCAACTTTTCCTGGGCCTCTCCCTTAGCCTCCAGCTCCCCTCCCCCTTTTTATTTTTAATTTTGTATTCTCTTCTTTTCCTAGCCGCCGGCCCAAATCCACCTCTCATCCTCCTAACCGTTGGCCCCAAATTCCCTCTCCTCCTCCTAGCCGCCGGTCGAAGCTCCAAACCCTCATAGCCGCCGGTCCTAAAACCCTATCCATCCTCCTAGCCTCCGGCCACACACCCCCTCCCTTGCCTCCAAATTTCAAATCCTGAATTAATACTTTCCGTTTATAGCGCATTTTAAATTAGGAAGTTTTTTAAATTCAGATTCCAAACTATTTGAAATTAAAATTCCTTTCCTAAAATAGAATGAGTTATATTAGGAAAGATCCTCCAGTCAATCCAATTTGAATTTAAATTAGGAAGAGACTTGCATTAAATCTCTTTCCTAATTAAATTTGCTAAGATTAGAAACCCCTTCCTCCTATAATTAACTCATTACCAAGTTGGGTCCAATCAATATTCCCCCATCAAGGGGACGGCCACCCCTCCCCTCTCCCCTTTTTCCCTTTTGGTTCTTTAAATTAAATATCTCAATCAATGCCCCCAAATAAATCTCAGATTTGGAGATTTGATACGAATCTTATTTCCTCATTTAAGAACCCATAATCGGCAACTCTATTAAATCACCAAGCCATCTCCCCAATGATTACTACCCCCCCCCCTCTCTCTCTCTCTCTCTCTCTCTCTCTCTTGCCCCTTGCACCCCTTTTCTGAAATTACTAACTGCTGTCCCAAAGTTCCCATGATAAGAGGCCTCATTACCACCTTCTAACAACAACTACTACAAGATTTCAATCCCACAAGACTGTTGTCCTGCATTCCAGGTTTAGTAAACTTGTTATCCCAGGTTTCCAAGACTTGCGAGAGTGCTGCCCAGAATTTCTCCAGACATTATAGTGTTGTCCAAACTCTCTGGAGGTGCTTGATTGTTGTCTGAACTTGTGAGAAGACTTCGTATTACTGTCCTTCAGAAGCAACCACACATCGTCACCGTTGCCTCATATTTCCTATTTTTGGGTAAACTCTCTCCCTTCCTCGCACCTTTTAATCCTCCTTCAATCTTGGCATCGTTTGATCATGAAGATCTATTCGTATAACCCAAATTAAGGGTGTAAGTGAACGGATTCCCATAGTGACCATCCTAATTATTAAATTAGGGATTTCCCTTGAAAATCCTACATTCGCATGGTATAATTTGATATGACTGTTTTATGATCCTAATCTTTTATTGTGTAATTGATTTCCTAAGCTTAATCATCAATTTGTTGGCTTAAAACTTTGCTAAGAAATGCGAGAAGTTAATTAATTGCAAAGCTCTATTCCTATTTATGTAATTTTCCAATCGATTGCATTTGATAATACATGTAGTCCTACATTAGTAGGTGTAGACTCCCAAGAGAAAAAGAAGAGAGGAAACTAGAAATTTTCATTCATTTTAATTGATTACAATGGTGCATATTTATACTACTAGGGTAGACCAATTTTACAAGATAGACCTAGTCTACCTAATACATGCCTTAAAATAAAATGGGCGGACCTAGTATACCTTACTAAAAGAACAAAAAATAAATCAACGCTAATTACATATTTGTAGACCAATTTTTTATGTTACCAATCTTGACAATTTTGGAGTTCTTCTTTTGTAGACTCTAATGATTGTTGTTTGGTCATTCATATTGGTGGCACATTCTTCAAAATTTGCTTGTACCACTTGAGAATCCAATGAAATATATTGATATTTAAAACTGCCGTCGCCATGAAAAATAACATTATCCTCAACGTTGAGAGAAGCAAAAGATGAAGAGAGTGCTTCAAAATATTCTCATGTGGCATCCTCCGATGTATTTAATTTCCATTGTAACAAGACTTGACGGTGAGACTGGCCATGAAACTATGTAATGCGAGATGCTAAAATGACATTAGGAACGAGGAGTAGTTGATCATTAAAAGTAAGGATTGGCAAGGTGGACAGAGTTAGTGGAGGGGTTCCTTTAAATGGTTTGAGAGGAGAAAATTGTAAAATAGGATGAATTTTTTTATTAGAAGGGTTAGACGGTAAGCTAATGGGCTAATAACCTCTTAAATTGGAAAAGGTCCAAAATATAGTTCAGCTAACTTAAAATGTGTTCTACAAACAATGAAATTATGCTTGAAGGGTTATAGTTTGACCATAATTAGATCACCTATTGAGAATAACAAATCCCGTCTATGACGATCTACCATTAATTTCAAACAATTTTGAGGTTGAGACATATTCTGATGAAGGTATTGTAAAAAGGTATCACAGTTTGTTAATATGGTGCCTAAAACATAAATGTCGATTACCATATAAAGCATGAAAAGGGGTCATTTTGAATAGTCTTATGAAAGGAAATGTTACAATAAAGTTCAGCCCAAAAAAGAAATGTAGAACATAGTTGGGGAGTAGTTGATGTAAATGCACAAAGATATTTTTCTAAACAAAGATTGAGGACCTTAGTTTGTGGGTGATATATAGTGCTATAATGAAGGGTGATGCCACTCAAGAAAAAAAAGATGATATCAAAAGTTGCTTAAGAAAATGAAGTCTCGGTCGGTGACAATTGATTTAGGGAAGCCATGCAATTTAACTATGATATTGGTGAAAATTTTAGCGACTTGAGAGGCGGAAGCGGAATAATTAGAACGTATTGGACCAAAATGAGCATATTTGGACAAAATATCAATTACTACTAAAATGGTAGTTTGCCCTTTTGAGTTAGGTAGGCCAGTAATGAAATCCATAAATAAATCTTCCCAAATTTGTAATAGAATGAGTAAAGGAGTTACCAGACTAACAGGAGGCAAAGTAAAGGTTTTTATTTCTTGTTATATAAGACAATTATTAGCAAAATCAGTAACATTTTTAGGGAGTCCAGACCAATAAAAATTTATAGAAATTCTTTTAATGGTTTTGAGAATAACCTGGTTGTTGGCAAAAGGTGTGGAATGAAATTCAGTGAGAATATGATTTTTTAGAGCATAAGACTTACGGATATAGATTCGACCTTGAAAATAAAGAATATTATCTCGAATTTGGTAATCTGAAGGAGAGAGTCCACCTTTTTATAACTGGGAAGTGAGTTGAAGGATATCGGGAGATATAAGGGCTTCCTTCTTTAAATCATTGATTATAGTGAGTGTTGAGTTGAAAATAAGGCAGATATAAAAGGAACTTTATCTTTGGGAAATTGTGATAAGGAATCAATGTTGATTGTAACTGCTGCTTGCCAAATCGGACAAACCGCTCTCGACCGACACACCCAAACGACACATCCGCTCCTTCACCGCCTCATTCACGACATAAAAATAGATCCTCTCATTTGGTTATCACTCACGCACACTCACGCTCTCAGAAAGACATAGAGGAGGAAGGATTTAGGAAGCATACCTGCGCTCTCTATCTCCGTCAAGCAAATCGACCACCGGACAACTGCTGACGTCGACTCCAGCCCGACCTGCCTCCGACCCCGCCGAACCTCCCGCCTCCGCCGACTGCCAAACCCACCGCCGTCTCCGACTGGAGCCTCCTCCCGTGCGTGACTCCCGCCGCTGAGCCCTAACCTGATCGGGCTTTGCTTCTTCTTTCGCCTCCCACTCTCTCTTATATAAGTATTATAATATATAACATTATATATTATAATATAATACATTTAATTTAATTAAAAAAATGAAAAAAAATGAAAGAGAGATAAAAAAAGGATTTTCAAACAGGTGTCGAAGACCCCGACCGTCGTACCTTAGGTCTGATCTGGATGGTTTGAAATTGAAGACCTGCGCCGTTGATTTTTAGTCCGGGCAGATGGTTTTAAAATTTGAAGACCCCGGGCTGTTGTATCTTAGATCCGGCCGGGATGGTTCCAATTTGAAGACCCTACGCAGTCGATCTTAGATCCTGGTGGGATGGTTAAAATTCGAAGCCCCTACACCGTTGACCTTAGGTCCGGGTAGGAAGAATTACGGCAGTGTCGTCCCGATTTCTACCTCAGTGGGGAGGAGACGTCGGGAGGCTGCCGAAATTTTCAGTGAACAACAGAGGACTTGGACAGAAAATCAAAAAAATTGATTTGAACAAAATTCAAATGTAAAATAAATTTTAAATTAAAATTTGATCAAATAATATTGTACTTGGACTCAAACTCGAATCAGACTTACACTCAACATGAATATAAGAGCTTGAACTTTAATGAGTCACTTGAAATTGAACCTAAATTAAAATATAAGGAATCGAAATTTAAATTGGAAATATAATTGTTAAGTAATAAATCCAAGTCTTTCAATTCAACATCTAGTGATACAAAAAGGGACCCTCACACCATTAAAATTTTATTTTAAGTGATTTAAAATAAATACAATAATAATAAACAAAAATCACTTAGAAACTAATGATGAGTGTAGCTTATGAGGACACCACAAGAAACGGTGGTGGATATGCTCTAGTGTAATAGATCTCTTATAAATAGGAGAATCAATATGCCACAAGCATGATAATTTGATGCATTTAATGAGTTTGAAACGAATGAGATCTATGCATAATCAATTCAATGCAACTCCAAACAAGTTTGTTAATTTGATTGCAAATAATAATATTTTATGTAGCAAACTTACAAGTATATGTAAAAGCTCCTACGACTTGGTGTAGAAGGCTCCTGATTTATACAACAGCCACCTACGGATAAAAGAATTTGACATGCAATGAATGTATAAGCTGCAATGCACACGACACATCGTATAAAGGGGACCTGCCATATACACAAAATATCATGTACAAACAAGATGTTAAATAATTACAACGTCCGTAAAAGCCTACGAGCCATTGAAGGAGGCTCATTATATGTTCAACATGTTGTAGGTGGATAAATATGAAAGGACTGCAACTCATTTGCAAGAAGCAGCAAATAATACTTTTAACGCCACCGGATCCGCAACATGTGTACAAGCGGACAGAAGGCGTTCGCAGGCCCCTTAAATGAAGTTTTGGGTATTTTCTAAATAAAATTACTCTCGAATAATGGATCATGTTTAAATATTTTAAAATCTCCCTTATGTATTAAATATGATCTCTAAAACTAAATATATCCCTGCATGTGCTCCGATAAATCTATTGCAAGTACAAACACAAATAATCGAGAATGTTGCACAGGGTCAAATGCTACAACCCGCATGTGTTTCGATCGTAATATCTAAGTCCCAAATCCAATGATTCGAGAATGCTGCGCGGGTCAAATATTCAAGTTTCATCATCCTCCTTGAAAAGGATCGGAGTTGACATGGCTTGAATTACTAAATGCCTCCCAAAATCCTACGAAAATATAAGTGACTTTGAAGTAACCCCGATGATGGCCGTGTTGATCGAAAATCTCAACCGAAGGGGTCAAATTTTAAATCTCAAATGTCAAATTTCAAATCTCAAATGTCAAAATTGAAATCTAACAAAAGCAAAAATTCTTGAAATAAAATCTATCAACTGAAAACTAAAAGCTAAAAATCATCCACCTCCCGCAACCGTTTATCGGGGGTGATAAATTTGAAATTAACCTCAGCTCATAAAGAGCAAATGTTATGTCGGGTGTATCACTATGATTCATCCTCAAACAGTCTCTTGCCAATAGGTACGTGACATGTGCCCTCTGATCGGGTGGTTTTGCCGCAAAATGGCACCATTATATTACGATCACGGTCAAAGCCCATATGTTCCCTGAAGGTGTCAAACCCTTGAGTTATGAATCATAGGGTATATTCGATAGGCATCAAGCCCTCTGTCAGCTAAGGTGGATTCATATATATCCCCTTAGAAAAATATCAACCCAGGTCTACAAGGTATTCTTGGACGAAGCAACCCATGGCTGCCGACAAGGTGCCTCTGTCAGGTTGGGTCGACTACCTCCTCTGACTAAGTAGACCAGAAAATATGACAGTCCGGGACGACGGAACCATGGGATCTTGATCGGGCTCGTCTTCATTTCCCCCACCATCAGTTTTAAGTTTGTGGTGATAAACTCTAAATTTCAAATCATCCAAATTCAAAATTTAAACCCTAAAATTATTGCTATTATACGATAGGTTCATAACCTATGTGACATCCTTAATGACTAGCCTTAATCGAAAGTTCTCTCTCGTTATCGGGAGGGGTAATTAACTATAGGGGCTTGCGCCTATAGGAAACCAAAACTCAGATCAAAAAGTCCTCACAAAATGAGGGTGAAATCTCTGGGTAGTGTCTCATCTAAAACCGAATCTGCCTTCTGAAAATTCCCTCGGAACCTAATCTAGTTAAAACTTTCTGTCGTCATCGTCACACAAACATTTTAAAAGAAAAATAGACCGATGGCACGGAGAGGCCGGGGCCAAATTTTCGGAGCCCACAATCAATAAATGTATTTGATTTACCTAGTTCATACTCAATGTTGAAATTAAAGCCTAAGGGTTTGCGAAAATAATATGAATAGAAAACCAAAATTAAAGCATATAGTATAGTTTATGTTATACTTTCTTTTTAAGATATCCAATAAATACATTAAACTGCAAATGTATCTTCATTAATGATAGAATCCAATCTTTTCCAATTTGAATTAACCAGTGACATTTCTTTTTTGTTGTTTATCTTTATTTCAAGGAGGCCTAGTTAACCAAAGTAACATTAGTAAAGGATAATTCAAGTTAACTGGGTCGCATGTATGAATTTAAGGCTTTAGATTTATTAATACCACTATGCATCATGTGGAGATCTATTTAGTTTCACGAAACAATTTAAAAACATAAACTTCATACAAATAGCATAGTCCATGACTAACTTCATATAAATTCACACTAAATATTCCCTGTGTCATTTATTCCAAATGCTTCACCATCAACCTTTCAAGAATGGCCTTATTTAAGTGTGCATCAGTTGACATGTATTACTTGTTAAGCTGATTAAGAGGGCATTGGGGAACCAAGAGCGTGGATGGGAAAGGTTGAATCATCCATATCCAACTTATGGAATAAATCAAGAGAAATAACTACCAAAAACTCCATAAATTGGCTGAATTTTCAAGGTTTTGTTTGTAATTGAAGCATGAGGATGGTATAAATACCCAAGTAAGAAATTTGAGTTAAAGTAGGAAAATATTTCGAGCAAGTATTTCAATCAACAGGTAGTAGGATGGCTCCGTGACGAAAATGCATACTGAAGAGCAAAGCAAGCAAGTTGCAAGAAAGCTTCAAGATGTTAGTGTGGGCTCCGAAAATTCGGCCCCGGCCTCCGCTCGCTTTTCTTATTCGGCGAGAGAGTTTTAACGAACTAAGTTCCGAGGTAAATTTTGGAAGGCAGATGGGTTTGAAGATAAGACACTACCCAGAGATTTCGCCCTCATTTTGTGAGGACTTTATAATCTGAGTTCTAGTTTCCTATAGGCGCAAGCCCCTATAGTTAATTACCCCTCCCGATCACGAGAGAGAACTTTCGATTAAGGCTAGTCGTCAATCAGATACGTATAGAATACGTGTTATCTGGCATATAGTAGCAGCAATAGGTTTGGATATTGGTAGAAATTGGTAAGAGAGGTATTTTCTTCTTTTTTTTTATAATTAGTTATAAGAATAATTATAATCAATTATGATTAAAAATAATTAATTAGAATTAAAAATAATTAATTACAATTAGTTTTAATTATGTATAATTAATATATGATTAATAAATAATTATTATAATTAAAAAAAAACTAATCATAATTAAACTTAGTTAATTATGATTAAAATAATTTTAATTATAAATAATTAAAATTAAACATAATTAATTATACTTAATCATAACTAATTATAATTAATTTATAATTAAAAATAATTAAATTAATATTAAATCTAATCAATTATAATTAATTAACAAGTTTTAAGCATGTTTAGGACATGATTAGTAGGATTTAAGTAGGATGCAGAAATTAAATGGGATTTAAGCTAAATCCTTTTGAAACAGGATTTGCTACCACCTTATATCCTTCAGCTCAGCAGATTTACGGGATCTGGCCGAAGAGATGCTCGAAACAGAGAGAGTTACCTTTACAGGGAGCTCCTGTCGCTACTCCCGATCGAGCAAAAGGGAAAGTCGTCGGAGGAGATGGAGTCGGCTAGCAAGGGAGGAGGTAGGCCGATCTTCCTCTCTCTCTCTCTCTCTCTCTCTCTCTCTCTCTCTCTCTCTCTCTCTCTCTCTCTCTCTCTCTCTCTCGGTGTTAGGATCGGGCTCGACGGGAGGAGGCGAGTTCGCCTGGGTGAGGTCGGTGGACGTCGGGCTAGAGAGGGAGATCAGGATAGGGGGTTGAGAGGCGTCAACAGTGAGAGCTTCGGCAGGGTTCGTGCGAGAGGAGCTCCGAACAGGAGTTCGGTTGGAGGTTGGCGTCGGGTTTGAGTGGATCGGACGGGAGTTGGGGAGAGAGCTTCGTGCGAGAGGAGAGCAGAGTCGAGAGCAGAGTCGAGAGAAGCCTTCGCGTTGGTGCGGTATTTAACGACGCGAGCGGTCGTTCGATCGAGGCAGGCCGCAGGAATCCCGCGAGGAACGTCGGCTGGATTTATGGGATTTGATCAGTTCGGCGCCGAATCGACGTGATTTTGGGATCCAACGGACATGAGGTATGTATGCAGGATTTTCTATTTTTCTTTCCACTCTTCTGGTTTCCTTTGGGTATAACATGAGGGTCAACAAATGCCCCCCAACAAATGTGGTACGCGTTTAGAGCGAATCACGTTTGTTGTAAGCTGTTTTGTCCTTGTGGATCTCTAGATATTTGTTCTAGATGTCACACTAGGGTTTCTATGTAGTGGATCTCCAAAATTTATTTGGATGTCACACTACGATTTTTTCTTTAGTGGATCTCCAAAATTTTGCTTGGATGTCACACTAAAATTTTCCTTCTCCATAGAGCTCTTAGATGTATCAATAGATGGTTGAGATACTAATTTCTTTTGTCCTGTGCTTTGTGCTGTGGACATTGATGGAGAATTTCCTGATTTGTCTTTATTGACTTGTCAGGTGATTTTTGTACCTTCGGCCCTATGCTTCTAGCTTTGGCGGGCTTGTTGAAGGAGTAGATGCCGGTGACCTAAATCCTTAGATTTGTATTAGGTCAATGGCGAAAAGTCATCAGTCCAGAGCTTTGTGCATAGCGGACTTGTTGATGACAGAATCCTTTTAGTTCGGCCTAAGGCTTTTTGTGAACTTTGGGATAATTTTCTTCGGTCCTTTGCTTTGTGCTTTGACGGACTTGTTGAAGAAAAATTTCTTCGATCCTCGCTTTGTGCTTTACGGATTTGTTGAAGGATTTGTAGGTTCTGGATTCAGATGATAGTACCGAACGTAGGTAGTATCGTGATTCTTAACCACTTGAGAAGACTTTAATCTGGACCACTAGAGTTCATCAGATCGGGAGAGCTAGAATTTGACAGCTCTTTGTCCTCTGGTTGCTGAGATGGGGGTTCCTCTACTACGGCCTTTCTTATGGCTTGTTGAGTAGACGGAGCTGCCAGCGATCCGGCCATATTTGGGCTTGTTGGATCCGACCTCTTACACCCATTCATGCTTCAGACTTGAGCTATGGGAATTGCGCTTCCCAATGCTGATTTTGCTGAAGTTGACAGATTTGGAGTCATCCTTCATGGTTTTAGATTTTGGAGCCTACGAACATTCAGTAGTTGCTCGAAACTCGTTCTTCCACTGGGACTTTGATTCTCCAGTCATTTAGGAGAACTTTGTAGACTACGATCACTTGAACTGGTCGAGTCAAATTAACCTTCGTACTTTCTTCAGTCCCTACTGACGGGTTGACGAAGTGGGGGTTCCGCTACTACGGCCTTTCTTATGGCTTGTTGAGTAGACGGAGCTGCCAGCGATCCGGCCATATTTGGGCTTGTTGGATCCGACCTTTTACACCCATTCAAACCTTAAGCTTCAGGCTGTCGAAAGACTTTAAGCTTCTTTGGCTCAATTTTGTAGGAGTGTGTAGCCACAAAAGTCACTTTCTTGACCTTTGAGTCTTTGTTTGTTGGAGAAGACGGTGTCTCTAACTCTTGAAAGACCACCTGCATATACTTTGGAAAACAAATATTTGTATTCTTTAGTACAAAAGAATATCTGGATTGATAATTTTAAATATTTATTCGGGGATCTCGGCATGCAGCGCGATGTCGACCCGAATAAATATTTAAAATGCCCCCTGTCTCGCAGGGACATTTCAGCATGGAATAGATTTGGAATATAAGATTTTAAATATTCATTTGGGGATCTCGGCGTATAGCACGATGTCGACCCAAATGAATATTTAAAATGCCCCCTGTCTCGCAGGGACATTTCGGATAGGCTTTTTGTACCTTTGAGATTTTAAATATTTATTCGAGGATTTCGGCACGCAACGCGATGTCTGACTCGAATAAATATTTAAAATGCCCCCAGTCTGATGAGGGATTTTGAAATGCGTTCTTGCTATACAAGAGAATTTCAAAATATAAATATATGCATGTTCTGATAACTATGTATATAAACTTTGTTCATCACAAAATACATTAGTTATGAAATTTTTATGCATGATACTTCTTTAAATGTCGACCGTTGATTGGCGGCATAGGCCTCTGACCATTCAGATCAATCAACTGATAAGCTCCTCCTTGGTACACTTTCTCGATGACGAAGGGGCCTTCCCAATTGGATATGAATTTGCCACCAATTTTTCGGTGTGGGATGATTGGTCTTCTCAGCACCAGGACCAATTCCCCTTCCTGAAATGATCGAGGACGCACCATTCGATCAAAGGACTTTGTCATTCTTCCTCGGTAGATTTCCAAATTTTGTTGGGCTTGTAACCTGAGTTCATCAAGTGCATCAAGCTCTTCCATTCTGAGACGGGCATTTTGCTCTTGAGTGAGGTCATTTTGGATTGCTACCCGAAGTGACGGTAACTCAATCTCTAATGGTAATACGGCTTCAACACCGAACACCAATGAATAAGGAGTGGCTTTGGTTGGCGTCTTGTAGGTTGTACGATAGGCCCATAGAGCTTCTGCCATTTTCGTATGCCACTCCCTTTTGTTCCTTGTGAGGATCTTCTTCAACAGCTTCACCAGCGTCTTGTTGAAGGCTTCTGCCAATCCATTTGCCCTTGGATTGTATATGGATGAATATCGTCAATCGATCTTGTGCCGATCAACGAACTTATAAATTTTTGTACTTTTGAATGCAGTACCATTGTCTGAGATTATTCGGCGTGGCACACCGAATCTGTAAACGACATTGTGGGTGAAGAAATTGATCACTTGTTCGGATGTGACCTCTCTGAATGGAGCTGCTTCTGCCCACTTGGAAAAGTAGTCTGTTGCTGCTAGAATAAAACGGTGTCCCGCTGATGATGGCGGATCTATTGGCCCAATTATGTCTGTGCCCCAACATTCAAATGGCCAAGAAGCTATTGTTGGGTGTAGTGGATTTGGCGGTTGATGTATAACATCACCGTGGATTTGACATTCGTGGCACCTCTTAGCGTGATCGATACAATCCTTGACCATAGTTGGCCAATAATATCCCATCCTCTTGATTTTGACGGCCATTTTAGGACCTGACTGATGTGCTCCACAAAGCCCTTCATGGACTTCTGTTACTACTTTATCAGCTTCCTTGGTCCCCAGGCACCTTAGCCACATTTGATCAAAGGCTCGTCTGTACAGTATGTCATTAACAAATGCGTATCTCAACGCCCTTTTTCGAATTTGTGCGGCCATAGACTTTTCTATCGAGAGTTTGTTTTCCTTGAAGTAGTTAATGAATGGCTGTCTCCAATCATTTTCGACTTCAATATCTAAACAATGCCACCACGATTCTGAAGCTTGACTAGCTTTACGTCTCTTGGCCACATGATGTTCTTCTGGATAATTCTCCATAGCAATCTGATGGAGAGGCCGAGGGTCAACTGGAGTTTCATCCTGCTGACTTGAATCCGGAATTCCTTCTGCCCTCGGGAATTGTAATAGAGCGGGCTCCAAGACCCTACGAGTGTAAAAACCCAATGAATATGGGACTCTCCTCGTTGATGTTCGCCATTTCTTTGGCTAATTTGGCCAGACAATCTGCTTTAGCATTCTGTCCTCGAGGAAGTCGAGCCATTCTAACATTTGGTACTTGTTTCAAAAGCTCGAGAGCTCGTCTGTGATAGTGGGCCAATTCAACTTTGCCAACCTTGTAAATTCCAAGTACTTGATTTATTACAAGTTGAGAATCACCGAAGATTTGAAGATGTTGGATCCTGACATCGATGGCAATCTCCAGCCCTGCTAACAGCGCTTCGTATTCGGCTTCGTTATTGGTCCGAGGTTCAGTCAAACTGAATGAGAATCTCATTATACCTCCCTCAGGTGCTACGAAAATGAGACCGATGCCGGCTCGGGCTCTTGCAATATTTGGGGGTCGGACAGGTCTGATAGATGATGCCCCATCGAAGTACATTTCCCAAAATGATAGCCTTTCATTCTCTTCGACCTGCATTATCTGCTCATCGGGCAAATCATCATTTAGTGGAGAATCGGCCGGAATTGGATGTGCAGCAAGAAAATCTGCCAAGGCCTGTCCTTTCACCGCCTTCTGTGGCATGTATATGATTTCAAACTGCAACAACAATACTGCCCACCTGGCTAGACGACCTGTCAACGCTGGTCTTGTCATCAAGAACTTCAGCGGATCGATCTTTGATATCAGTGTGATTTTATGTGATAGCATATAGTGACGGAGTTTCTGAACTGCAAAAATCAGCGCCAAACAATGCTTTTCAATAGGAGAATAACGGCTTTCAGCTCCAATCAACCTCCGACTGATATAGTAGAGCGCATTTTCTTTTCCATCTTCATTATTCTGGGCCAATAGTGCTCCGAGGGACTCTTCTAGTGCAGCTGTATACAATATAAGAGGCTTCCCCGGAATTGGCGCTGCTAGAATGGGCGGATTCGACAGATATTTCTTGATACTATCAAATGCTTCCTGGCATTCTCCGTCCCATTTGAAACGGACGTCTTTTTTCATTAACTTTGAAAATGGCTGGCACCTACCCGATAGATTTGATATGAATCTCCGAATGAAAGCCAGTTGTCCTTGCAGTGAGCGAAGCTGTCGAAGGTTCTTCGGTGGTGGCATCTCCGTTATTGCCTTAATTTTGTTGGGGTCGATCTCTATTCCTCGATGACGAACAACATACCCCAGGAATTTGCCGGAGGAAACCCCAAAAGCACATTTGAGAGGATTCATCTTCAGATCAAACTTTCTGATTCTCTCAAATATGATTCTGAGATCTTTTAAGTGATCATTTCGGCCAAGACTTTTGACAACAAGGTCATCTACATAACACTCGACCTTCTGATGTATCAAATCATCGAATATGTGAGTCATCGCCCGCTGGTAGGTGGCACCAGCGTTCTTCAGGCCAAAGGGCATGACTGTGTAGCAGAAAATGCCGATGGGCGTTCTGAATGATGTATGTTTTTCATCTTCGGGCGCCATCTTGATTTGATTGTATCCTGACGATCAATCCATGAAGGAGAACATGTCGTAGTTGGAAGTGTTGTCCACTAGGAGTTCGGATACAGGGAGTGGAAAATCATCTTTTGGGCACGCCTTATTGAGGTCCCTAAAGTCAATACAGACACGAATTTGCCCGTTCTTCTTCTTCACTGGGACGATATTAGCAATCCAGTCAGCGTACTTTTCTTCTCGGATGAATCCTGCATCTATTAGCTTCTTCGTCTCTGCAATTACCTGTTCTTCAATCTCCAATCTCATTCTCCTTGGAGCTTGTTTGACGGGTGCTACATCCGACTTGATTGCTAATCTGTGAACTGCTACGTCAGGGGATAAGCCAGGCATCTCAGCATATGTCCAGGCAAAGCAGTCCCTGAATTCACAGAGAAGTTCTTTTATTTCTTCTATTTGTTCTTCGGGTAGAAGAGAGCTAATGAAGGTTGGGCGAGGATCCTCCTCAGTTCCCAAGTTGACTTCTTCTAGTTCATCCATAGTGGCCGCTTGTCCACCATCTTCAAGCTCTTCTGGTGCAGGTTCGGCTTCTACGGGCTGTTTATCATAATCATCAGCCTCATATGTCTCTTCAGCAATATCATCTTCGGATTCGATTTCCATGCATGTAATGGCGCGACAAATCTCTTTCCGGAGGAATTTTCGCTTGATGAATCCGATACCTTTATATGCGTCTGTATCCTTCTGCCGTAACGGGCGCGGACTCCTTCCATACCAAAGGCCCAAGCTTGTGCGAAGTTGTCGCTTGGTGGTAGGAATATTGACTTGTTTTCGTAGCATTCTCTGGATATTTTTGGTATTGAACCTAGGTAGCCTCGTAGGAAATAACTCTTCAGAGTCGAGGATCATGCAATCCCAGTCATGATTCTCCTCTTCACGAACTCCCGTGGAATATAGCACATTCTTTGGCACAGTTCCATTTTTACGGGGAGGCAGATAGAGAGTAGCGAGTTCTTCAACCTTATGCACCTCGCGTGAGATGATTTCTTTGAAGTGTTGCAAGGGAACACGTGTGAATACGAGCACACTATCTGAAATTGATAGGCTGTCTATTCTTCTAGAGAACACATTTTGCACCGTGTTCATATAAATAGAGTCGTAGTCATAATCATCATTTGAAAATTCGACCTGTCTGCTCCATTCATCCGTGGACTGGTATACTTTTTGAGATTTGGCAGGAGTATCATCATCTTCATCTGTGTCACTCCCAAGATGAGGTACAAATTTCTTTTCTTTTGGAATGGTCGGCGCTTTGGGAAGAGTCGGCACTGCCTTCTTTCTCCCCACCTGCTTCTTCTCACCTTCTCGTTCAGGTCGCTTTGTAGCCTTTGAGTTTGATGCTCTAGCCTCGAGAGAGCTCGAAGATTTCTGCTTCTTTGGCATGAAATACCGTGCATCTTCATAAACTGTTGCTTCATGAACTGTGAAAGGCTGAATGTCACCAGAGATCCTGAATTCCTCTCCATCTTTGAGATATTTCATACACTGGTGCAATGTTGACGGGACAATACCATATTCATGCAACCAGGGACGGCCTAGTAGCGCCTTGAATGAAGTATCCGCGTCGATCACATGGAATTTAGCTTCTGTATGGAGCTCTCCAAATACAAGAGGGAGCATAAATGATCCGAGGGTTTTCTGTCCTTTTTCGTTGAAACCATGCACCATTAACTTATCTGGCCCGAGGTGTTCCACATCAAGGCAGAGGGATCTCAGTGCTTTCAAGCTTATCAGATTTATGGAGGATCCAGGATCGATCAGGATTCGACTGATAATCAGCTTATCGCTCTCTGCAGTAACGTACAGAGGACGATTATGGTCTGCAGTTCCGAGCATCATGTCCTCTTCGGAGAAAGTAATGAATGGCTCATTACGAGCTTGCAGAACCTCAGTCAAACTACGTTCAGCAAAATATGCCTCATATCTTTCGGGATCTTTGAGAGCCTGAATCAGAGTCTCCCGAAGGTCTTTAGACATTATCAACGCGTCGTATATACTGAGTTGTGCTGGGATTTTTCTCAGATGAGATAAGATATTATAATCTATCCCATTGGCTGAAGTCTTCTTTTTCTTAGGATCTTCAGGGATAATATCATCGTTGATAATTATTTCTTTTTCCTTATCTTTATTGGAGACCCCTTTCTTCGGTGGAGGCGGTAGTATCTTGCCGCTTCTTAACTGCACTTGAGCAATCTCCTCCGGTTCAGAGTCATTTAATTGTTCATTTTCTTCAGAGTCAGCCATCGCTGCATCTAGGGACTCATCTGTTGATTCAGAATCACCACCTAGGTTTACATGTCCCATCCGAGACGCTATGCTAGGGTCTGATTCGTCTCCCTCTGGAAAATATAAATCTTCCTCCGAGCTGTAATCCATTGGCAAAACCATCATACAGGATTCAGAAGGTACTTCTTCTGTGTATTCTTCTTTCATTGAGGTACTCGGCGTCACTGAGATGACCCGACATACTTCTTTGGGAAGAGAATTCTCATCATTTTCTTCGACTTCATCTATCTTAAGCTCCGACATGAAGTCAGCGAGCTTGACAGGTCGCCTCACAGTCTGGTAATATTCATCCAAACTGTTGATAACTCTCTGAGTTGCAGTCATTTTCTCCTTAGGCTTTTTCAGCTTGGTTTTCTTCTTGGATGATTTCTTCTTTTCAGTCTTTGAAGAACCAACTTGGTTGAAAAACTGTTTTGAAGTAGAAGGTCGTACCACTGGCAGTGCCTTCAAATCTATCATTGGCTCAATAGGAGACTTCCACTTTACACACGAAACTCCTTCAAGTTGCTTCAACATTTTCACAGTCTTCTTGGAAACCGCAGTCTCCCACTTTTCTTCTTGAATTGGCTTCTTTTCATTTCTTCTTTCTTCAACCAGGGGTACGGAAGAGGACGTGACCACCCGAGTTGATTCTTTTCTAGGGTGAGACAACACATTGTCGGACAAAGTGAGTTCCCCTTTTTGATATTTTCTTTCAAACCAATCCTTGAAGATGTAGCAATCTTCAATAGGATGGCTGAGCACCCGATGATATGGGCAATAATTTGGGTCACCAGTGTGCTTCGACTCTTCGGGTCTCTTGCATTCAGGCAGTTCTAAACCCGATTTCAATACTTGTCGAAATAATTTGGCGACACTCTCCCTTTTGAATGAATATTCTTTATTCATTTTATCTTTGAGGGATTGGAACATTCTGTCACCAGTTCCTATTGCCTGTCTTTGGCCTCCAGCTTGATAAGTTTTCGGCTTATCGTTTCCCCCGAATATCAGCTTCGGTTGGGGGTTGGGGTTGTAGGCCTGTTTGGGCTTTTCTTGATATTGCATCGGCTGCTTGCCCTTGTCTACATTGTAAATCACCTGCTTTTCTCTATCAGCTCTGGAGAAGAATGTAGAGTCGGCCTCACCCCTTCTAGCACCTGGGGCCTTGGCCTTCTTGGGCTTATCAGAGTGATTTTCTGATCTGGACAAATTCAGTTTCTCAAATTTGGCCACTCTGTCGAGCAAGTCTTGAAATGTATTGATTGTAGCCATGCACAGGAAGGGTTGCATCTTGTCATCAATGTTTCCCATTAACAACTGTACGGCATGTTCTTCTTCAAGCTGCTGCTCACATTTCATGCTTAGATTGCGCCAGCGAGTGATATATTTAGTCACTGATTCTTCTCTTTTTCTTTTATCCAAAGCAAGATCAGCGATCGTGATCTTCTCAGTTGCACTGGCGAACCTCTTCACGAACATATTTTCCAATTCTGCGAAGGTTTTCACAGAATCATTCGGCAGTTCAGCATACCATTCGAAAGCAGTTGCTGTTAAACTACTAACGAATTGTCGGAAGAGTAGGGCGTCATTTCCTCCTGTATTCCCACAGGTGGCTTTAAACTGTGCCAGGTGCTGCCTGGGGTTGTTAGTACCGTTGAAAGTATTGAACTTTGGTACAGAATACCCTTTTGGATATGGTACTTGGTCGTATTCAGCAGGATACGGATGACCTTTGCCCACCAACTTTTCTGCTTGATCAACGGCTATGATGGCCCTGATTCTTTCTGTGATTATTCCTTCCAATTGTGCAGCAGTCACAGGTTCAGAAGTACTTGCAACATTCTGTGGAGTGGGCTGACGGATGACATTATGAGCCTCGTGACCACCTTCAGGAATACCTCGTACTTCTGAGACTTGAGGAATTTGAAAATTTGGAGGATCCGGAGGAGGATTGGGCATGGCGCCAACAGCAACAGTTCTCTGCATCATCTGCATCATTGCCCCCATCTGAGCCATCATCTCAGTCATCTTCTCATTTAACTGAGAAATTTCTCTATCTTTGGCTCTCATTTGTCGCCTCATATGTCTTTGCATGTCTGCAAGGGTGACATTATCGTCAGCGAAGGGATTCTCCTCAGCTTCTCCTCCTTCTTCTGCTTGGGAATGACCACCTCTGCTAGTGGTGGACCCAGCTTCACGACGACGGTGATAAACTCGCCTAATCGGCGGTTGTTGATCGTCTTCATCTTCACCCTCATCATAATAGGTTTCCTCATTAACATTGGTGTGTCTCACCATATAGACAACTTCCATGTCCAGAGTATTATTTATTTTTTTGATTTCTTCTTCTAGATTTTCCTCTAGAAATTCATCAATATTTTCTTCTAAATTTTCTTCCATAAATTCATCAATATTTTCTTCAATATTTTCTTCTCCTTCAAAGAATTCTTCTCCCTCCATATTTTGATCATCTATATTTTCCTCCAGTACTCGGATCTCCGAACGACGACGCCATTGGATTTCCGGTTCTTGATTAGGCACGGGGACTTCTTCAATTAGTGGGCTGCGATCGAAGTTAGTCTCTTCTTTTGGAGGAGATGGAGGGCGACGGGATCCCCTGGAAGATTCTCCAAAGTGTCTACCGTCTGGAGGAATGTCATTATGGGTCCTTTTTGGGGCCCACTTCTGACGTTGTTCGTAGATGGGGGCGGATCTCCGGGAAGCTTCACCGGATGTCACGCCCAGATCAATCCTCCTTTCTATTCTATCTTTCTCATTTCTTCGAGGCTTTGGCCTCCAGACTTGTTTTCCTTTCCACCGGGACCTTTCAGCAGCGGATCCCTGAACATATGGTTCAGGTGTCACGCCCCGATGTTCACCGCGTGGGGTATATCTTCTTTCTCTTCCTTCTGCAGCAAAGGACAGACGCTCCTTTGGCGGGGTTCTCCTGGCCTCGATCACCAAAGGCCGTTGGAATTTCTTTTTCTTCAGCCCCTTCTCCTTTACAGTCTTCAGGACTCTGTATACTCGAGCAGACAGAGTTTCGGGCTCTTTCTTCTTTGGAGGGATTGGGGCTTCAGGCCGTCGATCCCAAAAGGATTTCTTTAGCTCTCCAGTAGAGCTATTCCTTTTGACCCATTTCAGGTCAGTAAACTTGTTCCGAGTGGGAACATTGGCTTCAGGCTCTTGGGCCGACAGATTGGAAGGATGGGTCGGCAGTTGTTGATGCTGAGCTCGGAGCTCAGCATTCATCTTCCTTCTTTGCCTCCTTGTAGGCCTTCCCCCAGATGAGGAGGCCTCAGCATCGTATTTCCCAGGTGCAGATAACCTGGTCGACAGAGTGGTGGTGTTCGCAGTCACCACGGAGATTTTTCCATCAGCCACAATCCTCTTGGTGGCTGGGATGTCAGGCTGTGATAGCCTCTCGAATACAGAAATCCTACCACGAGGATTTTCAGCAACAGGTCGTTGTGCCGGCAGATGCACACGACGGATAGGAGCTTCATTAGCATTGAATCTCCTGGCAGACTTCTCAGCATTCCTACCATTCGCAGGAATGGTGGCACTCCTTGCAGCGATCGCCGGGAAGTCAACGCTACCAAACTGGATGGTAGCTCCGGCATTTCCGGTCTCAATAATAGCATTAGCCAGTTGGATCCTGGCTCCTTGTCCTAGCTGGACAGTCATCGGGGTGTTCTGTAGATCCATCTGCATAAATGAAAGGCAAGGGTTAGTAATTAGAATCTGATACATCACCCCGCACTTTCAAAATACAGAGACTTGCACAGAACAAAAAAATAAGATAAGATAATATTAGCGAGGAATTCAAATAATGCAAATTTAAAAACCGCTAAACGCATATGAATTCGTTGAATGATCATTTTTAGAAAATTTAGAGTTTTGGATCATTAAACGATCATTTTGAAAGACTCAAAATCTTGAGTACGGGTTGAAATAATTGCTACTATAGCTTATGATTGACTAGCCAGAGATGGAAAGAGAAACCAATCCCCAGTGGAGTCGCCAGAAATCTGTGGGCTCCGAAAATTCGGCCCCGGCCTCCGCTCGCTTTTCTTATTCGGCGAGGGAGTTTTAACGAACTAAGTTCCGAGGTAAATTTTGGAAGGCAGATGGGTTTGTAGATAAGACACTACCCAGAGATTTCGCCCTCATTTTGTGAGGACTTTATAATCTGAGTTCTGGTTTCCTATAGGCGCAAGCCCCTATAGTTAATTACCCCTCCCGATCACGAGAGAGAACTTTCGATTAAGGCTAGTCGTCAATCAGATACGTATAGAATACGTGTTATCTGGCATATAGTAGCAGCAATAGGTTTGGATATTGGTAGAAATTGGTAAGAGAGGTATTTTCTTCTTTTCTTATAATTAGTTATAAGAATAATTATAATCAATTATGATTAAAAATAATTAATTAGAATTAAAAATAATTAATTACAATTAGTTTTAATTATGTATAATTAATATATGATTAATAAATAATTATTATAATTAAAAAAAAACTAATCATAATTAAACTTAGTTAATTATGATTAAAATAATTTTAATTATAAATAATTAAAATTAAACATAATTAATTATACTTAATCATAACTAATTATAATTAATTTATAATTAAAAATAATTAATTAATATTAAATCTAATCAATTATAATTAATTAACAAGTTTTAAGCATGTTTAGGACATGATTAGTAGGATTTAAGTAGGATGCAGAAATTAAATGGGATTTAAGCTAAATCCTTTTGAAACAGGATTTGCTACCACCTTATATCCTTCAGCTCAGCAGATTTACGGGATCTGGCCGAAGAGATGCTCGAAACAGAGAGAGTTACCTTTACAGGGAGCTCCTGTCGCTACTCCCGATCGAGCAAAAGGGAAAAAGTCGTCGGAGGAGATGGAGTCGGCTAGCAAGGGAGGAGGTAGGCCGATCTTCCTCTCTCTCTCTCTCTCTCTCTCTCTCTCTCTCTCTCTCTCTCTCTCTCTCTCTCTCTCTCTCTCTCTCTCTCGGTGTTAGGATCGGGCTCGACGGGAGGAGGCGAGTTCGCCTGGGTGAGGTCGTTGGGACGTCGGGCTAGAGAGGGAGATCAGGATAGGGGGTTGAGAGGCGTCGACAGTGAGAGCTTCGGCAGGGTTCGTGCGAGAGGAGCTCCGAACAGGAGTTCGGTTGGAGGTTGGCGTCGGGTTTGAGTGGATCGGACGGGAGTTGGGGAGAGAGCTTCGTGCGAGAGGAGAGCAGAGTCGAGAGCAGAGTCGAGAGAAGCCTTCGCGTTGGTGCGGTATTTAACGACGCGAGCGGTCGTTCGATCGAGGCAGGCCGCAGGAATCCCGCGAGGAACGTCGGCTGGATTTATGGGATTTGATCAGTTCGGCGCCGAATCGACGTGATTTTGGGATCCAACGGACATGAGGTATGTATGCAGGATTTTCTATTTTTCTTTCCACTCTTCTGGTTTCCTTTGGGTATAACATGAGGGTCAACAGTTAGCTAATTGTTCACGTGACTGAATAACAATAGTGTTAAAACGGTAAAATGGTAACCTGTCTTCCATAAATCAAATGTGTTTATTGCAAAGGATAAGATCTTTTCTGCGCCATCAGACTAATATAAAGCAAAGAATACGTGCAACTATAACTAATAACTCTGAGACTCAGAAAAAAAAATGCGACCCTGCTGATCACAAAAGAAAAAACTCTAGGTTGTTTCTTCGCGCATGCAGATCTATAAGTATCTTGAATAAAAGTACAACGTATACGAGGTTGCTAACATACAAAGAGTCAAACCAGGCATCTCAATGTAAGGCCACATTCCATTTCATGCATCAGGCTAGTACCGGCCTTGAACATCCGTGCACAAAAAGCCATCAAAGGATATCATATGTGATACTCAGTTTAATTGATTGCTAAATTATCTGTTCTTGAAAGTACTTCATTTACATAGGAATAGAACATTGCATGCTTGTACTACTAACAACGCATGATTAACAAACAGCAAAAGTAATAGCCCGTGAAAAAAAAAAAGATAAAACAAACTAGTTATAGTTTAACAAACTTCATAGAATAAAGCAAAACTCAGAAAAGTTCATTTTACCTGTTCATTCTGCAAAGGAATGGAAGATCAAGGACCGTTCCACTATGACAGGCATCTATTATGGCATGAAGCCTAACACCATGAGGGAGTGGCCTAACAATAGTGGCGTTTATCTCATCATCAACAATCATCCCCTGAGTTTCAAAGTCCAGAGGACAAATAGTTTCATCATATCCATCAGCCTCATCTCCGTTATAATTTCTCTGCTGTGATCCATGCCCTGAGTAGTGAAACACCAAGGAGTCCCCAGGTTGACAACCCTGTACAAGCCAGTACAACGCCATCCTTATGTTGTGTTTGGTCGGAATTTTGTACGGATCGGTTTGATCTTCTGCAAAATCTCTTCCATAATGAAGCAATCATTAGCATAAAACCATCGCGGAATCAACGAAACGAGGTTCGAAATGCGGGATTAGGGCACCTGTGAGTTCGATGATGGAGGACTCCGGGAAGTGGAATCGGTTAATAAGGAGATACTTCATGCAGTTGGCATCGTTTATGCAACCCTTGAGCTCGTGCCGGGAGTACCGATACGAGATCCCGACGATCACCGCCCGCTTCCGGCCGTGAGGCGATGGCGGAACGATGGATTGCGGCGGCGGAGGGGGGCGATGCGGCGGCGTAGATGCGGAGGGATGGCTGCTTTGGGAAGGCGGGGGGAGGCTTCGGGGATCGGCGATTTGGGTGACGGTGCGGCATATAGCGCAGCGGATTGATTTAGCCCCGGGCGGGAGCTGAAGAGGCGTCCGGCAACCAGAGCAGTCTAAAAGCATCATCATGGCCGGAATTCAGCGGTGATCGACTCCGGCGAGGTCTAGAAGATGAGATTCGATCAGCTTCGGGGATCGCAGCGGGGGTGGAACTTTGACGCGGGGCGTGGGAACAGGATTTCGGTAGGAAAGGGCAGTTGGGTTTTATGATTCTTCCGGCAGCAGCACGAGTAGAAATTATTAGGTTCGGATCTAACTTATACAAATTTGGGAGAGATTATTAGGTGTGGAGTGGGGACGAGAAGAATCGTCTCTTTAAGTATTGGGTATCTAATTAGGTATCATACGATACCGTTGGGTATCTAGTATTTGTACGAACAGTACGTGCTCCGCAGTTAATAATTTTTTCAAATTCGAGGAATTTTCTCCCGTTCAAAAAAAAAGGAGATTTTCATACCTAACATTTTATTTTATATTATTTATATTATTTATATATAAAATATTAATAATATATGATTAATCCCCATAAAACAAATATGAGTATATGAAATCAAATATTAAAATATATAAGGTGATATGAGTGATATGAGTGATACATAAGAGTAGTATATTTTATATTAAAGTTGTATATAAATAATATACATATAATATTAATATTTTAGATGTTAGATATATAAATAATATGAAATAAAGTTGTATGTATGTAAATCCACCAAAATTTATTTTCCCAAAAAAATATATTGTGATGCTGATGTGAAAAATAATTTTTAGAAACTGTTATAAATATTATAAATACATTCTTTAAAAAAAATCAAATAGCTGTTTTCTTATTATTATCACACATTAATCATTTTGGTTTTAAAGAAAATAATTTTTACTATAAATTTATTGAAATATAATGAAAAAATAATAATCAAATAAATTTATAATTACAGGTTTAACCTCAGTCGACATGCATTTAGGTAAAAGATCTGGAGGTACAGTGAACCACCATTTGATTGCAATCTCTTCGATCACAAGGTTTGAAAGCGAAGGAGACGAAATGCATGATGAACGCTGGCTCGTGGATCTTTCTTTTGTTTGAAAACATAATAATTTCACTCTTGCGTTCTTTGTCTAGAAGATTTTTGATAAATTTGAAGAAAAATCGGATACAAATCTAGAAGCATCACGGAAACTTCTAGAATATTTCCCAGTTTCTTATTATAAAAGTTTATTATATACTATTAGATTTCATTTGGGACAACTTTCTTATTATAGTAAGAAAGATGTCCCAAATGAATATAGTTATCTTTTTTAATGAGGTCATATTTTTGGCTGAAATTTTTATTTTTAAATATAATAATCTTTTTAAATTTTGTCGAGAGCTAGAATATACACGGTGATAGAGTTAGAAATTTTGTATTAGTGTTGTATAGATATCCAGCACACAAATAGAAGAAAAAAGGAACACCATAATTTTTATGTGAAAACCTTGGAAGAGGAAAAAAAATCCATTGGGCCACGCCCAATTGAAATTATTCCACTAGTGTTTGATTATATTACAAGTGGTTGATTTGTCCCAGAAATTGAGGACGATCAAATTACAATAATCAACCATCGGGTTGAAGTCCAGTGACAAACGAATATCAGAAATTTGGTGACGTTTGGTGGTCGAGCGGAAATCCAGCTTTAATTGCTGATCAGGTAGAAGTCTGATGACAGTTGGCGGTCAGGTAAAAGTCTAGTGTCAGTCGACGGTTAGGCAGAAATCCGATCGGTCGGCCGTCGGGTAGAAGTCCGTCATCAGTCAGTTGACGGGTGGAAGTCTGGCAGTGGTAAAGAAGGAGTCTGGCTGCAAGAGAACTCAAGTTTCTCTTCTTCTTTATATTCTCTTCCTGCTTGGGTCATCTCTCATGAGAAATGAGAGGTATATTTATAAATTTTTAAGAGTGGAATGACTAGTAAATAGGAGGAAGATCAAGGATAAATTGGGAGTTGCTTAAATAGACGACTGATGTTGAATCCCTTAATCGTGAACTATTTATTGGGCATTTGAATCTCTTAACGATATCAGAATTTGACAATCTTAGGCTTGTTGGATTTGTGTCGTCGAGGCGCTCGATTTGACTATAAAAATGTCACGTTTAGAGACTGTTTGGTAATCCAAATTATGGATTGAACCTTTCAAATGTGTTTTGGGTCTTTGATTTGGACTCATTTGGGCTCGGATTGATTCGAATTTGGTGTCGTTACGTTCATATTTTCAAGACATTCAGTTCAATTGTAAGTTTGCTGAAATTAGAGTTCAAATGGTCATGAATTTAATTTTTTATGTTTCCAACTTGATTTTACCTCAAGATTCGTGACCGATGAAGATAATTTTTTTATGATATATCAAATTTATCATTTTGTTAGATGTATTGTTGCATCAGCCATGATTTCTATTTTCATAAATTTTCTCAAAATTTTTAAAAATAAGTAGTTATTAGTAACATCGAAATTAATATGTAACATTTACTCTTATTTTCATAGATAAATTATATATATATATATATATACCATAAAATATTTATAAAGCTTAATGCTAATCATCTAACTTTTAATCCGATAAATCAATAAAACATAAATTTATTGTCAATATTTAATCTTATTGTTGGATTTTAACTATCCATTTATAGACATCCAATTTTTATAATCCTATAAGGTTAATTATATAATTTTTCTAAAATAATCTCATCCTCTTCATCTATGAGGAATATAGTATTATTATACTTTATGATATATAGTGGATTATTCAACTAGGTCATGACCATTAGCTTTTTAACTTGTTTGGTTTTCCACATTAAAAGAAGTTTTTTCTCCTAAAATATTTTTTGTGCGTTCTGCATTTTTGTCAAAAACCTAAGACATAAAACACGTACTCTATTGCTATCAATTTTCTAGCACATAACACTTAGGCTTCGTTTGGGACGATTTTTTTACTGCTTCTTAAAGCAGCTTTCTAGTAGAAAAATTAAAAATTTTGTACTTAAAATAGCTTTAAGAATCAGTAAAAAATTCATCCCAAACAAAACCTAAGCTATTTAATGAGCATATATGAATCATAATTGAGGTTTCTAAAATCGAGGTTCATTTGCACTCCCATTTATAAAATCATCAAATAATTAAAATTTAAAAAGGGATTTCATATATATCACAAAAAATTTAAATATTTATTTATGTAATTCTTAAATCTTTATATATATTTATATGTCACTTTACTATCTAAATTAAATCAAAACATATTCATAAAAATTCATTACTTTAATAATAATGATACTTTCGCAATGATTTAAAGATTTAAATGTTATATAAATAAATATGAATATTTATGTATTAAATATGTAATTAAGAGTTTTGTGGTATGTAGGTAAATCTCCAAATTAAAATTTTATTTTTAAAGTCATTATTTAAAAATGCTAAGCAAAATAATTGGCATTTTTTAATAATCTAAATTGGGCATTGCATAACAAATTTATGAACCAATGGCATGATTCAATCTACACCATCTCCTCAAACGAATTATACCATTTTATTAAGAGCCTGGTGGCGGAGCCGGCGCCGTAGGCTGATCACCGGCTACACCATACCCTTGCACCACCTCAACCCCTCCGCCGCCGCCGCCGCCTCCAAACCCCCCCGATCCCTCCTCCTCTCCCCACCACCCCATCCCCGGCGGCTGGCCCACATACATCCCCGTCGCCCCCATAGTCGAATAATAGTACGGAACCCCAGCCGCTGCCGCTCCTTCACCTCCAAGCGGCGCCGCCGCCACAACCTCCTTAATATCCTCCCGCGGCACAATATCTACAAGAAAGTCAAATATGTCGGTGCGGGTGATGGCGGCGGCGATGTCGTTCTTCTGCAGAGTGCGGCGCTTGTTCTCCTCCGCGTGGATCCATGAACGGATGGTGAGTTCGAGGATGAAGAGCTCGCACGCCTTGGCAAAAAGTATGGGGGCTTCAGCGGAGATCATGCGGACGTCCTCGTCGGCCTTCATGATCTTCTTTATGCGGGCGAGGGGGAGCTGGTGGTTCTTGAAGTCGCCGGCTTGCTCCATTTCATGGCGCTGGTAGGTCCAGAACATGTGGAGCTGTTGGTGCTGTTGTTGGAGTAGCTGGTGGAAGGAGGTTTGGGGTTTAGGGTAACCTTGCGCTGATGATGATCCTGCTTGCTGGTTCTGTTCCATTTGATCTTAGAGAGCTTGCTAAAAAAAATTATTTCAAAATATCGAAAAAAAAAATATTTATTATTGTTGCATTTCAAAATTTATTTCGCACTAATTTAAAATAAATCTAATAATAACACTGTTGTTGCAAGATTCGAAGTCGTGAGGAGAAAATAAATGTTGCGTTAGATAGTCTACAAATAGTATAAAATTTGTCGAATAATTATAATATGAATCTTTTCATATATTATGTTAAAATAAATATAAGTGGATTTACATACTTATCATTTTATACAATCTTGTTTATATATTCAACATCTAAAACTTTAATATTACACATATATCAAATATGTCACTCATATTTCATTTCTATCGCTCATATTTGATATGAATGTGAACTTTGAATGGTATATATGTAATATTAAAATTTAAGTGTTAGATGTATAAATAATATAGTATAGGTTGTATGTATGTAAATCTCCTATAAATCTAATATTTTTCAAGCGGACTTGATATAATTTGTATTAGGATATTCTGATATACAACTTATTTATTTTATGAGAATTTTAATGAGATAGATACTTTATATGATTATAAAAATTTTTTAATGTAAGAATATGTTTATATGTTTTATATTATCATGGGCTTCAAAGCCCTTGATTTTGCGTTGTTATTAGTGCAACTGCTTGATATAACATGTAGCACTAATTTCGGAATAAATGCAACGACTTTGAAGTATATTCTGATACAAAATGAATCGGGATATTCTCTTTTATAATTTTTTTTTTCATATGATTATATTAAGAAAGAAAAAAAAATTGTATAGGATATCCTATACAATCATATCAGGATGGGCTTAAAGTCATTGGATCTACTTTGTGATTAGTGCTACAAATAAATAGTTTATATTATACTAATTTTAAAATAAATGCAATGATTTTCAAGCTCATTTTGCTATTATTTATAAGAGGATAAAGTGTTCATCATAAAATTTCTTTTCATATTAGTAGTTTCTTATAAAAAACTTATAAATAATTCCCAATATGATTTTGTTGGATTGTATGTAGGGTTGTTTGAGGGACGAGGAATGTAGCACATGGAGCGACCCCAGATCATGAGGAGCAATTAATTTTATTTTTTGTTTAATTTTTGTACTAGAAAACTGCCGTAAGAAACAGGAAAAAAATTGTCCCAAACAAAGTTTCGTTTGTGACAGCTTTCTTGCTACATTTTAAAACTATTTTTTAGTACAATAATTTCTAATTAAAAAAAAAAACTGCTTTAGAAAGCATCAAGACAATTATCCCGAACCAACCTAAGAAATACATATAACATAACACTTCTGAGTTTTTCAATTCCTCAGAATTTTAGTTTGTCCAAACACCAAAATGTTTTAAATGCTAGTAAAATAAAATATATTCCAAACAGTTCTATACCCAACTTGCAATCTAAGTACGTAGAAAACCACTTGAACTGCAAAGCAAAACAATAAACTTTAAGCAAAGTGAAAATATTTAGCAAACCGAAAAACCCATAGAAGATTATGGAAAAAAATATCGTTTAGCACATCGATGAGACGCCCTCTCAGCATTCTAGGCATAATTTAGACGAAGTTATCTGAGAGAATTTTTTCCTTTGGTTGTTATGCTGCTCAGTTTCATCTATCTGAGAGAGAGAGAGAGAGAGAGAGAGAGAGAGAGAGAGAGAGAGAGAGAGAGAGAGAGAGAGTACAAGTTCGATTGCTGCTAAGTTTCAGTCGTTGAGAGGCCTAATAGAAAATGTAAGGTACGGGAAGGTTACTTTGGAGGGTGTGGTTTTCCAAAAAAGTCTACTCTATCTTGGCGGCATAACTAATTCATCGGCGAAACCTAGCAAGGCCACCAACCTGCATCGGGCTCACACTTGCTTTGCCCAACTGAAGAGGCGAAACTGTAGTAGAAAGTATTCAAACCCAGTATGGGGGTTCCCAACCATGCTCACCCACCAACCACCCTAAGCATCGGTGAGTCTCCTATCTTTCTAAATGATATAGCTCATTTTAATATATTTGTTAGACTCTCAACCAAAAGGCCTTGAGCTTGAAAATTTGTATGTATATATATGTGTTTACAATTAAATTTATCAAAATTCATGAAGAGTAAAAACGAATTCCTTTAAAGAGACTTAAAAAAGGCTTACAGAAAGTTATACAGATAGGGCATTCAATTACTTGAGCTCATTTCATTTCAACTTTGTTTACTTAAAATTTCTTCTAGTTGTCTTAAAGAAACAACTGCAGAAAAATAGTAGACAATGTAACTTTGAGCCTGAATAATGGAAGGAGCTCCTTCTTACCTGAACGAATTCAAATTCTACGCAAGTATTGACATCCTGAAGAGCTATCTTCTTTTATGAAGTGGAATTGAAGCGTAGAAGGCTTATAAGAGTGGAGAACACTCAGTGAGGAATTAAGCTTGCTGAGGCAGGCAATAAAAGAGAAGGTGAGGAGTGAGACAGGAGAAGAAAAGAAGATAAGATGAGGGAGAAATAAGTGAACCTTATCTTAATTGAGAGATAGCTTGTGCTGATAGTGAGGGAATGAGATTTTTGTATCTTTTTTTTAATGGAGGACTGAAGGAGACTTGAGTGGTGGTGAAAAAAAAAAAGAGAGGAGAGCAGTAGAATGGCTTAATAGGATGGGGGTGAGAGGTACTTGAAGTTGGGTTTCATAGGAGGATTTAGAAAAAAAGAAGCCATTAAAGAAAAAATATGGAGGTTCTAAGTTTGAAGGATTGATAAACTTAAATCAATTTCCAATTGATTATTAAATCAATAAAAAATATATTAATTTTTTATATTGATGGTATTCTATCATTAGCACACATAAAAGTGGTTAAGGTGTGAAATAGAAAAATTTATTATCTGTGGATGTTGAACTGGAGACTAGTTAGAATGTGCCACGTCACCCCTTCACTCGGTATCGCTGACGTGGCTGCACCTGATTTGCCTCCGAACTTAGAGCTACGTTCGGCCTCCACACAGAATAATTTTTCGTGAAATAGAGGCTATATTTATTTTCAATAGATTGGAGGAAATGATAAAACATGCATTTTTGCTTTAAAATTATCTAAGAAATTTATCTAAGAAAATATGAATAAATGATTTTTTCTTATTGGAAAATTTCTACCCAATCATAATATAAATAATATAGAATTTTATGATGCCATCTTTATTGCTCACGTTTCCCCCTTCTTAAAAACAAAAACTTAGAACATATCTGGAGTCACTTTTATTTTTTGAAAAAATATATATTTAATATATTTTAATTATTTCTATTTTTTTCTTTTTAAAATAAATTAATTCGTTTGAATACTCAAAAACTTTTAAAGTGTTTTTAATATTTTAAAAACAAATAACATAGCCAACCATTTATCATTATTGACACCACCACAATTAACCACCGCCACTAGCCTATTATTATTATTTTTTTGATGAGGAAGCACTGTCCTTAGGCCAGTGAAAACCCCGATCGACCTAACATGCAACCCACACCAATTTACACAGGTCAACACTTAAGACTTTAACTGTTTGCTAAGGGATTCAAACCAGGGACCTAGGATTTGCCCAGCCAGCTCTTCACCACCCGGACAAACAGCGGTGGGTCCACTAGCCTATTATCATCACTTCATCAACCATCATCACTATCACATCAGTTACTGTTTACTTTGTAACCACCATAAATCAGCTCATATGACATTTACTAAAATATAATATATTCTTAAATAGCATTATTCAACTTACTGCTTAATAAAATAATTTTTAGTACAAAATTTTTCATTTCAAAATATTTTTTGTAAAAAAAACTACTTTAAAAAACAATAAAAAAACTTGTTCGAAAGAAAGCATACGAGAAAAATAAAGAAATGAATTTACCTTTTTTTGTCCCAAAAGAAAAAGCTTCATTTTCTTTCTATTTAATAATAAAAATTAAACCATTCAAACATAAGATTAAAACCACTCTATTTATCAATCACTAAAACTAATAGCATATATACTTTCAATATATTAACATTACTTTGAATATCAATCAAATATATCAAACTTTTCTCAATCAAAGATTCCAATTGCATAAGATGCTTGTAATATAAAATGATTAAATTTAGATAAAACAAAGGAATGCAAATAAATAATTGAGAGGGACATAATTATTATCCTCTTAGATGTAGATATACAATCACACACAAAAGAAGCACATATTGTTTATCATATATTTTACATTTTAAAGCACAGAGTAAAAATTGATGATGCATAGAGAACCATACTGCAAAATTACAAAGATTTCTCATACAATCAAAATCATCATATATTTAAAAAATTTTATAAAATTCACAAAACATCGTCAACTTAATTTATAGTTCATATTCAACTAAAAAAAAAATAAAAGTTCATATTCAACTCTTAGGTTTCGTTTGGGACAACTTCCTTACAACTTTTTAAATCAGCTTATAAAAATTTTTTGAACTAAAAAGTTTGTACTACAAAGCTACTTTAGAAAGCTATAAAAAAGATGAGCCAAACAAAGCATTAGTCATCACAATACCTATTGAATTGTATCAAATAAAAACGCTTGATTTGAAGGACAATTGTGCACTTGACAAAAAACAGGTTCTCCTATAATGGCACAATTAGAGCTCTCAGACGGATGATTGCTAAACTAGCAATAAACCATGAAGGGCAAAAATTATGGTTCAATCAAAATCAAATCGAATGCCATAGTCGACCAAATATGCTAATGAAAAAGAATTTCAATGCAATTTTGCATAAATGTTGAAGACTGATATTAGAATATTACAAGAATAACGCATGTATGATCATAACAGAGAAATTATTCTATGCGGAGACCGGATGCACACACCATTCAGAGACCAACCAGAATGAGCTATGTCAGCGATACAAAGCCTCAGTACCGAGCGGTACCGAGCCGCATGTTAACTGTAACGGCAAAACCACCGACATAACCAAACGACACAACCGCCTCTGTCGGTCCCACCTCACGACGATTCAACCACCGCCTCACTCACGACATAAAACCTCCTCCCTCTCATTCGGTTCTCACGACACTCACACGCACAAACGCACAGAGAGAAAGAGAAGGGATTTCCGAAACTTACCTTTCGTCGCTCTACCCCCATCGAAGCCGAATCCCGTCGGCTCCTGCTCGCCGCGCCCTAGCCGACTCCGGCCGACGACGCTGCCGCCGCTACCTCCGGCCGACCCCAGCCGAACCCGCCTGCCTCCGGCCAAACCAGCCTCCGCCGACTCCGTGCGTGATCCCTCCGATCCCGCCTCCTTGCTCGATCGGGCTCTGCCCTTTTCCCGATTCCCTTCCTCTCTTGTATATATATATATATATATATATATATATATATATATATATATATATATATATATATATATATATATATATATATATATATATATATAATATTTCTATATTTTATAATATAATATTTATATTAGGTATTATATTATAAAATAAACTAAAAATAAAATAAAATAAAAGAGAGCAAGAAAAGTGGAGAGATAATTTTCAACAGGTGTCAAAGACCCTGGCCGTCGTACCTTAGGTCCGACCGGGATGATTTGAAATTGAAGAACATACGCCGTTGATCTTTGATCCGGGTATGATGATTTTAAATTTTGAAGGCAATACGCCGTCGATCTTTGATCCGGGTATGATGGTTATAAATTTTGAAGACCATACGCCGTCGATCTTTGATCCGGGTACGATTGTTTAACTATTGAAGACCTCGCGCCGTCGATCTTTGATCCGGGCGGGAAGAATTACGGCAGTGCCGTCCCGATTTCTCCCTCGGTGGGGAGGAGACGCCGGGAGGCTGCCGAAATTTTCAGTGAATAACATAGGACTTGTGTAAAAAATTTTGAAATTGATTTGAACATAATTCAAATTTAAAATCAAATTTCAATCATATTTGATCAAATAATATTGGACCTAAACTCGAAATGGACTCAAACTTGAACTCGAGGCACGCTTGCATTCAACATGACTATAAGAATATTGAACATCGCTTACTTATGAGCCATAGTATAAAATCTCTAATGAATACTACAATCCGTACATGGTAATTATATCGATCAAAATGCTAATGTTAAATGTGTTCTTGCAAGCATAACAAGAGGAGTGTAGTATGGTAAGAGCATACGATCTACACTTGTCAAAATGTAGATAATACACCAATTTTCTAAGACACAAAGCCGATGTATATATATATACAATAAGTGTAATGGTGCTCTTTGATTAGCTTCAAAGAAGAAGTGGACCACAAGACACCCTTAACATATTTTTGATAATCTCCTACGATTACAAAATTAATGTGTTAGGAACACGATACTTCACACTATCATTGCCTTTTCTTTAAATAATTTTGTTGAGAATAAATGAGTATCTCAATTCTCGCAAAGCATTTTCATGATAGTTGTGATAACATCTCCAAGATGATTTTGTGAATCCTTAAAAGATATATGAAATTTCAATCATCAAGTTAGTTTATGGCATGGGGCTGATTACAATGATTTGTGTACCCATCAATACATCTTAAGATACGAGTATGGTGGAGATGCATTAAGAGGAGAAAAGAAACAAGATAATAGAAGATTCATAGCAACCAATACAATTCTCCTACGAACACTAGCACGATCTCCTAATGCCTGTTGAATAAGCATTCCTTGCAAGTTATGTAAAGAATATCTTCTATGTGCTATAAATGAAACCTGAATTAGAACAACGCCACCGGATCCGCAACATGTGTGCAAGCGGACAGAAGGCGTTCGTAGGCCCTTAAATAAAATCTTGGGCCTTATTCTAAAATAAAATCATTTGCATAAATTGATCATATTTAAATATTTTAGAATGCCCCTTATATATTAAATATGACCCTTTAAACTAAAATCAATCACTGCATGTGCTCCGATAAATGCAATAAATTTCTAAATGCCAATGTCCGAGAATGCTGTGCAGGGTCAAATGATATTATCCGCATGTGCTCCGATCGTAATATCTAAGTCCCAAATCCAACGATCCGAGAATGCTGCGCGGGTTAAATATTCAAGTTTCATCCTCCTCCTTGAAAGGACTGGAGTCGACACGACTTGAATTATAAAATATCTCCCAAAATCCTACGAAATTACAAGTGACTTTGAAGTCACCCCAATGATGGTCGTGTTGATCGAAAATCTCAACCGGAGGGGTCAAATCTCAAATCTCAAATCCAATAAATGTTTAAACATCTGAAATGAAATCAATCATATAAAAACTTAAAACTAAAAAATCATCCACCGCCCACAACCGTTTATCGGGGGTGATAAATCTGAAATTAACCTCAGCTCACAAAGAGCAAATGTTGTGTCGGGTGTATCACTATGATTCATCCTCAAACAGCCTCTTGCCAACAGGGACGTGGCACGTGCCCTCTGATCGGGTGGTTTTGCCGCAAAATGGCACCACTATATTACGATCACGGCCAAAGCCCGTATGTTTCCTAAAGGCGTCAAACCCTTGAGTTATGAATAATAGGGTATATCTGATAGGCATAAAGCCCTCTGTTAGCTAAGGTGGATTCAGATATATCCCCTTAGACAAACACCAACCCAAGTCTACAAGGTATTCTTGGACGAAGCAACCCATGGCTGCCGACAAGATACCTTCTGTCAGGTTGGGTCGACTACCTCCTCTGACTAAGTAGACCAGGGATCATGACAGCCCGGGACGACGGAACCATGGGATCTTGATTGGGCTCGTCTTCATTCCCCCCACCACCAGTTTTAAGTTTATGGTGATAAACTCTAAATTCCAAACTTTCAAATCATCCAAATTCAAAATTTAAACCCTAAAATTATTGCTATTATACGATAGGTTCATAACCTATGTGATATCCTTAACGACTAGCCTTAATCGAAAGTTCTCTCTCGTTATCGGGAGGGGTAATTAACTATAGGGGCTTGCGCCTATAGGAAACCAGAACTCAGATCAAAAAGTCCTCACCAAATGAGGGCAAAATCTCTGGGTAGTGTCTTATCTAAAATCCAATCTGCCTTCTGAAAATTCTCTCGGAACCTAATCAAGTTAAAACTCTATATCGTCGTCGTCACACAAATACTTAAAAGAAAAATTGACTGATGACGTGGAGAGGCCGAGAACACACATACCAAAATGGAATTTTTCAGCCCACACCGCAGTACAAAACGAAGGGGTGATGTGACGCATTGTGATTCTGCATCCGCAAGATCATACAAAGCTAAAACAGTAAAACAAAACTAAAGATTTGACACAAGCAAATTAATAATCAACCATAGCAGGTTTTACACACGCTCCTTGTCTACAGCTACTGAAAAATAAACAATAACATGATTATGAATTCGTAAGCTCAGAACTAAACACTTGAATGAGGGTTAAAAAGAGGCTTTCCCATTCTGTAGAGCACTTATCTTGCTTCCATAGCCCTCAATCAGGGCTTGTGAATTTTGAAGCCAAAAACTCTGGGAATGTATCGCTGGGAGGCCTTCTGGGGCTTCAGGTGAGGGTACGTCATTAAGAACAGGTGAGGAAATGTTGTCCCGAAATAAGCTCCATCAATGTCTACAAACAGTCAAGAACTTTTCTCAACACAAAGACCAGCAATGAGAGAAAATATAAGTAAATTATACCCAACGAATAAGACGGGAAAAACAGAGAGAGGGACGATGAAAACCAAACTGATGGAGAGAATAAGATTCCATCAAAACACACAAAAGTTGTTTTGTCAGAAAGGTAAGTATCACATTTTATCTTTTTGCACCAACAACAACATCTTTTTGCACCAAGCAGAAAAAATTCGTTAATTCTTCTTCTGTTATGCAGAAAGTGAAAAGAGGAAATAAGCTCTAAAAGCATCCATAATCTCGGTAAAAAACCTGCTTTATTTGTTCAAAGCTCATATCTTGATTACTTAAAAAGGGATTAGCAAGGTTGTTTTGGTAAATCAAAATTAGTATTATCCCAACTATTTATGATCAAGTTTTTAAATCCTCATTTACCAATTGCTCTAGCTACTAGCTGTTTTACATCTATTCTTCACAGTTCATTTCAAACTTTTCTAGATCTGTCTTTTCATCTTCAAATCCCTCAGCAATAATTATCCGTTCGATATTTAAAAGCATTTTCCTACCACCTAAATCTATTTTAAATTATCATATCTTCAATATATGTCACTCTAACAATCATTATTTAATTTGTTATTTCTAAACTGGCCAGAAATACATGCTAAAACTTAGACCCATTTCATAATATGTCTAATGCTGTGTTATTTTCTATCGTGTTGTGTCGTATTGTCAAGTTGGATGATGGTCTGGTAAAATTGAGGTTAAGATTTCATTTGGGATGACTTTCTTATTGTTTCTTAAACCAGCTTTTTAATTTTAAAATTAAAATTTTTATACTAGAAAGCAACTTTAAGAAGCAATAAAAAAGCTGTCCCAAACTAAACCTACGTTTGCTTTTTAAACAGTTTGGATAGATAAACGTTGCTTGATTAAGAAAGCTATGAAGCAACATGAATTTATTAAAAGACAAAATAAACAAGATTAGTAGTTAACAAATAATATCAATTATATTCAGATTAAAACTAATTAATAACATCAAAAAAAAATTTCATACATCAGTTCACTAAACTTTTACTAAAAGCCTATAAATTAGTTATGTCATCTTAAAATGCATAATCAATTAAAATAAAATCAATGTGAAACATTGCCTTAGATATCAATTAAGACAAATCATAACAATAATAAAAAAAACAACAGAGATGCATATATTTTATTAATCAAAGAAGACACAAAGCTTTAAAGAAGAAAGGATACTGCCTTGGTTCTTGATTCTTGGGTAATAAACATCTTCACACTTGGGACAAAATATTTTCACAGTACTGGATCGAGAGATGTCTGATTGACCAACCGGAAGGCAGGGTTGACCACAGCAATAAACCCTAGGGCATCTTCCAAAATCATAGTTCTTGTACTTCTCTAACTGCATATGTAAATTTTGGAGAATAAGTATAGTATATCTGCTGGTACGGATGACCGAAAAGCTCGAGGAATAAGATATCTCACCATTGCAGCCATTCCTTTACCAGTCAAAATGTAGCGAGCATGGATCAGGCCATACAGCATCTCTGCTGCAGACTCAACTAACTCATTTTGTTCCTCAGTGAACATATCACCTACAAAAATTGCACACAACAGAACTATCATTGTTTAGGGTTTTGACATTTTTAGAATTACGAAGAGAACTAACTTTTTAAAGCATTGAAAGTCGACTGTTAATAGTTCAACCCATTTGAGAACCAAATCTCCTTAAAGTTATGATATGGCTACAAATTTCGAAAAACCTAGGTCATACTTTTGCACTAAAAATGGAGCAGAAACCGAACAGTAACCATAAAAATTTGCGCAAGTATAAATCAAAATCTACAAGTTCCACCCAATCTCAATAATTCTGGTACATGAAACCCAAAAGCCAAAGCTACAACTGATATTTATGATTACAATAACACATCAAGACATACACTATAGATCAATAGATGCGAGTAAGAAAAAATTTCTCCTCCAGTATTGCACCAGAGGTCTTCTAGCAGAATGCAATCAAGTAATTAAGGTTTCGTTTGAGACAGCTTTGAAACCACTGTTTTTTCATTAGTTTCAAGAAATTTTTGTACTAGAAAATTGTTTTAGGAAGCAGTAAGAAAATTGCTCCAAACGAAACTATAAATAAAAAGCATGTAAATAAGCTGCAAAAAATGAATCCAAATGAACATTACAACTATAACAAATCAGGGGAAAAACAACATACGGAAAAGATTATTAGAAAGAGTCATAAAGCAAAAGCTTGAAACGAAAATTCATTCACCTTCTAGGTTTAGATGTACTTTATAAGCTAAGGAATCTGAACATGGAAATGCAATTTTACGAGTTCAAAGTATTAACACCACATACCAAGTTGAATGAAGGGAAAAAAAAATCCTTTCAATTTAAAAATGGCAAAATAATTTGAGTTATTCTGGTGTAAATAAACAAGACAGAGGATGGTAACATAATGTTCACACCTGAAATATATTAAGCTCAAACTAAACATTCAAAATCTTTTAAATGAACCAACAAAATGAACAAAACAAGCACTGTGGCAAACCTGATAGAACAAACTTTTAGAGGTAGCACTAATATTTCGCAACTCTCTAGCCAGAAAGAAAAAATACACACACTGAACAGAATGAGAAGGTACTTCCTTATGATCTACTGGACAACAAAACTACAATTTTTAAATAGGCAGATCACAAATCCTGAAAATTTGTTACTCCTTTTCGGTGGAAAAGGCTAAAATGACTCTACTTATGAGTTGTTGGTAGGAATGGTTTCCAATATTTCCTCAGAAACCAAGCTAAGACGTCAAAGAATAATCTTTGGGCTTTATTTCTCTAGATTTCTTTTATTACGTTTCCTGTTGCCACAAAGAACTGTTGGAGTGTGCCAAAGGATGCCAAGTGCCAACTGACCGCCTTGAATTCATCGAACTGCCTAAGGCACATGTTTTAAATCCAGAAATCTATTTTAGGATTATTCTTCTTGCCAACATTCAAAAACCACATTCATGCCCAGCATTAGGAGAAGGGATTTTGATCAATTTTCTCTCTCTTTATAATCATGTTCTCCTCCATTGCTAACACCAGTATCGAGAATCCATATCTCAGCATGTTTCTTCAATCAGGGCCCAATCTTCCATTTCTTTCAAGTTTCATTGATAGCTTCTAAATACTGGAGATTTAGGTCTGTTAATTGAGACATTAGCACCTTAATGTCAAAAGCAACCTAGAAATGTGTAGCACAACTTGGGAGCTTTATGCTTGTTTGAGGAACTCAATTTCAGATATAAGCACCTTGGATAGACTTGATAGTTCCCTGATTAGTGCAATCTCCTCTGACAAAAACTTAGTAATCTCAAGCATATTGCTAAAATGATTTTTTCTAAAACTTCTTTTGCTTGTTATATGATATGCAAAAGTTTTCGGAGTCATTTGCTTCGCACCTTTGGCCACACCTTAATAAGCTTGGATAATAAGCAGATGCTCAACACCAATTTGACAATCTTAGGCTCTGACCTCCTTATTCTAGAAAATTCTTAATGAGGTAAGAGTCGAGGCAGACCACGACCCGTCAAGGAAACAAACTTCTTCATCTCAGGCTTCTTAGATGACGCCCTTTGCCTGGTGCTCATGACACGCTACGGAACCTCCACCATGCCGGTACGGACAAAGCAGGGCATAGTTAGCGGCATAGGAGCTTACTCAGTATTAGCGCCTTCGTGCCGCACTGGAGTAATCCAATATGTGGTTCCGCACGTTCCACCACTTCCCCGTTCATTTCCAATAGTGATGCTATCAAATACTATGTACTTTTATTTTATGTTTTTTTTTCTTTTTTAGCTATCCAATGATGGAAGGCATCCAATGATCATGGTAGATTGTGCTTGGGGCTTGGTAGACCTTTGGTTTGCTAGCTTGATTGGTCCTTGGTTGCTGCTGGTTCAAGGGTTGGCTTATGGTCCATGGTTTTGGGCTTATGGTGATGATTGGAAGGAGGTGGTTCATTGGTGTTGAGCTTTAATTACTAAGTTGCTAGCTCATTAATCTTCTAAGGTAAGCTCATAAGTTGGATTCATTGTGGAGTGGTCTAGTCTCTTCTCCTCCCCTTTTCTTCTTAAAAATATGAGCTTGTCCCTTGGGTTCCTATGCTGGCTGGCTGTTTCCGTGCCTTTGTCCTGTGGGTTTCCGTGGCTGGCTATTAGTTTTCTATGCTGGGTGGTTTTCCCGTGCCTGGTTCTTGCGGCTGCCTCTTCGGGTTCCGCCTGGGCTGTTTTCCTGTAGCTGTTGTGGGGCTTTTCCGTGGCTTTGATGCTTTGTTTCCTGTGTAGAATTGGTGAATATTATAAGGTGGCTGTTGGCTTTTCATTTCCCTCATTAAATTAAGAATATGAAGGGTTTTTTGGGCTGTTTGGTTTCTCCTCTCTTGCCTATAAATATGAGATGATTTGAGAGGGAATGGGAGTTGAATATTGAGAGCAAATTTGCTATAAACCTGCGGGTTCTTCTTGGGAAAGCTTGCGAGCTTGTTCCATTCTCCTTCTCCTCTAGGAAAGCTTGCGAGCTTCTCCTCTTTCGTCTTGGCTTCTTACTTCTTTCGTCTCTCCGCAAGTTCCACTCCATTTGTATCCTTCTTCTTGAGCTTTGGTGATGTTTGTTGGCTGATTTGGGAGCATTTGCTGGAGGAGTTTAAATTGGACGGTTGGACGATCTTGCTGTGGTGGACCATCGGTTTGCTAGCCCTAAGCACTTATCTTACTTTAACCTACATTTCAATGCATGTGAGGAACCCGCTTTGACGGTTGTCTGAGGATAGCATTTTTTTATTTTCTTTGTTTCTTTGATTTTCTTCTAGAATTTTTCGTCGGATTTTGGATGTTATAGATGATTGCTACTATTTGAATCGAGTCTGGTTAAGTTCTGCACATTGTTCTCCTTGTTTTGGCTTTTCTAACTAGTGTGCTTACATCAAATAGTGATCGTGAAACACCATGAGGAGCAGGGTATATCTATCCATATTCAATTGTCATGATTTTATTACATAAATTAAGACTTCGTTTGCTTTTTTTTATGCAATTTTTTCTTCATTTGTTCAGATCTTTCTCTCATAGAGGGTAGCATATGGCAATTCTACTTATTAAACTTCCTTCTAGCATATTTTCTCACAACACATGTTGATTCTACTTATTAAACTTTCTTCTAGCATATTTCCTAGTCCATTTTTTAAATTCTATAGTGTTGGCGATAAATAATAATGCACTATTATGATATATCATTGTTATCATGATATCCAATTTTCTTTAATGTGAAAAAAATTTGTGATGTTAATTTCTTCTTATTTTTTGTAGAAAAAAAGACCATGAGAGGATTTCTCTGTCTATGAATAATCTATCGTGAGCTTTTTTTTTCTTATATCTAGGATTTTAGGTTATAGTTTTTCCTTTTTGTAAATTTTTTTTACATAGATTAAAATTTTAATTTATCTGAGAAAAACAGTCTATGCAACATTTAGTTCAAAATATTTTTTACAAGGTGGGTTAGTTTTAAAAAAAGGAACAATCACCATCTCCATTCACCTCTAAGAATATTTGAGCTTTGACAACTTAATGAAACCGGTTCTCGATTGCCGGTTCAATAATATTATTTTTTATTTAAATAAAATTTTTAATATTAATTTTTATATAATTACATATTTTTAAAATTTAAATATATATTTAAAGACATATGCATTTGTAAATAAATTTAACCAGAGTATATAATTCCTAGCTTGCCACATCATGCACCTTTATTTGTTTCTTGTGGTTTGTGCTTTATACTATATAAAGAAAACTATTAAAAATTCTACTATAAAGCAAGACTAAAAATAAGTCAGAATTCTATATGAGCTAAACTATGATATTATTTGGGTTGCAAATTTAGTATGAGAATTATAATTTATAAAAATTAGGCACATTAGTGTTTTTATATTATAAAATTTATATAATATATTATTATTTTATTAAAAACTATATTTATATTACGAAACTTTTTTAATTTTAAAACATATTTAATATGCATATAATTATATTTGTAATATAAATATATTTATATTCATACTAATGGTCAATCAAGCTTCTTAATAAGCTTTATGTTGAGTTTTTAATCAAAGTAGTTATGTATTCTTTATTAAAATTTTAATTATTACCTAATGCATATTATATTTGCATAATTTTAGTATTTATTAGTGATCTGGTTCGACCCCGGTGGATGCAATTTTTGGCAACTAGCTTTTTCAGTCATGATGAGGCCCAAATTCATAGGCTTAGATCCTTCCTAGCCAAGAGCCAACAATAAAGACATTGCAAATTCATGTACCTCAAGATAACATAACTAAAACTATAATGCCGCACCTCAACTTATGCAGTTGTATAGGATGATTCGAATACAACAGAAATAAAAGAGAAGAATATTTTCACAACAAAACATGGTTCAAATAACTAGGTTGCTGAGAGAACTTATGAAGAATTGGTCCACCAGAAAACAATCAAAAGTTACTAAATGATTTCCACTAACAAGAATAAAAGGCTTGTGACTATTTGAAAGGAGGTGGCTTTAACTTCCTAAATATGCCCTCAAAAGCTTCATGAAAGCTCCAGAAACTAATAGCTACCATCTAAGTTTGTGTTTTACTAACATCGCTCCATTAATCACAATAATGAGTAAATATTCATTTTTTAACTCCATTCTTCTTGATTGTCTTATCAATTGGAGATTCAGACCAGGTCTACACAAATCTAACTGCAATCCAGATCTTATTTAGGTTGGATTGTTATCTTGAATGAATTGGGGCAAACCAGGATTCAATCCTAGATCTTGATCACCCAAAGTTGAAATTTGGGTTAGAAGATGCAATGCACAATAGAAGAAACAATGATCCAAAAGAAAGGAAAGACTAGTTATCAATAATGTTTGGATATTGGACGGGAAGATTAAGTTTGTTTTGTGGAAGCAACGCTAAAGAAGTTTAACAATAATGGCTGAAGCATGGAGGGCAAGGAACAAAAAGGAAAAAGGAAATGAACCACGGGGAAAAGGAGCAAAATGTGCAAGTCGTAGCGGGACTAATGGGATAAGGATAAGAATGCGCTACTAAACTACCTGAAATAGAGGAAACTAGAGAATGATAGCAGCAACCTGGATGGAGTAGCATACACACCAACCTGCAACTTGGATGGAGTGGGATATATAAAAGCAGAAGCAGCTTGGATGGAGTGCCAAGAAGTGGCAATGACAATGATGGAGGAGGAACAGCATGTCAGCAGGAAGATAAAAATAGCAAGATAGGATGGCAAGGATGGTGATCAACAATGGTGAAAAAACCAAAAAGAACATAACAATAGCGATAGCGAAAAGGTGCCAGTGGGGGTTGTGATGTGGAGCTTAAGCTCAACGCTTATTAGGGAAAATGCAAAATGCTCAGTTGCTCACACTGCATCAACCTCTTGTATTTGAGAAGCAATTCAGATGCTGAATCACAATGGGAAACTGTCCAAATTGGGTAAAGAAAGTAAATTGGCACTCCAAGTCAATAAATTTACAATATTGCCATCATTCTCTCATTTTGCAAGTCCAAATTTGGACAAATTAGCATTCCTCTTTACATTTGAATTTTAACTGCGAGTCAATTAGAGTTGCACTTAAATTTCCATATTCATACATATACCCAAGGTTGTGAAAACCGGACCGGACAACGAACCGGAAGAACGAGAGGTTCATGGTTCGACCGGTTTGACCGGTCGAACCGGGGTCGAACCGGATGACGTAATAAATAATAATATAATTAAAAATAATAAAATTAAAATAATAATAATGACAATTTATTCTTAAAAATTTTCTAGTTCTAAGAATTTTTAGACAAAAAAATAAATAAAATTCATACATATATAATATATTACATAATTTTAATATTAAATATAAATAATTATTATATTTATGTTATATATTTAAATATAATTAATTACTAATTTTAAATTTAAATATAAACATCTTCAATCTTGGATTTTAATTTATATTTAATAAAAATTTAGTTTATATATAAATATATAAATTTGATATAAATTATTATTTTATGTTATATATTTAAACATAATTTACATATATAAATTATATATAAATAAATTTATATTATAAAATTTATTTATTTATAAAGTCATACAATATTATTTTTTAAGATTTTTATATTTCTATCATTTAATTTCGCATTTAGAAAAAGTTTTAAAACTTTAAAAATTGTAAATAATTTTTTTATTTGAATAATTATAAAATATATAATTAATAATAAATTTAAGAAGTTTAAAAATTATTATTATTATGATTTTTTATTTGAATATCCTACAAAAAAAAAAAATCAACAAGTTCACATTTAAACAAGTGTCATGTACACATTGTTGAATGTTGAAACAAAAAACTACAAGTTGTTTAGTCCCACATCACCTAGGAGTTTTATGCTATGTTGTTTATATACCTTTCCTTGTACCCTTGGGCTAATAGCTTTCATGGTATTATGGCATCATGTGAGCTAGATTACTTATATTTAATGTAATATATAATATAATAAAAATTTTTGAATCATATTATTAAATAAAATATATGATATTTAAATTAATTTAATATTTAATTATTTAAATATCTTATTAGTTGAACCGGCCGGTTCTTTAAAAACCGACCGGTTCAACGGTCGGGCGGTTGAACCGGCGGTTCAAACCGGTTTTGACCGGTTCATTGCTAGTCCGGTTCTTAGGGAGGACCGAACCGGCCGTAAGACCGGTTCACGGTTAAACCGGTCGGGCCGGCCGGTCCGGTCCGGTTTTCAAAACAATGCATATACCTACAACGAATAGGCATTTAACATAGATGGATGAAGATTGTATGGTTTCTTATTTTCATGGCTATTTTGTTGTTGGGTGTTGGAGTTTCAGTTTTGGAATTTAGGTTATGAGGGAATTATGTTGTTTGGTTGGTGGAATTTATGTTTTATTATGGATATTTGGGGCTTAATGGACTGTTGTTCAATTCTTTCCTATTTCTATGGTCTTATTGTGTCTTATAGGGTTGTTGTTTAGTGATTCCTATTACTAAGATACTACTAATGGACCGGCATGAAATTGGTGTTATATATTACCTTATTGTTTGTATGTGGGAATTCTAAGGCGTTCTATTTAACAAGTCCTAAATTCATGGACAATCGAAGAGACATGCAATAGTTCCTTATCTTTGGGGTTCTATTTCACAGATTTCTATCGCAATAATAATTAAGGGTAATCTCCACCCACCACATATATATATATATATATATATATATATATATATATATATATATGATGCATACAAAAAAAAATTACAACATGAATAAAATTATATCTTGAATGAAAAGACCTTATACATCTATTTTAGGGTACACATGATATAGCAAACTATAGTGATACTAATTACTAAATTACGTTTTGGATGTAACTAGGCTCAAATGCATAAAAAAATAAAGTAATAGTTCATAGCATCATAAAGCACACTATTTATTCTTTAAATATAGCTAGGCACAAATGTAACCAATGGTGTGCTATTTGTGCTTATGTGGGCTATACTGCAAAGTGCAATGCTTGCATAGCTTGTGCTATATTGATTGTTTTAATTTTTAAGTATATTAATTTGATATAGTTCAGATATTTGAGTTTTAGCCTCAAGACATGAAAGATGACAACCAAGAATGGCAATCCCTATGACATTTTTTTTTTAAGAAGAGACATATATGGTGTATAATAGGGACCTACTTTGTAGCTACAACCATTTGTATGCCATTGATACAATTCCTTTGAATGAAAAATAATGTTAATGAGTGTTTCATATGAATATTGAAATGTGAGTCAGATGAAAAGGATGAATTAGGCCATGTTTGGATTTAGCATTTCCATTGTGTTTCTAGTATCCGTCATAAGTTTCAACAAGGTGAATATTTAGATGCATAGCCAACTCAAAAAGCCTATGTTCTATTTAATAAAATCAAGAGCTTTTCACATCTATGAGTATAGGCATTCTCCTCAACAAATATTGTCTGCGGTTTTAGAATTAAAATTTTTGATGATTGCCACAAATAGTCTAAGCATGTCATATAAATTAAATTCAATCTCTAGCTCCTATTAACTCCTCCACAACAACCGTAATTCTCAACCTCTCTTCAAGAGATACCACAGCCGATTTCAAGTGTAAACTAATGAGCCTCTTCCCAAGAAAACACTCTCTTTATTAAGATTGTGAAAATCGAACCGCACATAGAATTGGAAATAGAAGAGGTTAAAGGTTCAATGGTTCGACCGGGGTTGAATCGGATGACGTAATAAGTATTTAAATAAAATTTAAATGACAATAATCATATAATAATATAAATTTTTATTAAAAAAATAAATTGAATTCACACATTAATAATATCCTATATAATTTTAAATTTAAACATATTCAATCTTTAAATTTGATTCAAATTTAATAAAAAATTAGCTTACATATAAATTTATATATTTAATACAAATTATTATTAGTTTATATTATATGTTTAGATACAATTTACACCTATAAATTATATATTAAATTCATATTATAAATTTACATTTATAAATTATTAAGGTTGGATCATTTATTATTAATAATTAATTAATTAATTAATTTTTATAATACATAAATAATAAATGAAATATATACTTTATTTAACATTATTATTTAAAAATAAATGCAATTTACATCATAAAAATTTTATTTAAAAATATAGTGTAAGTTATAAACTTAAAAAGTAAAAACTTTAACTTATTTAGTCTCACATCACTTGAAAACTTCCTCCAGGTAATGTTTGAATTGCTTTTTGAGTTTGGATGAGGTAAGAACTCACATGGAGTGATGGAGTCATATGAAATACTTAGTAAAATATTTTTTATTAAAAAATTAAATATTTTAAATATAAATTAATTTGTTAAATTACAAATATTACTTAATATTTTATTATTAATGTATTAAATTAATATAGTTAATTATTTAAATAATTCAAAATTTGAATTGGGTTGTTCAATGGAACCGGGACTGGTTCACTGGTTGAACTTGCAGCTCTGGTCGATTCAGCTTGGTTTGATGCATAAACAATTTTCATGATGAACCGGACAGGCCTTAAGACAAGTTCACTGTTGAACCGATCGGACCGACCTGTCTGATCCAATTTTTAAAACACTGCTCTTTACAGAATGCTCTCCATCATGTAATGTCTCCCATAATCTTTCATTTAATAATTGAGGAAGCACAATTGAAATTGATTCTCTCAGCATGTTGGCCACGATCCCTCTTAGCCAACCAGTGCACATCGCCCCTCCTATAACAAGGATTATTTAAACACCCCTATTGCAACCAAGATGTTCTTGATTGCCTTTCCCAAAGCTTGGCAACAACCAAAGTCCATGCTCAATGGTAAATCACCTCCTTAATGAGCTTATGATCCTTCACTTTTATGATCCATGGCTACAAATCAAGTAGATACATCTCATTCTACATTGATTTCTTGATTTTGTAATCTCCGTGCTCTAAGAAATCATGAGGAAATCTTTTCGAGAATCTTATTATTATTCCATTTTTTTACTTGATTAATGAAGGGGCAACCCATAAGATCTTGTTGTGTTATTAAGTATCATGCTAGAACGCATCAAATCAAAGTTTCCAATTGTTTCTAAAAGAAAAAATTTATTATGAACAAGTTCTTTAGTGCATGTCAAAAATTGATGCAACTTATATATTTAAACGCTTAAAACTACATAAATTTTTGTTTTTTTGTTTTTAATTTATAATCGAGTTAATAAGATTTACTCGTGTTTCGATAACATATAGATACAACTGTTCAGATGATATCACAAAACAAGCTGACCTTCATTAATTCATTTTCATGCAAAACTTTAAAGATTTCTCAATGCATTTCATCAATGTCCCTCTTGGTTCAACTATGTAATCACATATTGCCTCTAGTATAAGAAGATACCTGATAGTATTGTACTAGATATGCAATTCTTCCCATGGGGGTTTGTTAGGCTCCTTACTTACTCTAGGCGGGTCCAACGTGTGGTTTAATTCAAGTGTTGGAGGGGGGAAAGTCTTGGGGCCCATGATGGGGTTTAATTCAAGTGTTGGAGGAAAAACTTGAATGGAAGGGGGGAAAATTGAATAGGACTGTTTAGGGATTTTGTATGGGGATTAGTGTTAAAGAGGGGGAAAGGTGGGGATTTAGTTTTTCATCTTGAATTTAAGCTGATTTTGGGGATCTTCTTGGAGGCTTGGGCTCTAGTCTTCTTGGCTAGAGATTTTGGAGAGTTCTCTTCCTCTTGAATTGAAAAATCTTGTATGGTTATTGTTTTCTTTCATCTACTAGTGGAATACATGTGGTTAGCTTGATTTTCTTCAGATTCCTACTCAATTTCTTGCTGTTTTTCACTGTTTGGGGCAGTTAAACTGCTGTAAACAGCAGTTTGTTGCTGTTTTCTCTCCAATTTGGGATAGGGTTGCTTGCGAACTCAAGTATTACCTTAGAGTTACTTGCGAACTCAAGTATTTCCTATCAAATTGGTATCAGAGCGCTGTCTTGGGACCATCGGAGGCTGAGAATCTGTAATTTCAGCAGTTTTTTTTTTGCTCACACAAAGGAATTTCTTTGGTGCCGCATCGGAGGAATTATGGCCGGACGGAAAGTTGAAGTCTTGGAGGGAGAAATAGGTAAATTGAAGACAGATTTTGAGGAGAAAATTTCAGATTTTCAAAGTCAATTTGTGGCCGTTCATGAAAAGATAGATGGAAGGTTCGCCGCCTTGGAAGATTTGATGAAGAAGATACTTGAAGACAAACAAAAACCGGCAACATTGGAATTGAAGGAAACCACCGGCATCCAATGAAGGGGAGGTATTTTGAACCCATTCAGGGGGAGGGAATATCCGGAAGTGGAGGTTCTCGAGGGAGAGGATGGCATGCCTCCGCTAGAACCACTGTCTAGGGAGGAGATGAGCATGAGATATGAAAGGAGGGGCGCCAATTGTGTTGGAAGAAGGGAAGAAGTCTACCGTCGGGGTGCTGATTTTGGAGGACGGAGAGGGGAGTACGATGAAGGTTTTGGGCATAATCGCAGAAGAGAAGACAGTGAAAATTGGGGAGCACCACCGTCTCGGGGAATGGGAGGTTATGGAGGATTCCGGGGGAATGGTGGTGATCCAAGGGTGAGAGAATTGAAGATGCTCGTCTTTAAGGGCGAGGACGACCATGGCTGGATCTACAAAGTGGAACGATACTTCGCCGTCAATGGGTTGACGGAGGAGCAGATGCTGACTACGGCAAGATTATATTTGGAAGGAAAGGCACTTGCATGATATTAATGGCGTGAAAGGAGGGAGCCCATCCGAAATCGGAGGGAGTTCAAAGAATGTTTACTAGAACGCTTCCGAACCGAGAGGGGAGGAGACTTCTATGAGCAATTCTTTGTCTTGACTCAGGAGGGGACCGTAGCCGACTACCGCGACAGATTTGAGTATTTGGCCAGCAGATTGGATCATATCTCAGAGACGGCACTGGAGGGAAATTTTATGAAAGGGCTCAAATCGGAGATACGGATAGCAGTCAGAGTCTTGGAGCCAAGGAACCTGGGGAAAGCCATGGAGTTAGCACAGCTGGCAGAAGAATAGAGGAGGATGGAGAGAGTGGCTAGGGGAAGTAACTCAGGGGGGTCATATAGGATGACCACCACCTTTTTACCTCCCAAGGGACCAGCGTCAGGGAGCATGAAGGAGGTGCCGAAGGAGAGATCCGGAGGAGGGGAAAATTTCAAGAAACTAACTAAGAAGGAGGTACAAGAGAAGCTGGCCAAGGGGTTGTGTTTCAGGTGTGATGAGAAGTACATGCCAGGGCATAGGTGCAAGGACCGAACTCTTCAGGTTCTCACCGTCTGTGATGACGAGGAAGTTGAAGAGGGAGGTGGGAGCGGGCTAGAATTGGAGGAGAAGGAAAAGTTGCACCTTGATTTGGCAGAAGTATCCCTGAACTCTGTAGTGGGATTCACTCCTAGTCACACTATGAAAGTGAAGGAAGAGATAGCGGATAGAGAGGTAGTGATATTGATAAATAGTGGGACAACCCACAATTTCATTTCCACCCAGATTGTTGATCGGCTTGGGATGGAATTAGTCGATGGGGTGATGATGGGCAAAGGAAAGGTAGAGATGAGTAGAGGAGTTTAGAAGGGAGTGGTACTGAAGATTCAGGGGATCAAGGTGAGGGAGGACTTTCTTCCCTTGGAACTTGGAAGCATTGATGTCATCTTGGGGATGAAATGGCTACAGTCCTTGGGAGATACCAAGGTGAATTGGAGGACATTGAGGATGCAGCTGATGGATAAGGGAAAGAAGGTGGTTATTCAGGGTGATGCAGGGCTAACTAAGACTGGGGTATCCCTCAAAGTCTTTTGATCAAAACCATAGAGGAAGTGGGCAGAGGATACTTGGTGGAGTTGCAGCGCCTGGAGAGGGTTAGACTGGAAGAAGAGGGAAACATTTCTTCTTCAGTACAACTGTTTATACAACAATTCAGCGAGATTTTCCAACCTCCTCAGGGTCTACCACCACCCAGAGAGTTAGAGCATGCCATTACTTTGAAGGAAGGAGAGACATCGATCAGTGTAGACCCTACCGTAACCCTTATATACAGAAAGATGAGATTGAAAGGTTGATTCGAGAGATGCTGGAGGCAGGGATCATCAGACCAAGCGTGAGTCCTTTCTCTAGTCTCGTCCTCTTGGTCAAAAAGAAGGATGGGAGTTGGCAATTTTGTGTGGACTACATAGCGTTGAATAAGGGGACAGTGCCAGATAAATTCTCTATTCCGATGATTGATGAGCTCTTGGATGAGTTACATGGAGCCGTGATGTTTTCCAAGTTAGACTTGAAATCCGGGTACCATCAGATCAGAATGAGGGAGACAGACATTCATTCCAAAGACAACATTCAGGACACATGAAGGGCATTATGAGTTTCTGGTAATGCCATTTGGCCTCACTATTGCCCTTGCTACTTTTCAGTCTTTGATGAACATGGTATTCAAGCAGTACCTTAGAAAGTTTGTCCTAGTATTCTTTGATGACATTCTGGTGTACAGCAAGACAGTGGAGGAGCATCTTGGACACCTGAATGTGGCTTTGGGAATACTTCAGGAGCATCAGTTGAGAGCCAACCTGAAGAAATGCAGCTTTGCTCAGTTGAGTATGCAGTACCTAGGACGTGGTGTCCCAAGGAGTGGTGGCCGATCAAACCAAAATTGAGGCAATGCAGAAATGGCTTCTACCTAGGAACATAAGGGAGTTGAGAGGTTTACTAGGATTGATCGGTTATTACAAGAGGTTCGTTAAGGGGTATGGCATAATTGCATGGCCTTTGACCGAGCAGCTGAGGAAGGACAACTTTTCTTGGGGAGAGATTGTAACTCAAGCTTTTGAGAGATTGAAGAAAGCCATGACTACTATTCTAGTTCTAGCTCTGTCGAACTTCAGCCAGTTCTTTGTAGTTGAGACAGATGCATCAAGATATGGGTTGGGTGCAGTGTTGATGCAGAACCACATACCTATAGCATACTTCAGTCAAGTGTTATCCATAAGGGCGAGATTGAAGTCGATTTATGAGAGGGAGTAAATGGTCATTGTCTTGGCTATTTAGAAGTGTCGCCCTTATCTTTTGGGTAGACATTTCATCGTCCGAACGGATCAGAGGAGCTTGAAGTACCTGTTGGAGCAACGGATGGTGTCTGAGGAGCATCAGAGATGGTTGTCCAAACTATTAAGCTACGATTTTGAGATCCAATACAAACCGGGGTTGGAGAACAAAGCGAACGATGCCTTATCCCGATGTGTTGGGGAGCTCCAGGAGTTGGTTGTGTCTATACCTTTGATGGTCGACTGGAGGGCCATCAAGGAAAAAAGCATGTTGAACGAAGAGTTACAAAAGATCAAGGAGGATTTGACAAAAGACAAGGGTAGCCAAACTGGTTACTATATGGAGGGGGAGAGGCTGTTGTATCAGGGGAGGTTTGTGATGCCACGAACCTCCATACACATTCCCCACTTGTTACAGGAGTTCCACGGCAGTGCGGTTGGAGGTCACTCGGGCGTGCATAAAACCTATAAAAGGCTAGCATCTAAGTTTAATGGAAGGGGATGCATAAAGATGTTGAGGAGATGGTGGCAAGGTGTGAAGTGTGCCAGGGAAACAAAAATACATGGCCATGGCTCCAGGAGGATTACTACAACCCTTGGCACTTCCAAACCGAGTTTGGGAGGAAGTGTCCATGGATTTCATTGATAGCCTATCACAATTAGAAGGATTCACTGTCATCATGGTGGTGGTTGCCAGACTTAGTAAGTATGCACATTTCATCCTCTTACGACATCCTTACACCGCAATGTCAGTAGCAACATCATGGGGAAAATTCAAGTGTTGGAGGGAAAATTTGAATGGAAGAGGGGAAAAATTAAATAGAAGGGCTGTTTAGGGATTTTGTATGGGGATTGGTGTTAAAGAGGGGGAAAGGTGGGGATTTAATTTTTCATCTTGAATTTGGGCTAATTTTGAGGATCTTCTTGGAGGCTTGGGTCTTCTTGGCTAGAGATTTTGGGGAGTTCTCTTCCTCTTGAATTGAAGAATCTTGTATGGTTATTGTTTTCTTTCATCTACTAGTGGAATACAAGTGGTTGGCTTGATTTTCTTCAGATTCCTACTCAATTTCTTGCTGTTTTTCACTGTTTGGGGCTGTTAAACTGCTGTAAACAGCAGTTTGTTGCTGTTTTTTCTCCAATTTGGGATAGGGTTGCTTGCGAACTCAAGTATTACCTTAGGGTTACTTGCGAATTCAAGTATTTCCTATCAAGGTTCTTTAATAATTTAAAATGTTATTGTACTAAAGTTTTTGAATGATGTACTACTACTCATTTAGCTTTTTATTGACAACCAAATCACATTATATCATATTGATAAATGATAGATGGGTAAAGCTAAGGAATTTATTTGCCATTAAATTATATTGACATCTTTTTTGTTCCAAGCTTTTGCAAAGTTTCAACTTATAAAGCCATAAAAAATGGATAGCGTATTTATTTTTACAATTCTCATGTACTTGCTAGCCAATTTCATGTGCATAATGAAAAAAAATTGCTCGCTGATAGATGGATAAAGGAAGGGAGTTAGGTTGTTCACCCAATGGGATTTAGAGACCATAATACACTATTAAAATCTTGGTATTCTAGAAATTCTGAAGGACAATAGACCAACAACTCATTTTAATGAGTTGGGATTCAATAATCTCTATTTATGCTATATTTTAGTAATGCAGTCAAATTCAATCTCAAACACACATTTGACACATATATCCACTCCGAACTACTTAGAATACCTGAGAATGATTATTAATCAAGCTCTGACATTATAGCTCGAAACCTTTTGACATACGTAGGCCAGACCAATTGATGAACATAGGATGTAAAAACCATATCATCTTAATTGGGGTTGTCTTCATCCCTAAAATAACTTCCTAACTTAGCCAAATTTGAGACTAAATAATTGAGCTTAAGTGGCCTCCTTAATCGAGAGTTTATTATTATATGCAGAAAGGCTAATTAATTGAGGGAGCTTACACAAGTAACAAGTCTAGACCTCAAATCTAAATAAACTATGAACATCTTAGGGGAAGTTTGGACACATCATTGTTCCTCTTGAAATTGTATTTTAAATAACTTCACTAGGTATGGCCACCCTTTCACAAGCTCACAAATATATCTCTACGAGAAAATAAGTGTTGTTTGATGGACTACTTGCTAGAGAAATTTGCAAGTAAAAAATAGTGTTAATAAAGTCGCTAGGCACCCTCAAGGAGATATGTCTACATAATGCCCAACGTCTAAGCACTCTTCTGAATGAAGATGCTAAAAGTTCACATATTTTAATTATGAGGAATACTTTTGGAGAATACAATATATAGTCATCATTTTAACAAGTTCTATTATAGTAGGAAAAAGTTACATATCTGGGTTTTATTTCTTTACAAGTATCAAAATGAAAATCTTGCCAACCATATTCTTTTCTCCATCACTGGATTTGTAGCACTCTAGCTCTTCTTCTATCTCCTTAGTCTCATCCTCTTCATCATTAAAATCTATTGTGGTAGAACTAGAAGCTCTTGAACCTATATTTGATTTAACATGTTTCCTAGTGAGCATCCTTTTTTCCTTCAACTCCTAATGCTATTTCAGAATCCTGTCAAATCTTTATGATCAAACACCAATTTATCATCGACGTTTGAGATATTAAGGCTCATCTCTCAAATTAGCCAGTCATTACCATCATCCTTATTAATGAGACAATATGGATCAACTAAATCTTATATCAAGCATGGGACCTTCATTTTACTTCACACAAACTATATCAAGCAACTTTTGATGACCTAATATATATCTAGAAGAGGATTTTGAGTACTAAAAAAAATTTTATACCATTTGTTACTTTACCATTGTTTAAAATTATGTAATAGAAGGCACCCTCAGTGAAACTCTAGTGAAATTCACCTCGAGGCTTACGCCTCAAGCTTTCTTTAAGAATTAAATGTGGATTAATAAGGAACTGAGAAACTTAGAAAGAAGAAATTTAACTTTAACTTGATGTTATATGATACTTTTATCTAATTTCTATATTTTATGTTGCTCTACTCTTGCAATATCTAGATTTCAATTCTATTTCATGCAATTTATCACTTACCACTTTACGTCTAGTGCAATTTTTTATTTCATATGTATGTCAATTTCTTACTTCATTATTCAATATAAAGTTAATATGTCGTCCTTAATATATTATTTAGGTATTATATAAAAATTACTTTTGTCTTTATTCTCACTTTAAACAATTTTTGAATTTTGAGGCTTACACTTCAAAATATCTTGAGGCTTATGCTTCGCATCACGAATGAAAAATATCTCAATACCCAATTGTACAATTTTAAACCTTGACTTTTACATAGATTCCTTTTCAAACATTAAGGTTATGAATGCTTTTTAAATAAGAATAAAAAAATCATTACAGAGGCAAGCGCATTACTCCACGGTGTAAGTGATTCCTTAGTAATGTTGTTTTCCTGAGAGGACTGTGAGGAATTACAACCTCGCCTCACTAGGGCATCTAGGCGAGTGCCCGAAGGGTCTCTGATAATACAACTTGAAATTGCATCTCACCCAAATTACTATTGCATTAACATATAATATAAAATTGATTTAGGATTTAGAGATATAAGGAATATTATTTGTTTCCCGTCAATTATATCACTTTTTCCCATCAATTATATCACTTATATATGTGAAGAAGGACAAATGTCATTATGAGATGCTCATGAATTATTAGGCTTGGAAAAATAAGTATTGCATGATAAAAGATATCTTAAGAAATAATATAATAGGGACAAACTTTAATAAGGTAAGCAATTTGGGAATGGAGATGGAAAGTGGTTAAAGAGGGTTAAGGGGTTGTCTTAGGTGCAGAATACATATGAACTATTATTCAAACTAATTAAATTTTATATGATTTTAAACGTCTATAGAATAATACAGTTTTTTTTGTGTCAAATATGGTGGAACCAACACTATGGATTTCATCCAATAGACATTGAGCCGATTAAGTTAATGATAGGGTGGGTTAATAAACTGAATTATGGTGTTGACTCCACCTACAATATAGTTTGTTTTTGAATCAGTATTGTCTAAATATGACTCTCAAATAGGCCTCATTAATTATATCTCAATTAATATTTGGATATTTTTCATAATATGCTCATTGTAAAGAATGGAGAAATATATAAGGTATAACTTCTAAGCTTAAGTTGGATGGTCAAGATGGACAAGTGCCACGAAAAGTAGAGGTGAGTTCATAAATTGTAATTAGACCAATTATGCTAAAGGGATCCAAGTGTTTGGAAACAAATAAATCATTCATAACCAATCTGAATGTGGCAAAAATATGAATGTTTAAATGGATGGGTGGAAAGATTGGGAGAATTGAGTGAGAAATAATTAATCAAGAGATGGAAAGAGTAGAACCTAATATTATAAGTTGTGGGAAAAAGATTAATGGTTAGAGGGCATGTAAAATAAAGTATAAAAGATGTGCTAATGAACATATATTTCTTGATATGGAAGGAATAAGAAGAGAAGATAGCAGACCAAAGGTAAAAAGGCTAAAAGTTGAGGGGGAAAAAAGCATAAAATATAATTAACAAATTATGTAACATTCAATAGGAATGAATGGAGATGGAGGATTCATAAAACCAACCCTAATAATACTAATAAGGTCAATGAATAGGAGAAAGAGAAAGAAGAGGAGGATTAAACCTTATGCCACAAAGAAGAACTAGAATACATTCTCAAATTTTATTTTGAAACTTAAAACTGTAAATCCTTGATAATAACTATGTTACTCATCCTACCCCAAAAAATCAAAGTCTTATGGAAATTTAATTAAAAGAATATTCAATTACTCCAAGAAATACCATATGCCATTTGGCGTAACTGCGCAATAAACAATATATGCATATATTGCGTACATTTATGACAAATCAATATTCATCTGACATTTTGAATGCAAAACCATTAACTTAAAAGAAAGCGCACCGTTAATAAAAAGATAACTTTGACAAAAAAAATTTGCATTCTCACCATGAGAAGATTCAACATCCAAAATCAGATCAAGGGCATAATCGTAGTAAGGGACTTGGCTGCTTAACCCACAGAGATTGAAATCATCTTGTATATATTCATCATCCACTTCACAGAAGAATTCGTTGCCTTTCAAGCTACAGAACCATGCGATCCATGAAGTGTCATCTCCATCAGAACCACTAACATCGGATTCCTCGCTATCAGATTCGTCTGCAAGATGTTAAATTTAAAGGGGACAAGAACGAGCATGTGAGCAAGCAAAACAACAGCACTTCAATGTGGATGCGATGAACCAACACAGTACTACCAATCAGCCTATGATAATAAAAACTTCAACTTTTCAAAGCATCATGCCCGTATCCCAAAAAGAGAGAAGGTGAAGGGCCAAAAAACATCAGAAATAAAATTATTAAAAAAAAAAAAAACACCAAGAAAGCTCACCATCGGAGCGTTTGTTTTTGGAGAGGCCGGCCGGGTTATCATGCTGCTTTCCAGCGGAGGTCGATGGCACCGATAGCCGCTCCTTCTCTTTGCCGTTAATCCCCCGGGATGTCGACGGCGAAGATTTCTCCAGGTGCTTGTCGAGCGCATCGTTGATTCGTTTTCGATCAAGGGTGCCAATCTCGGCCTTGGCAGCGCTCATCCCTCCTCCCGATCCTCGGTCCCTATACATCACTGCCTCCTCTCGATCCTCCCCAAATTCCGCCCTCAATCGACGCGCCACGGCATGCCGACAAGGGTCTAACCTGGCGCCGAACCCTAGATATCTCCAGTCAGGGATCCGATATTAATTTGATACTATCTTTCTCTGTTTACTCCACTGACGCGACTTCCGTTAAGTAAGAAGATCTACTCTTCTATTGGGGTCTCGCGGGAATCTAGGATCGAACGGGAAGAAGGAGAGAGGAGGAGGAGGAGGCGAAGGTTTCCAATATTGGTAAATGATTGAGAGGCTGGCGACGCCTGCCCTCTCTCGCACCTCGGAGGATATTTTGCAGGACCTCGACACTATTGGTCTTAGGAAGGAGGGGCAGATCCGGTATATGGTTGAAGTGCAGCCTTTCTTTATAGTATTCCGCCAGGCAAACGCAGACGGTATTATCTTAGATGGATTATTATGACAAATTTTGCAAGAAGCTTGTTGTTTTCGTTAGTATTAGATATACCCATTCATCTCATTATAATAATGCGATTTTTACATTTGGCAGTCAATTTAATGTATATATATATATATATATATATATATATATATATATATATATATATATATATATATATATATATATTTTTTTTTTTTTTTTTTTTTTTTTTTTTTTTTTTTTTTTTTTTTTTGCATTACAAACCAAAACTAATAGGAATTAAAAATAAAATATCACAAAAATAATAGTAATGATGATTGTTATAAACAAAAAAAATAAACTTGATAAATAAATGATGAGGCTATATTAACTGATTAGATATGTATAATAACATGTTAATCAACAAAAGAAATTTCTTAAGTTGCATAATTGTCGCTAAATAATCTCTGTCATTTACAATCATATTTATTTGGATATGAATGATCAAATTATAATAGAAGCATAAAAGCAACTAACTTTTTGTTGTTATGGACATACTCAATGCTCATCCATAGTCTCTAATCAGTTAGAAATTATGTTGCTCATGAGAGGAAACTTACTCGACTAAATTCGGCTTAGAGCTAGGGCTCACGAAGTCACATACTCATCATGGCTAACTACTTGTCTATGTCACTAACTCTTACCAGAGTACTAAGCAACGACTAGTGGTTCTTACAAGAAGAACTCATCAAGTGGTACTTGCTCTCCATTTGGAACTCACATGAAATGTCCATCTAGTTAACAATGATTAGTCAAACTCATCCACTAAACATCGGGCTACACTAAGTTTATTCAATAGTTTCTTGTATTTTTTGTAATGTAACCCTCTATGTACAACCAAATTTCACCCCCATCAATAAATAGAGAGTTGATGCTAAAGTGCAGATACGGGCAAATAGATCCATGAGTTTTCTAATATAGCAAATTTATGAAGTTATCGTATACTTAGGCTAAAGAACCAGCTTTCTAAAATCTATAAATATTCTCTCTAAAAAGCTCTCTTTCTAACAAAAGCTTATATTTGATAGTTTTCTTTGGGGAAAAATATATATGAGGTTTCATAAAGAGTGTTGTGCGCTGGAACATCCATAGTGGTATAGAGAGTTGTTATTTTAATATTATATGTAAATTACACACATATATGAGTAAGTGAGCTAAAGGAATCTCATAAGAACATGAAAAACATAGGAATGAAAAAAACAATGAGGTCTACCCTACTTGAAATGATTCAAATATTGTGAGTTGTAAATTATGAAGGATGGCCTTCATTACAATTTGAGAAAAATTAGATCAATGCGCAAACATAAAATTTAAAACAAGACTTTCATGCTCGAAAAAAAAAAAAAAGACTTTCATGCTCGAAGTAGGATAAGCCTTGAGACATTGGAGATGTCATCAAGAGATTATTAGTGGTCTACCAAGTCCTGCTTATATGAAGGGAGACAAAAAAACCAAGTGAAAAAGAGATGTTATATAGCCTTGAAGAATTATAAGATAAAATTACAAGCAACACAAGAGCACCAATTAAAAATCAGTATAATAACCATCCCATCCTCAATAGAGTAATCTTGATTATATTTCAAAGTGTAGTGCTTATTATAATAACCCTAATTTTGAATAATATAAATTTTTAGATTTTTTCAAAAAGCTGCATGGAGCACTATGGTATTGTGCTTTAGGCCTAACAACGCTGAGAAGCGTCAGAGAGTGGCACCTCGATGTCATGACTCTATGTTATACAATAACTTTGGAATCACATGAGGTGCAACGATGATAGATTACTTAGGCGCCATAACGCAGACATTGAAATAAGTTCCTATATATATTTTTTCTCTTAACTCACCTCACCCCCCGCACCTATTTGGCTTGCCATTCAAGGAAAGGAAAAAAAAGAGAAGGGAAGGAGAAGATAGGAGAGTGGAAAGAGAATGTGTATTTAGCAACCGACTTGCAATGCTACTTTTATAAAAATTGGTTAGATCGCTATAAGTGGCTTCTATCATATCTCTATTTTCAAATATTTTTCTTTCGACTGTTTGATTTCCCTCAAATTGATTTTATTTCGTTTTCTTCGGATTTAGTGAATTTCTATCACGTAATTTTTTATTAATCGAAGTATTGATTATTCTGGACATTTTAACTAGTTGATTTTGTAATTTCATCGATTAAAATTATAGTTATTACATTTTGTACAAATTAAATAGAATAATGATTTTGGCATTTTAATTCTATTATATATATTATTAATGAATGCTTTGTTAATGAATATGGGCATGCAATTAGGTAATCATTAGTTTCTATTACTTTTTTAATATTGTAGTGATGATATGTGTGAAGACAAATAAAGGCTGATAATTTACTAATGTTGGTTGAAAACTAATTTATACATTTACAAGATGGTGGACAGAGGAGCTTTCATTTAAATATTTATAATTTTGTGTGATCCTCTACTAATTTATATTATTCACTTATTAAGAATTATAAGGAGTTAATTATTATAACGACTTGCTAGAGTGATGACGACTCATTTACTGAACCAATGGTTATTGATTTATTGATTACTGAAAAAAATCACATAATCCATAACTCCTTATTGCTTTGGTATGATTGCTTGAATATGATTCATTGTACTATTTCAGTGTTAATGATTTATTTTTTTATTAATGTGGATCAAATGTTATTGTAATGATTTATTGTTATTAAGCACTTGATTTATATTACCGAGCATGTGATATAAGATACTGATTGATGGTGATATTGAGATAATTGAACATCATGTGCACACTCCTATACAATTTTAAGATAATACCATACCACATTGTTATGATTTCTGATAGTTTTCATAGATATTTTAGTTTTCCTGATTTATATAATTTTTTTATTGATTGGAAAGCACTACTATGACATATGATTTAAGAATGATGATTTATTGATTTACTTCTTTGACATTCAAACTACACTGCATTTTTTTTATTAATCTTTGTACCTTATTGGTTTATGGGTTCATGGGCTTTATTGTTACTATATGGGTTTTACTATTTCTGCATAGATTCATAATTATATTGACTACTGCAATTATAAATTGACTGATTTCATGCATAATATTTTTTTTTCCATGCTTTGAGTTTGCTGATAGGATTTTATTAACTTATTGGGATTTTCATCTCATTATATATGATTTAAATGATTTAAGATCAGGAAAGAGGATCAAAAGCTTGAGATTGATAAGTTACATGGTTCTTCGGGTTTTAGTGTTATTTTGCCTTTTTATTTTCTTAGTTATTTTTTGTATTTAGGAGTGCACAGACAGCTTGTCATATTTGCATGACTCTTGACTATTGTCTATGATTTTTGAAGAAATAAATATAGATGTATATTGACATTTGCGTTAAATTAAAGACTTACGACCAATTAGTCAACAATTGTGGTTAAAGATGTTGAAAACACCACATTAAAGTTGGATATATTGCCTTGCTATTCATAATCACATTCATGATTATATTTACATAATAGTACATGATAGCATATAAATTAATTGATTGATAGATAAAATTGAATTAGAACTGATATAACCTGCATGGATATTAATACAACATGACATGGATATTGATAGACATTGATAGATATATAAATGCAATATGGTGATAAGTACACTGACATAATATACTAACATATAATATTTATTAAGTCATTTTTACCTATTTTTCTTATAGTTGATAGACATCTTTTGACTTTACTGATCACATTAGATTGCTTGTTGCTTATACTAATTGACTATTAATTGGAACATGAGAAAATACATTGGTTCTTTTGTCTTACATCAAAGATAGTGATAAATTTTGGTTAATGCCTGGGTTATATGACCATTACGTAATTTTTATATGATTTCAAGAAAATATAAGGAGCTTGCAGAGTGAGATTAGATGGTGATGATAATTTTGTTTTATTTTCAGCTCTTTAGTTTTATATATATTCTTTTGTAGTCTGTTGCGGCTATTGTAATATTATTTTGGATTTTAGACTTTAATCATGATGCAAATATTAACTATATTAATTTAATTATATTTTTTGATATTTATATATTTTTTAAATGTAATTAGTCAGCTCTGATTATCAATATTATGGTTATTAATTAATTAAAAAGAATAATAACAATAATAAAGAAGAAGAAAAAATGAAATAATTCTATTTTAAATCCCAAAGTAGGGGCAGAACCAGCCTTAATTTTTAGGGGGGGGGGGGGGGGGGGGGGGGGGGGGGGGGGGGGGGGATAAAAAAAAAAGATAATATTTATATAACAAAATTTAAAGGTTCTTTCCTCTTTAGATAACGTTCCATTTGATATAACCTGTGAAAAAATTGTTCTTTAAAAATGGTTAATGAAATCTTAATATAATTGTGGTTGGTTCCATAAATTCTTCGATTAGCTCATTGTTAATTTCATTTTAATATGAAGGAATGTGAAGAGTTACAAAAATTTGAACAAAAATCTTAACAAAAAAGCTGAATAAAAATGATGAATTTGGGGCATTTCTTGAAAAGAACTCAACTTAAAAAGAAAACTCTAGAAGTTAATCTAACAAAAATTGATGGAAATTTGTCTTTCATCTTAAAACTCAAGATTTACTTAATCTGACATTGTTAATCATATTGAAATGAACATATATCCTTTAAGTTAAATGATTCCTGAGAAGCAAATAAACCGTATTGCATGAAAAATGCCTAAAAATTGAAGGCAAAATAAACATGGGAATTGAGCTCACAATAAGTGAAATCCAACAAAACAAATAAATATAATTGCAACTCATTTTTTATTTTTGAAACCAAGATTTGAATGCTTTCTGTGAAACAGTTTGTGATTGGCCTTCAAACTGATAATTCAAACAAACTGTGCCTCAATCTTTAAGTCAACGGATACAGGATACTTCAAACAATTTGTGAAACTGTGTTTGTAAGTAAAACCCATAAGCATATGCTTAAAAAAATCTGAAACTTAGGGAAGAAACAATAAAATTCAAAATCTAAAACTTACAAATACAGTCGTTGAGTGAGTCGCGATTCCTTCCTGTCGGCTGCCACGTGAAGAAAAGGGAAGAGCCGAAGAGGCTGCTGGCTGCCGCGTGAAGAAGAGGGAAGAGCCACGATTCCTTCCTGCCAGCTGCCGCGTGAAGAAGAGGGAAGAGCCGAAGAGGCTGCCAGCTGCGGCCTTCGTGGGATTCACCAAAAAAACGACTGAACCAGTGAGGCTGTGCGGTATTTAGGGCAAAGAAGGGGCAAAAATATTTTTTTAGAGGGGGCAAGTTATTTAAATGCCCTGACTTGTAATTAAATTTTTTTTAAGGGGGGGCAATTGCCCCCCCTGAACGGAACTTGGTTCCGCCCTTGTCCCAAAGCGTTACAAATATATCATTCATTATGTATCAAGTATCCCCTCTTTAAAAAAAAAATCTCCTCTTAAAGTTGTGCGCTTTGTGGATTGCACAAATGAAAGGGAGATTCATTCCACAATATATATATATCTTCATATAAAAATATGCCAGTTTAAAAATCTTTGCAAAGATCAAATACATGTAGGGAATTAATATTAGCATTTGGACCTTTGGGAAGAAATACTAAAATACATAAGTTGTTTTTTGTAGAGTGAAAATAACAACCACAGTATTAATAATATGTAATTATTAAAGATGTGAAGAATTATATTTCTATACTATGAAGGGATAAGATTCAAAAGATCGTAGTTGTGGAGATGGAAGTATCCATGGAGAAATAAAGTAGGGAAAATTTCCTCCATAAATGGTGAATCTTCTTTAAGATAAACATTTTAGTTCCTATAATCTTACCAATGTAATTTGAAATTATTATGCTTAAGTTCCAATTGATTATGATTTGCTATCAATTACATAAATATTTCTCTTATTTGTTAATTTGAAACTTTGCATGGCTCCAAGGAAGTATTATCTTACTTTTTAATGCAAGTTGTACATATTTGAAGAAAGGAAAATTCATAAAGAAAATAGTTTTATACAGTGTATAATGCATTATTAACAATAATAATTAGAGAGATATCTAAAAAATATTCTAACAATCTTACCAAAAACATTTTAATGGAATCACTAAAACATGCATCACTTCTTCAGGGATCAGTGTTCGATGAAGTTTTGCATCACTTGATATTTGCTTACAATATCTCCCACCAAAGCTCTAATATCATTTGATGAAGTGATGGTTCAACTTTGAAGAGTAATGAAAGAAGAACATAAGCAACATAAGAGCATCAATTGAAAAGCATTCGAAACCACTTCATGCTCACCAAATGAGTATTACACTTTAAATCGTCAAAGAAAGTGATACAAACTTGTTATCAAGCTATGTCTGAAAAAAAAAGATGGAGAGTAATTTCAATTGTATTTTGAAATATAGTGCTACAACCGGCTTTTTATGATTGATTATAGATTTGTACATTGTTGACCTCAATTTTCTCTCAAATACTCTCGAGTATCCTCAATCGATTTATTTAGATCTCGTCGAGCCTAGGTAACCTAGGTCGATGCCGATTCAGGTCCAATCGAGTTGATTCAAACTTGACCTCATTAAAATTGACTTGGTAAAAATTTAATTGAACTTGAATCGACTCGAAATTGGGTTAAATTAAACTCGATCGAAATCTATTAAATCAGATCCACTCGTGTTAGCCGCGTCGGGTTTATTTTTATTCGAATTATCGACTCTTCAATTTTGTTTATTTGATCAAATCAAATCGAACCCAAGTTAAACTCGAGCCGGCCTGAATCCCCAAATTGACTCAGATTGGATCAAATTTGGACTCGTGTTCAATATGATTCGGCCCATTTTAATTCTAGCTGAGCCTATTCGACTTTATTAAAATTTTGAATTCACTCCCTAAATCCAGAAATTGGCTCGACGGCCTTGATCTTCCTGAAATTTGAAATCCGTCGTTGCCAAATGTTTCAGCGGCGTGACCCCTCATCCTAGTATATGCATAGTTTTCTTTAGCAAAGGTGGAGGCGACACAGTGCCAATTTGATACTTAGAGAGGAGCAGAGTATCCTGAAGGCAACAGACCTCGGTTCAGTGGAGAGAAGGCGAAGCTTCCCATACAAGGCTCTGAATGGTCTCCTGTTGGGGCATGAGGTTGATTCAAGACTCAGAATTCCCTTGGCCGATTCCGGAGAGGTGATTTTTCTCCCTTCCCCTCACTCTCGCTCCCGTTTCTCCTCGGTTCGCAAGACACCCGATGCCAACCTCCGCTCCCTCTCTCCCTTGCTCTCTGGTTCGGGAGAAGAAAGTCGAGCTCCCCTCCCCAATCTTCTTCCTGATCGCGGGGATTCCGGGAGATGCCGTAAGTCCCGAGCTCGTCGCCGCACCCTAACGCCGCCCAGCTTCCCGTAAGGCTGGAGCTTTTCCGCCTCCACCTCGTTTGCACGAGCTGAAGCACGTTGACTTGCCTTAACTGAAGCTTCTACCTCCTATCTCCCATTCGTTCCGCCTCAAGAAATCCCGTCGTTGATCCCGACTATAGTTCCGGCAGACCTAGATTGCTCCTTTTCTTCCTCTACGCTACTTCATTCTGTCCACTTGATTCCCACCGTAACAATCTCCCAACTACAGGTACATTGGGGTAATTTGCTAGCTTGGAGCTTTTTGAGTGGCTGCGCCACAATCAGGAGAGAATTTGCTTATAAGCTTGTAAGTGGCAGCGCCACAATCAGGTATGATCTCTGCAACTTGTAAAGTAATTTTATTCTAATTATATATCGAGACTGCTACACATCACACACGACTTGCTAATAGGTATTCTAGCATGTGTAGGTAGCCAGCCATAGGGTAGTTCACTAATGAAGCTTTGGCCCTATAGGTCAAAGCTTGCCCCCTTCTGTGAGCCCTAGAGACCATTAGGGTCATTTAGGCCTGTAGAGTAGGCCACCTATTTATGCCGGTCGGCATCGTTGTTTTCCCACACGAAGTGGGCATCGTTGTTTTTCTGCTAGGATTTTGGCCTTTTCCGGTTTTGGGTACGATACCCCCCCACCTTCTGTGAGCCTTAGAGACCCTTAGGGTCATTTAGGCCTGTAGAGTAGGCCACCTATTAATGTCATTGGGCATCGTTGTTTTCCCACACGAAGTGGGCATGACTATGATGATTTTCTGTGCGGGTACCTTGCCTGGAGGGAACCCTTAGGATGTGTTTATTTATTTTTTTCTGTACTCTGGATGTCATGCATACATCTGTTCTTACACACTTTTCTCCACAATGCACCTTACATGCATGCATTGCATTAGTGGATTTAAGGACATTCCTTATTTATACATCTTTTCATGCCATCATATAACGATAGGTCTATTCGTCTGCATATTGTAGAGTCGTTGATTTAAGTCTTTTGAACTATTAATCCTTGAATCCTTAAGATAGACCCTTCCCATCTTGCATACATATAGGGCGATTGGTTGTGCTTAGGATTTTAGCTGGCTTCCTTTTTCAGGCAAGGAATAAGTCCAGATTGCATTAGCTAGGTCGTGGATGCTAGTGTTGTGTGTACAACACTACATCTCTTATAGATTTAGGATCTAAAGGTGAGTGGTACGAGTGAACCACTATACACCTTATTGGTGGGTAAGCTATCCATCCTTTCGGAAGCTATAAATCCTACCCATCTGCGTCACACAGATGACGCCACCTCTTTCCTTCTCTCGTGCATGCTTCGAGTGCAGTGTCTGTCTCTCCCTTTTTCTCCAGTTTTCTCTTACTCGTACCGGCCGGATGTTGACTGAATCACGCATGATTTGATTGAGCCAAATTGGGACATTCCCCTTTGATTAGGAAGCCTAGAATTCGCCCTTACACTAAACCCATTAGAGGAGATAATCTAACATCCTTAATCGAGAGTTTTCCTAAGTCAAGGCTTAGGATGTAATTAACTACGGGGGGGCTTGCGCCCGTAGGAAACCGATCCCCACAATCAAATAAACCCCATTCAAGCTGATGTATCGAATGGGGGAAATCTCGTGAATTTAGGGTTATAGATATTATTATCCATCGAGGTGCGTAGGTGAAAACCCGCCATCCTCCATGGCTAATCGTATCTATAACTCCATCTGCTCTTCCATCGGCCTGCTTGTGTCGATCGTAAAGGTCTACGACCATTTTGTCCTACGGGATAGTGTGATCGTACCCTTTGCATTCGAACCACACGAGCGGAATCCTTTCGGAGACCCACAGATTTCTGGCGACCACGGTGGGACAGGTTTCTCTCTCCATCTTTAGATGTTATATTATTTTCTCTTGTGTGCACTTCGGGTTTAGTGCTCCTTATGTTAGGTTCGTCCTAATCTTAGATAGGGTCCTTTTCTTAGTTAGGTTCCTTTCTTGGCTAGGCTTTCCCCTAGCTTTGGTCCCTTTCCTTTCGGCCTTTTAGGCTATTTCATACCTTATCAAATTCTCTTTTTTTCCGTCGGATTTTTGTGTCCGTTCGGGCTTTCTCACCCTGAGATCGCCAAGCAGACCCCGGCACCTTCTTACCTTTCGTAGGTACTTGATACCTAAGGGTGGATTAGTTGTTGATAGTAGCTCAGATGAGGAAGGAGACTTCTGACGTCAGATTACTAGCAAGCAACCTATTCCCCATCAGATATGTGGAATTAGAGTCGAGAATTCCCATAAAAATCTTATGAAACTTCTTCCATTAGAGTTGGTTATTTGCTACAGACATGCAAATCTTCCTACCTCCAATAAATATCTTTCTATATTCGTATTCCTTGAAAGGATCCTTTTTTACTTTTCGGGCAGTCTGTGTGGCCACGACGATTTGTCCTCTACCACACGATGTTCGCTTCGAAGAGTATAAGGTTATCCTCAAAGGGGATACGCTAATATGTCGTAAAGATATTTATACTTCTATTTGTGCACACAAATCATATTGGTGATAAGCATATCAAACCTTTTGATTTGTTCTCCCCTTTGTTGTGAGGGGTTTGTTACTACCCAGTTCCGCTTGCCACTTCAAGCGTGGTCTGGGATACCAAAACCAATAATTCAAACTTTCTTGTAAGAGGTGATACTGGGTCCATGCCCACCTGTGTTTGTCAGGTGTGGTGATGTTGATCCAATGTCCTTAATTTAAATCCATTTTTCAGAGGTGATACTGGGTCCATGCCCACCTGTGTTTGTCAGGTGTGGTGATGTTGATCCAATGTCCCTAATTTAAATCTTTTTTTAGAGGTGATACTGGGTCCATGCCCACCTACGCTAGTCAGGTGTGGAGATGTTGATCCACTATCCCTATTTAAATTTCTTTCTTCTATCAGTCATGATTCGAGAGTTATTCTTGTACCCAGTTTCGCTTGTCACCCCAAGCGTGGTCTGGGATACCAAAACCAATAATTCCAAATCCACTTTCTATAGGTGATACTGGGTCCATGCCCACCTGTGTTAGGTGTGGTAATGTTGATCCATTATCTCCATATAAGTTTCCTTCTTCTATCGGTTGTGATACGATAGTTGTTCTTCCCTTGTCACTTTGTACATATCCCTCCGTATAGATATAACTCCAAAGGATCTCTTCTACTTTTCGGCAGTCCGTGGCCACGACGATTTGTCCTCTACCACGTGATGTTCGTCATGCAAAGTATGAGATTATCCTTAGTAGTTGTATGTAAATATGCCGTAAAGATGTTTGTACTTGCACTCATGCCTACAATCGCTCCGGTGTTGTGGCATGAAATCTCTTTTTCAGTCCCCTTTGAAGGTTGACTTTTCCCAGTTTCACTTGTCACCTTCAAGTGTGGTCTGGGATACCAAAACTACTAGTTCGGATCTCTGTGGAACGTGATACTGGGTCCATCCTTGATTTGCACTAGTCAAATGTAGTGATGCTGATCCATTGTCACTATATGAATTTTTCTACAAATTCTGTTATGATATTTGTATTCCCCAGTTCATTCATATGAGTTGAATGTGGCCTGGGTTACCAAAGCCAATGTTTAGTTCCTTTATATATTATGTATATGATATTTCTCTTTCCCCAGTTTCACTCATGTAGCGAGTATGGCCTGGGTTATCAAAGCCAACGATTTTCCTCTCTTTATGTTCCAGTATACTTGATCTATATCTGTGAACATAATGTGAAAAAAAAAATGATGTTAAAAGAGAGGGAAACTCTTAGTTGAGTAGAATCGGTTGCCCTTGTCACAAGAGGAACCCGGTTCTACACTCCAAGAGCCCAAAGTCCCTCCAAAATTATCTCCCTCGAGGCTTCTTTATGATTGCTTAGGAGATGACATGATATTCAATTCTCTTACTATAACTTTTCCTTTAGAGGGTGTGATTTTTCCCCACCCATGATGTGGCACATCTTGCTTTAAGATGTTAACATCCTTTTTCAGTGGATTTTGATCTTCTAGTAGAAAGTCAATCCCCTACCTCCTTAGCAACATAATTTCCCATTAAGAGTTTACTCTTATTACAAGGGTGGACTTTTTGGATGTGTAAATATTGCTTGTACTTCCCACAGGGTCCCATCAGTTAGCATGGGTGTTACCACTGTGATTTCTTCAGGTGATCATTGATCCTTAATATGATTGTGGTTCTTAGTGGCAAGTGTGTCCCCTTGTCACTTCTATGATATTATTCTTTCTACTCGATTACTTGTATGTTCCTCCTTTTAGAGAGATATATATCAATCGATTACTTCATGTTGCATGATTTCAATTAACCTAAGAAAATTTCACTTGTATTTTAAATACTCATGGCCACGACGATTTGTCCTCTATCATGTGGTAACTAAAATATGAGCTTGAAATTTCTTAGATGATGAATTACTTACCTCTGTGTTTTTCTCACAGCACCACGCACATGTGCGTTGGGGGGTTGAGTTTTCGCTTTATCCTACCGACAGACTTATGGTCGGGTAGAGACTTCGCTGTTTCGGGGCCTATGGCCGAGCGGAGGTGTTTTCTTTCCTTCTCTTCACCGACAGACCTATGGTCGGGTGATTGTTGAGCTTACCTTTATTCTATCGACAGACCTATGGTCGGGTAGAGACTTTGCTGTTCCGCGGCCTATGGCCGAGCAAAGGTGGATCTTTTTCTCTTCATCTTATCGACAGACCTATGGTCGGATAGATGTTGAGCTCCCCGTTTTGTCCCATCGACAGACCTATGGTCGGGTGGACATCGGGCTTTTGGTTGGTTACCCGTCAGAGTCCCTGGAGGGTACACTTCACCACCTCTTCATTCCCCCTGTTTTATTTTACCTGTTAGGGGGTTGTTGAGTTTTCTCTTTGTCTTACCGACAGACCTATGGTCGGGTAGGAACCTCGCTGTTTCGGGGCCTATGGCCGAGCGAGGGTGCTGCTTTTCTTTTTCACCGACAGACTTATGGTCGGGTGACCGTTCTTCTACCGACAGACCTATGGTCGGGTAGGAACCTTGCTGTTTCGGGGCCTATGGCCGAGCGAGTGTACTTCTTCTTTTCTTCACCGACAGACCTATGGTCGGGTGACTGTTTTCTTACCGACAGACCTATGGTCGGGTAGGAACCTTGCTGTTTCGGGGCCTATGGCCGAGCGAGTGTGCTTCTTCTTTTCTTCACCGACAGACCTATGGTCAGGTGACTGTTCTCCTACCGACAGACCTATGGTCGGGTAGGGACCTCGCTGTTTCGGGGCCTATGGCCGAGCGAGAGTGCTTTTCTTTCTCACCGACAGACCTATGGTCGGGTGACCGTTCTTCTACCGACAGACCTATGGTCGGGTAGGGACCTCGCTGTTTCGGGGCCTATGGCCGAGCGAGAGTGCTATTCTTTCTCACCGACAGACCTATGGTCGGGTGACCGTTCTTCTATCGACAGACCTATGGTCGGGTAGGGACCTCGCTGTTTCGGGGCCTATGGCCGAGCGAGGATGTTTCTTTTCCTCTTCACCGGCGGACCTGTGGTCGGGTGACTGTTCTTCTACCGACAGACCTATGGTCGGGTAGGGACCTCGCTGTTTCGAGGCCTATGGCCGAGCGAGGGTGTTCTCTTTTCCTCTTCTTATCACTCTGGCATATGCGTCAGTGATAGTCGAGTGTTTCTTGTGGACTTTTGTGTTCGCCTTAGTTCTTTTTGATATTATCTTGTTTCATATTCTTGCGAGCATGGAATCCCTGCTTCTACTCTGCCGTTGCGATGTGGTCAGGCAGATAGATGATTTCTTTACCATTGATTCTTCATCCTTATTGTTCTTCTCTGATTACCACTTTGGTATTTGATATGATTTTCAGACGATTGTTGAATTCCCTTCTCCTCGCATCATATAAGATATGTGCTTTGGATGATCGTTGAATTCCATCTGGTTCTTTGTGAGCTTGTTTCAAATTCTACTCATGTGAGCATGAGGCTTCCTTCTCCTATTTTGCCACTTTGGTTAGGCGGATAAGTTGAGCTGCTTTCTTTGATTCACTCTTATTGTTGATCTAGTTTTGTTACTTGACCCTTGAGTTGTATCTTCCTAGAATTAGGGAGGTCAACGCCAACATATACGGTTCACTTGTTGTTCGCCGCACCTGTTGGGGGTCCGTTTGTTGACCTCAATTTTCTCTCAAATACTCTCGAGTATCCTCAATCGATTTATTTAGATCTCGTCGAGCCTAGGTAACCTAGGTCGATGCCGATTCAGGTCCAATCGAGTTGATTCAAACTTGACCTCATTAAAATTGACTTGGTAAAAATTTAATTGAACTTGAATCGACTCGAAATTGGGTTAAATTAAACTCGATCGAAATCTATTAAATCAGATCCACTCGTGTTAGCCGCGTCGGGTTTATTTTTATTCGAATTATCGACTCTTCAATTTTGTTTATTTGATCAAATCAAATCGAACCCAAGTTAAACTCGAGCCGGCCTGAATCCCCAAATTGACTCAGATTGGATCAAATTTGGACTCGTGTTCAATATGATTCGGCCCATTTTAATTCTAGCTGAGCCTATTCGACTTTATTAAAATTTTGAATTCACTCCCTAAATCCAGAAATTGGCTCGACGGCCTTGATCTTCCTGAAATTTGAAATCCGTCGTTGCCAAATGTTTCAGCGGCGTGACCCCTCATCCTAGTATATGCATAGTTTTCTTTAGCAAAGGTGGAGGCGACACAGTGCCAATTTGATACTTAGAGAGGAGCAGAGTATCCTGAAGGCAACAGACCTCGGTTCAGTGGAGAGAAGGCGAAGCTTCCCATACAAGGCTCTGAATGGTCTCCTGTTGGGGCATGAGGTTGATTCAAGACTCAGAATTCCCTTGGCCGATTCCGGAGAGGTGATTTTTCTCCCTTCCCCTCACTCTCGCTCCCGTTTCTCCTCGGTTCGCAAGACACCCGATGCCAACCTCCGCTCCCTCTCTCCCTTGCTCTCTGGTTCGGGAGAAGAAAGTCGAGCTCCCCTCCCCAATCTTCTTCCTGATCGCGGATTCCGGGAGATGCCGTAAGTCCCGAGCTCGTCGCCGCACCTAACGCCGCCCAGCTTCCCGTAAGGCTGGAGCTTTTCCGCCTCCACCTCGTTTGCACGAGCTGAAGCACGTTGACTTGCCTTAACTGAAGCTTCTACCTCCTATCTCCCATTCGTTCCGCCTCAAGAAATCCCGTCGTTGATCCCGACTATAGTTCCGGCAGACCTAGATTGCTCCTTTTCTTCCTCTACGCTACTTCATTCTGTCCACTTGATTCCCACCGTAACAATCTCCCAACTACAGGTACATTGGGGTAATTTGCTAGCTTGGAGCTTTTGAGTGGCTGCGCCACAATCAGGGAGAATTTGCTTATAAGCTTGTAAGTGGCAGCGCCACAATCAGGTATGATCTCTGCAACTTGTAAAGTAATTTTATTCTAATTATATATCGAGACTGCTACACATCACACACGACTTGCTAATAGGTATTCTAGCATGTGTAGGTAGCCAGCCATAGGGTAGTTCACTAACGAAGCTTTGGCCCTATAGGTCAAAGCTTGCCCCCTTCTGTGAGCCCTAGAGACCATTAGGGTCATTTAGGCCTGTAGAGTAGGCCACCTATTTATGCCGGTCGGCATCGTTGTTTTCCCACACGAAGTGGGCATCGTTGTTTTTCTGCTAGGATTTTGGCCTTTTCCGGTTTTGGGTACGATACCCCCCCACCTTCTGTGAGCCTTAGAGACCCTTAGGGTCATTTAGGCCTGTAGAGTAGGCCACCTATTAATGTCATTGGGCATCGTTGTTTTCCCACACGAAGTGGGCATGACTATGATGATTTTCTGTGCGGGTACCTTGCCTGGAGGGAACCCTTAGGATGTGTTTATTTATTTTTTTCTGTACTCTGGATGTCATGCATACATCTGTTCTTACACACTTTCTCCACAATGCACCTTACATGCATGCATTGCATTAGTGGATTTAAGGACATTCCTTATTTATACATCTTTTCATGCCATCATACAACGATAGGTCTATTCGTCTGCATATTGTAGAGTCGTTGATTTAAGTCTTTTGAACTATTAATCCTTGAATCCTTAAGATAGACCCTTCCCATCTTGCATACATATAGGGCGATTGGTTGTGCTTAGGATTTTAGCTGGCTTCCTTTTTCAGGCAAGGAATAAGTCCAGATTGCATTAGCTAGGTCGTGGATGCTAGTGTTGTGTGTACAACACTACATCTCTTATAGATTTAGGATCTAAAGGTGAGTGGTACGAGTGAACCACTATACACCTTATTGGTGGGTAAGCTATCCATCCTTTCGGAAGCTATAAATCCTACCCATCTGCGTCACACAGATGACGCCACCTCTTTCCTTCTCTCGTGCATGCTTCGAGTGCAGTGTCTTCTCCCTTTTTCTCCAGTTTTCTCTTACTCGTACCGGCCGGATGTTGACTGAATCACGCATGATTTGATTGAGCCAAATTGGGACATTCCCCTTTGATTAGGAAGCCTAGAATTCGCCCTTACACTAAACCCATTAGAGGAGATAATCTAACATCCTTAATCGAGAGTTTTCCTAAGTCAAGGCTTAGGATGTAATTAACTACGGGGGCTTGCGCCCGTAGGAAACCGATCCCCACAATCAAATAAACCCCATTCAAGCTGATGTATCGAATGGGGGAAATCTCGTGAATTTAGGGTTATAGATATTATTATCCATCGAGGTGCGTAGGTGAAAACCCGCCATCCTCCATGGCTAATCGTATCTATAACTCCATCTGCTCTTCCATCGGCCTGCTTGTGTCGATCGTAAAGGTCTACGACCATTTTGTCCTACGGGATAGTGTGATCGTACCCTTTGCATTCGAACCACACGAGCGGAATCCTTTCGGAGACCCACATACATCACGAACGATATGTTAAAGAATAGGAATACCAAGGTTCACTTAAGAACATCCAAAAAAAAAACATAAATGAAAGCTCATGTCAAACAAAATAAATACATGAATTATGGAATATAAAAGATTAACCTCTTCATCCTTCATATCCTCATATTATGACTCTTCATAAAGAAGATAAATGATATCCCTCCTAATTTTTTAGGAGAAGCTTCATCAAGATTACTCTAAGTATTTAAGGAGAAATGACCTTAAGATCACTCAGAATATTTAAGGAGAAGCAATGTCATCATTAGCACACATTTCGACCATCCATAATATGCTCCAAATGGCCATTTTAGTTATATGGAGGTCGACACAAGCAAGAGGGAATGATTCCCATACAATGTGGCTAAAATCTCATCAAATATGATGACAATTTATTTTTCATGCACAAAAATTTATTCACTCTTCATAATGAAAATTTTTGGAAAAATAACAAAATATTTTAATTATGCAAAACTTGTCAAGGAGGTCATCCATTTAACCATACTAATATATTTCATTATTCCTTATCTTTCATTAATATCTCATTATTGTACTGCATCACCGAAAAGGCAAGCATTTTTCAAGGTGCTAGCTTAAAGGGAATAACATTAGGTTATATTTTAACTTATTGGCCTCCACAAGCATTAGTGTTGGTATTGATGATAAGGGCAAATGTTTCTTATGAGATGGGCATTGGTGCTGATATTGATTACATGTTTCAACCTTGTTGACAATGATGAGTGTAGATATTAGTATCAATAGCATGCATCATACTTGGATATGAAAACAATGGCCTTGATGTTTTTAGTGAGTGGCGTCCTGCTCGTATTGATGGAGAAGAATTCATCGATGTTATTTATGATAATAAGCATCAGTGTTGGTAATGACAATATGTGTGAGGTTACTAGTTATAGTGAGCATCAATATTAGTGTTAACAGCAAGTAATGTACTTATTTGTAAGGATATACATTTGCATTAGTGTTAACATTAGCTTTATTCTTATTATCAATAATAAACAACATCATTGGTGTCATGGAAGACTTAGGCTTTATTAGTGATGACATGCAATGGCATGAGGTGGTAGGTAATATTTTGAGATGATATGTGCTGATGAGAATCGGTGCTAGTAATAATTGCATACATTGACTTTGTTATTAATGATAAATATCAATGTTGGTGTTGACAGTGGATGTCTCTTTATTAGCAACTATAAGCATTGGCATTGGTATAAATGGTAGGCATTCACCTTATTGACAATAATAAATGCATGCCTATTAATGATGGCAAACATTAGCATTTGTGTTAATTATGTAGGTTAGTTGTGTTGGTAATGACAATCATCATTCTTATTGGCATCAATAGACATCTTCCTTATTGGGTAGTAACGAACATCATCATTTGTGTTTATAATGGGTGTCAATTATTTGGTGATGATAGGTATCATCATCAATGGAGATAGCATGTGTCAATCTTATTAGCAATAGCAAGAGTTGTCATTAGTGTCATTGGTGGGTACATTAGTATTTATATTGATGATGACATGATGAGTGTCTTCTTTGTTGGTGATGGGATAAGTCAGCATTGATGTCAACCATAGGCATCATCATTATTAGCATCGATCATTTTTGATGATGATGAATGTTGGTGTTCATGTCGATGATGATCTCAGATTTGTTTGTGACAACATGCATCGCTATTGATATCTATAATGTTTTCCATTCTTTTTGGTAATGACAAGCATTGTATTGTCATTAGCATTGATGAGGATAATGATCTTATTGATGGTGATGATGTGCATCGATATTATTGAGGACACTAAGCATCGGAGTTGATAGTGACGACATGCGTCGAATGTTGAAAGATATAACTCTGGGTTCTGTCCTCTATTATCTTTCATATAATCTCAACCCAATATTCTCAATTGTGTAAAAGCTTGGTATATTTATATAGTTCTAGAAAAGAAGATTTTAGTCATTTTGATCAAAAATTAGAATACTCCATCATATAATCCCTAGTAATCACTTTTTTTTTTTTTTTTTTTGAGTATTTAAGTGTTTTAATGCTATCAAAAGTAGGTTGGGCTAGCATCTCATCAAGACACTCATTACTAGTATAAGCATAGAAGATTCAAAGATTATTTGACCTCTCAAACAATATCATTAAATTTTTCACTACACTTTTGAGTTCTCTATTTAGGCCTATTTAGACTTGATCAAGACATTTGGATTCATCTCATTAACATATTTAATTTGATTAATTATATAGAAAATAAAGTTCATATGACCATGATGTTAATTCTAAATATTTTTTATTCAGATATTTAGGTGTCTGGAGATGTAAAATTGTTCTTAAATTCATACTTGATCAGATAAATCTTTTGGTGACATAAAAAAGAGAATTCATGTTAAATAGGAGAAAAAATGTTTAAAATGTACCAACTTAACCTATCAAAACTCATAAAATATTGGCAAAAGTATTAAAAGGAGTAGGTTTTAAACTAAATTATGTTTAAGAAATAGATTTATCAACTAATTTAAAAAGGAGCAAACATGAGAGAGTAAAGCACATATTCGAGATAATACGGGGAAGTAAATTACGTAATTAGAATGTTAAAAATCAAAATTTGCATTCAATAGAACTCGGAAATCGATTTACTACATTATATTAATGTGGTAAATCGATTTCTGCTTTCTATTGAATGTTGATTTCGATTTTCGCATTCACTTTTTTTCTGTTTATGTGTAAACTGTTATTTAACGGTATTTACGTTTAATACAACATAAGAAACTATAAAAAATATAATGATTTAATAAAAAGTAATACATTTTATTAAAAATAAATAAAAAAAGCTTAAAATGATGTTTTGTAAATCATTTTGTTGAACAAGTAAAACTTCTATTATTTATCTTAACATATTTTATTGAGAGAGTAGATACTCTACCTGTAATATTCGATTAAATTTCACTTAATATTATTTTAGTAATGTAAAATATTATTAAGAATGTACATATTTTGTTATGTTGAATTAATATCTATAATTATTTTACTCATTTAATTATCAAATTTTAAATAATGATTATACTAAATATTGAATAATTAATTATGAAATTACTGAAGAATTATGACAAATCATTTTTATTATTCAAGCAATTGTTAATTTAGCTGAAATAGTTGTTAATAATATTTTAACTTAGTTAAATAATATCTTATAATCATTAAATAAAGATAATATCTTATAACCATAATTTAAATTATGCATTATGTAGAAAATAGTGTATTACAATTATATTAAAATAATATATTAATTGTGCAGTTGTGAATAGATGGTGGTATTATATATGCAAGTATTTGATTTATACTAATCAATGGTCTATTCCAGATATGACAGCTCTGCAAAAATAGTTACTGTGTAGTTGGTGTGGACATTGCATTCCTCTGTCCAAAAATTATCTAGAGCATAGAATCCTTATAATGTTGCCTCATTGTTCATTAATATGATAACGTAGCTTGCATCAATTTATCTTATCAAATGACCTATAAAGTTGTAAAATTCAATCAAGACATATTATAATTTTAAGCTGCATGTGAATGTGAGACATGTTTACTCTCTGTTAAGTAACGAATGCATGAACATATGAAATATATTTGTGAAGATTTTACTTGAGTCATTCAAAATGCATTGGCCATGTATGGAAAGGCTTCGAGATATTCACTAGTCATGGTCGATGGAATCAGTTGCAATCAATGGGAGATGATAAGAATTTGCTTCCATACATATTTAATGTTGTTGCAGATGCAAGATGTCAACTGATGAACAAGAAAATAGAGATGAAGCAGTTGAAGAAGGACAATTTCAATTCGGACAAAGTGACAACACAGGCCTTCGAGCAACTAAAGAAAGCCATGACCAGCGTCTCATCTTTCCACCTTGAGGAAAAGGTAGCTTTTTGAGAGGGGAGTATTGAAAGACCGGCTAAACCGATGGGCCCCACTAGGGGGTTGGTGGTTGGCAAGAAGATCAAAGAGCAATAATTACTTACCATAGAAAACCAATATTTGAAGCGAATTAAGAACATTTAAAGAGGGTTGATTTGATTGGGAGGAAAGTAGGAAGGTTTGTTTAAGGAAAGAGTGTTGATTTGATTGGGAGGAAATTAGGAAGGTCCTAAATATGGTTATTGTATGTTAGGAATGATTTACTTAGGAATATTTTAATTAGGAAAGTTTCCTAAATCATGTTTATGTTATTTAGGAAGATCTAATTATTTAGTATGGTTTCCTAAAATATGTTTATGCTGATTAGAAATATTTTATTTATGTCATGGTGTTCTAGGGCTATTTAAGAGGAAATTTGTCTAGAGTTTAGGATATATCAATGATGAGTTTTAGTAAGTGTTTGATGTCCACTATTTTTGAGAGGGATTCTAACGGCGTATAGAATTGGGAGAGAAGGTCCTCTCGAAAGAGGACCATTGCATCTTGTTTGTTCGTATTTCTTTTCTTATCAATAAAAACCTACTGGTTTGCTGAAATTCACTATTTGCTCGCTGAATTTTGATGTTCAAATCCTATCATGTTGACTTCCTCATTCTAATAGATTAACTTCATAGTACCATGGCTCACCACAATTATGCTGACATGAGACTCCTGCCCATATTACTGGTTTGACTCATGAAATATATTGCCATGCTGAACTGCAACCTCCAAATCATTTCACAAGTGAGCGATTTTTCATATTTTCTGAATGCTAATGATCTAATTTTGCCTCCAGTACCACCATGGCCACCACCTACCAATTCTTCAAAGAGGAGCTTCTTTCATGTAAAATGGTGCAAGATCATCATGGTTAAATGATGTTGGAACAATCCCAATCGCTAATTTTTGTCCATGTGTTCATATAATTTCTACACGTTTTAATTATATTTAATGTTTAATGATATAACTTATAAGCAATAAATAGACTTTTTTTTCATATTAAATATTGAGGGCATTGTTCTATATAAAGGGTGTCCTAGTACTATACGAAAGACAATTGATGCTTGAATGAAAATTAAGATTTTGTTTGGGACAGCTTTCTTACTGCTTCTTAAAACAATTTTTTAGTACAAAAATTAAAATTTGTGTACAAGAAAGCTGCTCTAAGAAGCACTAAATAAGCCGTCCCAAACAAAACCTAAATCTATCATATTGAGTGGATTTCTTCTTCATCTTTGCTCTCAAGTTACTCTCATAATATTTGATGCTTCATTTGGAATGGTTTTCTTACTGCTTTCTAAAACAGCTTTCTATTATAAAAATTTTAATTTTATACTAAAAAACTGTTTTAATAAATAGAAAGAAAGTCGTCCCAAACGAAACCTGAATCTCTTTGTGCCCTAAATTGCATCAATTGACAAATAATTAATAGACCATAGCATGATACATTCTCATAGAAAATTTGGACAAAATTAACCAGAAATTGATTTTTCAAAATTTTATTTCCCATTTAATGCTGATATATAGAAATAAAAGGGGTTATGTTTTAACTCATTATTTATGTTAATATTTTCTAGGTTTTCAACTTAACAAATTTTGGCAGAAAATAACTACATGTTTACTTCAAATGAGGTGCATGAGGGCGGTTTTAACTGCAAAGATGATGAAGGGATACATCTGTTATTTCTTAAAGACTTAAATGCATTCAGTTAATAGAGCGGCTCCCAAAAGTTTTCTTGGAACTAGTAAAGATTTTCGTATTGTGTGTCATAAATTAGATGAATTATGATGTGCGGACGCCGAACGGCGCCTAGAGCCCAATGAAAATGCGCCACGTCATTCCCTAGTCAGGACCGCAGCTCGGTACTGCTTAGTACCGAGCTTAGTACTGCTCCGTACTGGATGATGTGGCTGCACCTGATTCGCCTCTGGACGGTAAGTTGTGTCCGGTGTCCGCACAAAATAATCTCTCCATAAATCAAGGAAAAAGAAAGTAACTACTGAAGGACTGCAAATGATAGTTACCGGAATACTGCAGCTTCTAGCATATAATCCTCAAGCTATATCAGGTGATGATCAAAAGCCACACTGAAGCAGCAAGTTTGTAGCATCTATAGCTGAATCTCTCCTACATTCTAACAATATTCACCCATTTCCTAAAGGCTTGAACATGTTCGAGCCTCTTTCTTTGAGCATCTGTTTTTGCATGTACAGCTTTTAAATTCCTGTACAGATCTTTGTGAAGCTTGAGGAATTCCTCCTTAAATTTCCATTTGTCAGCAAGCATGTTATACCTTGTAATATAACTAACAATGTCCATTACCCTCTCAAAATACCCACCTCTAAGGAAATTCATAAGCAAACAATCTAACAAGTCCCGGTCTACAGACAAAACTCCATCTTCCAATCTTCGCTTAATCTCTCCCCATAATATTGTGATTTGGCGATACATTTTCAATGAAGAATACCCATTTAATAGATAGCTGAAAGTCTGGGTTGTAGGTTGGATGTTTTTTTGTTGCATCTTCTTCAAAGTCCTAATAGCATCTTCCATCATATTGGCCTTGCAAAAGAATAAAATTGTACTGTTAAACTCATAAACCAATGGACAGACCAAGTCCCCTTCACTGATCTCTTTCTTTAGATGCCCTGCCAAGCATGATTTGTTCTCTGAAAATTCTCCTTTACTTCTAAGAGGTTTTACAGTGCAATCTCCAGAAAGACATGAGTGTGCAGCATCCTCATCCGATAAGTTTACAAATAAGCCAATTTTCCTCATCTGTTTCATCAGCACTTTAGATTCTCCGAAGAGATTTCCCTTCCAGTAGGCTTGAAAAAGTGATTTATACAAACTGGGATCAACATAAATACCAACTGACTCCAAGTCATCTAAAACATCATGAGCAGTCTCCAACAAACCCAACTGTATACACGAAGCCAACACAATTGTGCTCAAACTGCGTTCTTTTGAATTGATTTTACTCTCAATGCCAATTAAAAACTTTGAAATTTCACCAAATCTTCTTTCTTTAACAAAGCCATTTATAAGCTTTGCAAGAGCCTTGTTACTTGGAGCAAGCTTTCCATCAGAGAAGAGAACCAATGTAGATTGACCTTGTGAATCCACAATGAAATCAGTCCTCAACCGATCAGGCTCAAGCACTACTTTATATCCCGTAGTCAGATTGCCTGATCCAATCTGAAGCAAGAAAGGTTTTCTCAACTCATTTTTCAGTGTATTTAAACTATCAACACATTGGAAGTCCTTTGATTGATCATACAAATCCAACATAAGCTCCATGGCAAGACCAAGATCATTATATCTGAAATGCAAGCTCAACAAGCTATCATAGAACTGACAGTAATGGCGACTTAGTGCCATGGAAAGAACACTATCAACATGCACTTTCAATCTCATTAGTTCATCACGCAGCCCAAGCTTCTCATATATTTGAGCAAAGATAATAATTGAATTCGCATCAACCGCCACTCCTATAAGCGACATGCACTTTATTATTAACAGAGCCTTTTGGAAAGACTCAAACTTTAAGCATGCATTCAATACAAGGTTGAATATTGTAACATTCAATACAAGCTTCTTATGCAAGGACCGTTCACAAATCTCAATCAGAATATTAGATGCAAGGTATGCTCCAATATCTGACTTAACCAAATGAAAAAGCAATGTACTAAGTACATCAAAAGATGGAAACTTGAATCTATCTAATGCAATTCTGATTATTGTGGAGGCAGGAACAGGCATTTGACTTCTGGCAAGAATGAGAGCTAGTCTGGTCAGAGAGTCATAGTCAAGAAGATAGGGACTCTTTGACAGAACCAAAAGCACCAAGTGATATGCTTTAAGAAGCCAGTGAGAACTTACTGAGCGGGTCATTAAGCTGATCATTTTTTTTACTACTACTTGCTTAGGGAAACCATGCAAGCATTTGTAGCTGCAAAAAACTTCCCAGGCATCATCCACACAGTTCTCTTCCAAAGCAGCTTCAAGCTTCCTCAGGGGACTTTCACATGAAGAGCTTTCCCATGGCAAAACCGATTGGTTAGTGCTAGAAAGATGGGGCAAGCTTAAGCTTAAATGTAAATTTCGATATCTAACCAACCTATGCTGCCAACCATAACTAAGTATAGAAGATCTTCCGCAGCTAACCTGGATGAGAAGTAAATGCATTAATAGAAGCAAAAATAAAGGGAGAGAATGCTTGATCCAACCATAAGAACTACAATCTCACATTGATCCAGCTAGTAGCACTTGCATGTGAACCCGCGCATGATACCTTTCGGCTTAGTTGACAAGAACAGTAGAAGACCCTCATTTGTCTTTCTATGTAAGAAACTATGCCAGTAATATTCATGTTTTTTTACCAAGTTTCAACTGTAAGGGGCTGTTTGGCAGCAGGATTTATGCTAAATCCTGCTAAACGAGATCCCGGTAAATCTCACGGCGGAATAAATCCTCCGCTTCCATCTTTCCGTAAATCCTGGAATTCGGCGGATTTACGGGACTTGGCCGGAGAAGCGCGCCAAGGGGAGAAAGATAGTTACCTTCACAGGCGAGCGAGCTCCCGCTGTTACTTCCGATCCAACAGGAATTACGTCGTCGAAATGTCGTGACTTCCGATCCGACTGGAAGGGAAAGCCGTCGAAACTAACAAGCGACTCGTTGCAGCGAAGTCGAACAGCAGCCGGAGAAAAACTTTCCTCACGCGAAGCAACGAAGTCGAACATCGACGACCAAATAGAGAGAGGAGCCATCGGCAAGAAATTAATCTAATTTAATTTCATTTCATTAATATAATTTAAAATCTTAATAATTAAGTGGATTACTTAAATAATTAGTTAATAATTAGTACATAAATTAATAATATAATTTAATTAAATAATTAGTACACTTATTAATAATTAAATAATTAGCTTAATTAATATAATTTAAAATAGAAAGTATTAATTATATAATTAAAAGTGTAAATAATAATTAAATAATTAATGAGTAGTAAAATATTTAAGTAATTAATGAGATAATTAAAAGTATAATCGTTTGAAATTCTCCCTCATACACTATTCGGTAATAAAATATCGTTCAACTCCCCGTTCAAGGGAAAATTATTATGTTCGATATCCGGATGAATCCGGACATCAATTCAGATGCGTTGTGTCACACAAATATATCGTGGCCCAGTGTATTCGAATTACGTAACTGAGTCGTCCGGAAGTCCTGCTACGGGGCGTAATAATTCGCCCTGTTCGAGCAGATTACTTCAGCCACTTCACCGGAAGCTTTATAGTTGAGCTAATTCTCTTATCGAATTCTTTTCAAATAAAGATTCTTCTAGGTCTCGATCAGTTCTCAGCCGACTTCAACAATCAGAAGAAACTCAATACCGCCTCGATCGACAACAATTTCTCCCGTAAGCTATAGTTGATATCGTCGCACCCAGTGGCTGTGATTTGGTTTACAATTATCTCCTTTAGAAATACCATAGTCATGTGACAACGATTGGAAAATCATAGCTTGTCAATGATATTCAGAGTACTGTAGTTGGATGATGGTGGTCAAAGGATCATTGTCGAGCGACAATAATTAAGGATCGTATTCAAAGATGATTTTCGGAGGTCCATAGAGGTTGGGTGATGAAGGTCGGAGGATCCTAATCGGGTGATGATGGTATAAGGATTAGAGTCGGCAAGTGACGGTGGTTTGAGGATTGAAGACAGCATGCAACGAAGGTTTGAGTACTATAGCTGGTGGACGATGGAGATTGAAAGGACCTAATCAAGTGAATGGCTCATTACTCAACACAATACAACTCACTACCCTGAAATGGGTCGCACAGTGTTGAGGCTGCAATAGTAGACCAAATACTTCCCAAGACTTAATTGGAAATATTTTTTTCAACATTTACAACATCGAGCCAACTAATACATCAAATATAAACATCAATTTTATTTCATCTCATTTCATCAAATTATACTTTCAAAAAAATGATATACATCAATCCTCATGTTTCAACTTCCTTTTTCATCAAGACATGACATGCTCATAAATGACAAATGAATACTCATACTGAACATACCTAAATCCAAAATTCAAACCTAGTCAACAATCTCTATAAATAGAATCTACTCAGCTAGGGTTTTATCTTTTCCTGAAAACACATACATATATGTATGGTGAGTAAATCACTTGTCAGTATGTTATCTAAACCTACTACTTCAGAGCTCAAGCTAGTAACATAAAAAAGCTTTTATAGTATTTTACAATACATAGATAGTAATTCATATTTAAAGTGAACTATCCTAATATTTATATTGAACAATGTGCTTAATAGTTCTGTATCAGAATAAAACTGGTGGTAAAAGCATAACAAGCTAACAATAACAACATACATAATACTTGAACAAAATTTCAAAACAGAAGTAGCATTACATAACATAATATGAACATAAGTTCATGACATAAATACTAACTTGAGCATGATATCAAAACATAAGGAGCATAACATGAAATAATATATAACATAACATTCATATTTTCCTTTTTATATCTCCACTTGTATATGTTTCTTGAACCCTCTTATACTCCACTTCTATTTATATCTGCACTTGTATGCATGTTTCCAAAGCCTCTAATAACTCTATTTTCACTTATATCTTATATTAATTATATAATAATTTTATTATTTAAATAATAATGCTAATCAAATAATAGTATTAATTTCTAATATAACGTGTTTTTTTTTCACTATATTGGTTGTGTGGTTCCTTTTTAGATTCCTTAAATTATATATATATATATATATATATATATATATATATATATATATATATATATATATATATATATATATATATATATATATATATATATATATATATATATTCAACAGTTATAATGCATAGATTACTTTGTAATCTAACATAATCAATCAAATAATGCAAGACACTATATCAATGTTCATCATAGTTAATAATGTGAAACGAGCATATACGTGAAAAAGTTGGAGTAGCTCCAGTGAAAGATAAGAATAAAAAGAGTCGTCTTAGATGGTTTGGTCATATAAAACGAAGGCCTTCCGATGACTTGATTATGAGAATAAATGTATTAAATTTAGCTTATAAGAAAGGTAACGATAGAACTAAAAATTGTTTTTTAGAAAATATTAGAAATGATCTTGACCCTTAATATGACACAATAGATAAAAAGGATTCATATAGCTGACCCCACATATAATAAAATAAAAGCTTGATATTATTCTTATTATATAATTAATAATTCACCTCGAAGAACTGCATGATAACTGATTGGTTTCTGAATAATTATTATGAGGAAGCTGCTGCCATTTTCATTGCCAGAAGCTGAATGTACATTAGACATTTTAAGATTTATTTAGAAGGTAGCGAGCAGAATAGAAGATTTAGACTTTGTTTGGGACGGTTTTCTTCTGCTTCTTAATATAGCTTTTTAGTACAAGAATTAAAATTTTTGTATGAAAAAATTGCTTTAAGAAGCAGCAAAAAGGTCGTCCCAAACGAAGCCTTAAAAAGAAATCTAAACCAAATCAAGAATAGTTTAGATGTTAGAAAATTGAGGTGGGATACCTAGTTGGGAATTCATGAATCTTAAGTATGCTAAAATACTTGCATAAAACAGAGGAAGCAAGAGTGCAATCACTATTACTGTAAGTTAACGAACAGAAATCCTCCTTAAAGTAAGAATTTTCAAGCCAAAAAAAAGGGAAAGGGGGATATGGAGGAAGATAGGGAAGGGAAAGCAAGGATGGAGATGTTCATTAGGGAGATCTGTAGAGGTGAAGAAGAAAAGAGTCATTTGAGTTTAAATAAACGAAAAATAAATAAAATTAAAATTTGGTAACAGTTAACTATTCACTTCCTTTCCCTTGGAAAACAATTACTTACTGGAGGAAAAACTGAAAATATCTGAAGAAATACAACTTTTGCTCGCTTATTGCTCAGAAAAAATGGAACCATCTAAAGTCTCATCCCAACATTCTCACACATTGGAGAAATTCTGTGCAAAGACTGAATGCAAAACGTCGTCCGAAGATCAACCAGAACGTGCCATGTCAGCGGTACCAAGCTGCGGTACTGAGCACAGGGGTGATGTGACGCATTCTAATTGGTCTCCGGATGAAGTTCAGCATCCACACAGAATAATTAATCCACACATTGAGGTTGACCTCAACCGGGAAAGTGATGAGCTCCAAAAATTTAAGAGTCGGCTCTCAGCGAATTCAGTAAAGAACAGAAAAAAAGTGTTGAAAACTTCATAAACAAGATATTTCTGAAGCAGATACCAAGTAGATCAGTAGAACCGAACCAAATTTTCTTTAAAAAAATCCTAAAATAAACTTGATGACCGATATAATATTCAACAAAGCACAATAATAAAGATAATTCGTAAAGCTGAAACCAAGTAATCTGATAGAAAACAGCCACCACAAGAGCAGCAATTTGCTAAATTTCAGAAAAATTCAGCAAAGTTGATGCAGAAATTCCAAACTTAATAGAGAAAAGAGCAATATAAAATCTCCAATTCAGCAAAAGAACAAGAAAAACAACAAATGATACAAGAATCTTCAATTCTAGAGGAATATTCAACTCTCCAAATCTCTAGTCAAAGACTGGAGCCCAAACACTGCACAAGAGATATTAAATTTCCCTCCTAAATCCTTGCTCCAATAAATGATTGGCCCCAACCCTGTTCCGCCCTCCTCTATGGGCCTGCCTCCTGCATCAATGAACCGGTCCAACAAGGACCGGTTCAGCTTGGGCCGGCCTAACATAATCATGATAACTAAGGTAGAAGCTATTCTTCTAATGCTTTATATAAAAGCCAAGCCGCACAGAAAAATACACAGATGATGGCAAAAGAATGCAAATAACTGAACAAATCACTCTGCTTAACCTCTAAAGTAAACAATAATATATATCAGCTTTTACAGACAACAGTTTTTATTCTGGAACTCTCATGAACTAAGTGAAGCTGATACAGGTATTGCCGTGGAATGTGGATTGTTGAAGTACCCTGCAGAAGGAAAAAAAAAGTTCTGTTTTCCAAATGTTCATGCTTCTGCAATTCAGACACCTTTTTAGTAGCCAATAATTTGATTTCAACTAAAATAAGGAGAATGAAGCATTCATAAAGCCGACCTGACATAGTCAGAATGCAACTGATCATTTACTCCTTAGCAAATAACTAGATAATTTTGAAGTTGGGAGGAAATGTAGAGAAACTAGGGAAACCAAACTTGATTGGTCTGTGTGTAAAAGACTAAAATCTATCATTATCATTATCATTATTAGTCCTGCTCTTTGTGACCAGATTTATGAATCTTCATTTATCATTCATGCATATTTGGTGTCCATCTTGCACAATTTTTAGAAAACTTAATAATTGCAATTTTATAAAGTTTCTCATTTTAAGGCTTCGTTTGGAATAGCTTTTAACCACTAATTTTTTGCTGCTTTCAAAACAATTTTGTACTAGAAAACTGTTTTATAAAACAGTAAGAAAATTATTCCAAACAAAACTTAAGTCTGTATGATATTCTCTTATCACATTATATTCTTGATAAACTTATTCATAAAGACCACTCAACCTCAATTCTGAAATTATATTCTCAACTATATTCTAATTTACTATAAAATAAATTTAAGATATTTCATCATATTACATCTATATATTACTAGATTTTCCAATAATATTAAATGGCCAATGACTAATTTCAATCTTGCTTAAATTGTATATGATAGACTCAACCATTATTTTATGAAAATTTATGAAAAATGTCTCACCTACTCAAATTAGGTCATCTGTAAATAGGATACATCAATATTCCTCACTTCAAATGTACCTTGAATGCCAGATCTAGGCATCATGGCATAGTTGGACACTTGGCATCAAGAAACTCCCTGAACATCTTTGCCGGTTTCTGACCACCCATGAGCTCTGCTAGCCTCTCAACAGGAAGAAGAGCGAGCTCAGCAAGACTCTTGCAACCATCCATCAAAGCTCGGTAATTTGAATCAGTTACACCAGGGAGACGCCTCAAGAATTCAATTGCCACAGTATTATAGTTTTCAGCTCTAGAATACAACACAAAAAATACGACCGTTAGCCCTCAAGTGAGAACTATACAAAATAAACAGTTCGGCATATCACAAAATCAAAGTTGAAATAAAGACAATCAGGCACTCCATACAAAATTAATAGTTACGCATATCACAATGTAAATTAAAAGAAATGCAAGTTGAACTGAGAAGAAAATTATAGCCTTGGTTTCTTCTTGTTTGGAAGATCAGAAACCATTTATAAGTTATCCTTGCCAAAATTCCATTGAAGTATCGAAGTTGGATCCGATCTAGAGAAAAGTAAACCTATATGCAGTTAGATGTTAGGCTGGGATTTTCAGAATAAATAATAATGTCACAAAGCTTGATTCCAAGACATTAGAAGTAATTTGAGAAAGCTTGCAAGTAAGCCCCATCTCAACAAGGCTTAGAGTGTAAAAAACATTTACAAAAAATAAATTTAAACACCTAGATAGCACTCAACAAAAATGAGTGAAGAATGAGAATTCATGAAGTCTAACAAACATAATGGTAATTGTGGGCTCCAAAAATTCACAGTTTGGCCTTGATTTTTTATGGTTTGAAATTAACATCATATACTTAAAGCAGATGGTGGCGGAAATAATAATGAGTCTGATCAAAATCTCATGGTTTCATAGTCTCAGAACATCATGATCCTAGACTACTTAATAAGAGGAGGTAGTCGACTCAACATGACTGAAAGATCCTTGTTGACAACCATATGTTGTTTAGTCTAAGGTTACCTTGTAGACATTGGGTGGACGTTCTCCTAATGGAAGATATTCGAGTTAACTTTATCTAAATGAGAGTTTTGCTCCCTATCAAATACATCATATGATTCATTATTCAAGGGTTTAGAGCCATTGAGAAATCTACAGGATTTGATTGTGACTGTAATATAATGATGCAATTTCACAGCAAAACTACCCAATCAGAGGCCTAGGTCATAATCATTTACTTGTTGTGTCATTTGGCGGTCAAACCACCGATTATAAGACACATGTCACATCCTTACTAGCAAGAAATCATTTAAGAATGAATCTTACCGATACGCTCAACTGGACATTCAATCTTTGTGAGTTGAAATTAATCTCAAAATTTAACTTCGTCAAGAAATTATTGCGAAGTGTGGATAGAATTTTGTTTTGAGCTTTTTGGTGTTTAATTTCATCTCAAATAATTAAATTTTGATGGACATTAATTTTTTTTTATTTTTTATTGAAATTTAAGCCCTGAATGATAATTTTCAAATTTTGAGAGGGCATTTCAATAATTAAGTAGTCTCCTCCAATTGAGATCACTTTAAAATATTTGTGTTCACAATGGGTATTAAGGCAATTAAAAAATGCATAGGGTCCCCTTGTGTTAAGATTCACTTTCAACAAGGCTATCATCGAATATTTTAGATAATTTTATTTCATTGTTCGAACCATGTTAGCTCTGTTTGCTGGCCAATAGAGGATTGGGTTCAACTAATGATTTAGAGATTATCATATAAGCAAATATTGAAAACTAAGAGCTTATATTTTAGGGATGAATTTCTTTTAAGGAGGCCTTCAAGCCTGATATGAACTTTAAAATCAGTTTTTTTCAACAATTTTCAAGATCTTGTATTCACTTATGAATTCAATACTTGTTGACTCCAGGTCTTTCAAAGAGGAGTATTAGACTTGAAATTTTAAAATTATCTTCTTCATTTTAGCTCAAATAGCACTTTAATATTAAATTTGAGTGTTTAACATGATCGTCATAGCATATGCAGGTGGATTTAAACTTCTTTCTTAAATGATATGCGTGTTTTTTTTGTGCATTTAAACAATGCAATTACATGCTCTTCGATGCATTTGCACACTTTGAATATGTTGGCACGCTTCCAGTGCATTTGCACAATACATTTGCACATTTTTCAATGCATATATAGAGTGTTTGCATGCATCTCAAAGCAACAATAAACCTTTATCCCACTATTTTGGATCGGCTACATGAATCATTTTTCTCCATTGTGTTTTAAGAAGAGGTAAAAGTCCCATTTAAATATCATAAAATATTATTTTTAATACTTTCTAACTAAGTCTTTTTAGATCTACATCTACCTTTTAGAGCAAGAAATTTAACAATTCATTTATAATTTTTTCAATCCGCACAGTATTTTCAAACATCAAACTTGCATATTTGTCGTGCTAGTCAGAGCATATACAGACTTGCCATTGTCATGCTAGGATTTTTCTTCTACCATAGAAATTTGCTACAATAATCATAGAACAGAGGCATCCAAGATAGAAGAAATGCCTGAACATATTAATTTCCAGAGAAATTATTCATCTAAATCATCTTTGCAAATATGAAGCAGCAAACACACATAACCTTTACTCCAGAATGCATATCTAAATTAATATGAATGAGTGTCAAGAAGATTCAAAAGTAACATGAAATTCTACCTGAATAACAATTACTATAGCCTAAACAACCAGCCTTTACCTTACGTCGTCTTCCACAGTGCCATCCTCTGAAGGAACTCCTACTCTGATAGCCTTGTTGTCATCTGGTTCATCCTGGTTAGCCTTGAGAGATGCAAAAATTTCTGCTGTTGCATGCACACTTCGTGACCAAACCAGGCGCAGTCGCGGAAAATGTAAGACGAGCAATGAAAGTTTTGATATTATGCTTGTTGGTGAAACATCATCGCCTAGGTCACTGGAGGACTGCAATAAACAGTTAACTAGTTAGTGCATTTGAAGAAAATCAAGAATCACTCAAGTCCTTGATAACTCATACCGAGCAGGTTTGAGCATGTTGTAAAATATATTGTTTTCCAAATCAGATAGAATTACATGGATAATAAGCAGGAACTGATACAGGATAGTCTCATTACTTATACCTGAAAAGAAAAGCTTCTATCCTGAGAAAATTCAATCAGAAGAACAGGTATTTTGTAGTAGCGAATCATTGTTTCCACCTGATGATACAGCCGGCCCGATGCAAAACTTTGATACAAATCACCAACACTCTTCCTTTCAACACAAATAAAGGGTGAAAGGACATAATCACCAACTTCCAGGGTAACAGGTATGATTTTCATGCCTTTCTGATGAAGAACATTTGGAAGGCTGCTCATGAACTCCCTCATATCCACAATCACCTAAAATAGAGCCAGATTCAAGAAAATAAAAAAATTAAGACTTAACTGATGTGCCGTTCAAAATGATTGATTTAGGCCTTGTTTGATTCCCGACTCCTTTTTTTTTGTTTTTAAACGGAGGTATTAGAACGGGTAAGCAGAAATTTTTTTCTTTTTAGATCCGCAGAAATACAGAGGTACAGGAAAAGGTATTTTAAAAAAGTTGTGTTAACAAACGGTAAAGCAATAACTTTTTCACCAATTCAAACCGGAAACAAAGTAATTAAGCTCAAACAAACAAACGAGGCCTTAATTGGATCCATAAGCGCTACCTGCATCTCTTTCTCCATTGTCTTCCTACCACCTGCCTTCCTAGTTAATGAGTTCTGTGGAACAACCGAGCTAGGCTCACAAAGAGCTGTGGGTCCAATGCATCGTCCATCCTGCTCACAACATATTTATGCAAAAAGAGTAAAAGCTACGCTCTGCAAAACATTTTCCATGAATCATAAATACAAAAAAAAAAATAAAAGATCATAGACAAAACATCCATCAAGTAAACAGCAATGTCCACGACAAAGATTGTAAATGACCAGAATGAAAAAAATGTACAAAAAAAAAAAAAAAGAAAAGGGGATACCACAAACAAAAAAAATTAAGAAAAAGTGTAGCAAACTTATAAAAATTAAACGTTTTAACTAAAGTTTAGCATAGACAAGAACATTCAATTTATGGAAATAGAAGAATCTTGGATATATATTTAGATCACTTGTAGCAAAATTTAAATGAAAAGTAGTTCCTTCGGCAATTTGGAAATAGAGGAATTAATTTCTGAAAGAATGCCTCTATAATAAGATTACATGGTAGTAGAAGCTTGGGCAAATTTTATAAAGAAGCAAGCTGATTAAAATTAGCAGAAGAAGCATAGATAAAAAAAAATTTAATTAGGAGCAAATTCGCTAAATGAAATGGCGTATTTCAGATTACGCTTCATTATTTGGCGCATTAAGAATACACCATATAACTTGGCGTATTCCCTTAAGCAAAAGAGAGAGGAGGAGAGAGATGACAGTAGAGAGAGAAAAAGAGAGAGGAGATGGCAGCGGAGAAAAAGAGGGAGAGAGAGAGTAGAGAGAGAATTTAAATATTAATTTATAATAACTTATAAGTTTTTAATTTCTGTTTTTAAAACTTATATTTAATATATTTAATTAAAACTTATAAATTTTGTATTATTTAAACTAAAAATTTAAGTTAAAACTTATCTTTAATATATTTAATTTAAACATAAGTTTTTAGTTTCCGTTTTTAAATAAAAATTTTTTGAAACTAAAAATAAATAAAACTTATATTTAATATTTATTAACTTATAATAACTTATAAATTTTCAGTTTCAGTTTTTAAAATAAATATAATTTAAATTAAATAATTAATTAAATTATAATAATCTAAAAAAGTATTTAATTATTTATTTAATTATAATAATCTAAAATGTCATATTTAAAATAAATAACTTATAAATATTGTAATATTTATAAGTTTTAATTAAATTATAATAATCTAAAAAAGTATTTAATTAAGTATAGTCACGTCAGCAGTATCGAGCCGCGGTACCGAACAGTACCAAGTCGTGGGATGACGTGGCGTATTCTGGTTGAATTCTCGACATCATTCGGCCTCTGCACATAATATTTTTTTTATTATGTGTGGATATTAACGGAAAGAACCCTCAGATTTTTTTCTTTGTCTACAATCAAAGCACAACTACACAGCTCTCCTTGGCCTATTGGTTGAGAACTTAGGCGTATTTATAAGTTATTTATTTTAAATATGACATTTTAGATTATTATAATTAAATAAATAATTAAATACTTTTTTAGATTATTATAATTTAATTAATTATTTAATTTATATTATATTTATTTTAAAAACTGAAACTGAAAATTTATAAGTTATTATAAGTTAATAAATATTAAATATAAGTTTTATTTATTTTTAGTTTCAAAAAATTTTTATTTAAAAACGGAAACTAAAAACTTATGTTTAAATTAAATATATTAAAGATAAGTTTTAACTTAAATTTTTAGTTTAAATAATACAAAATTTATAAGTTTTAATTAAATATATTAAATATAAGTTTTAAAAAACAGAAATTAAAAACTTGTAAGTTATTATAAATTAATATTTAAATTCTCTCTCTACTCTCTCTCTCCCTCTTTTTCTCCGCTGCCATCTCCTCTCTCTTTTTCTCTCTCTACTGTCATCTCTCTCCTCCTCTCTCTCTTTTGCTTAAGGGAATACGCCAAGTTATATGGTGTATTCTTAATGCGCCAAATAATTAAGCGTAATCTGAAATACGCCATTTCATTTAGCGAATTTGCTTCTAATTAAATTTTTTTTTTATCTATGCTTCTTCTGCTAATTTTAATCATTAGCTTGCTTCTTTATAAAATTTTGGCCTAGAAGCTTTAAGTAAACTGAATTATATTGATCGCTAAGAAACTTCTTACAAGTAATTTAAGGATCACAGATTTTAACTAGAAACCTTAAGAAAAATTCATCCATGCACATTTTGGACAAATATTTCCTTATTATAAGAATTTCAAGATGTTTTTACAATTTTATAGCAAATAGGTCATAAATGGGATAATCCTAAGGCGGTTATCAGAGATTATTTAAGAAAACCTCAATATTTTCAAGATTCATTCGTCTACTTGTCGGTATTACATTTCAGAAAATTATGATTTCGTTTTCACTCATTGTGTTTGTGGAATGAAGTTTATCATTTTAGATAGATTTTAAAGGTGTTCGTAGAATTTAAAGCCTATACTGGTCCTAACTACATCTAACTAATGGAGTCCAACTTGAATCAACCAAACGAGCCAACCTGGCACTTTTTTCTAGGCAAACAGGAGCTTAATTTATGAGGTGTGTACCAATTCATAGCACCACAAATGATAAGGCATTCAACAAATCAACTGCTGTAGAAGCTTGTGAAGACACCAAAACGCAATGAAATAGAAAGATGCACAATCATTAAAAGAAAAGTTGAAAAATTAAGGACAACATACTTCCACAATATGCACACGCCTACAAATTTCAGTCAAAAACATGGATCATTCTAGAAAACCAATAATAGTTCAAATCACATAGAAAGGTCAACAAATTCTAGGTGTCTTAATAAACAAGACAAATAGTCATCTCTTTTGTCTAAAAAAAGGAAACTACTTTGTTACCATGGATTGAACAATAGCATATTTAGATTTGGGCCAAACTTATTAAAATAAATTGTAAGGCATTCAACAAATCAACTGCTGTAGAAGCTTGTGAAGACACCAAAACGCAATGAAATAGAAAGATGCACAATCATTAAAAGAAAAGTTGAAAATTTAAGGACAACATACTTCCACAATATGCACACGCCTACAAATTTCAGTCAAAAACATGGATCATTCTAGAAAACCAATAATAGTTCAAATCACCTAGAAAGGTCAACAAATTCTAGGTGTCTTAATAAACAAGACAAATAGTCATCTCTTTTATCTGAAAAAAGAAAACTACTTTGTTACCATGGATTGAACAATAGCATATTTAGATTTGGGCCAAACTTATTAAAATAAACTGTAAGGCATTCAACAAATCAACTGCTGTAGAAGCTTGTGAAGACACCAAAACGCAATGAAATAGAAAGATGCACAATCATTAAAAGAAAAGTTGAAAATTTAAGGACAACATACTTCCACAATATGCACACGCCTACAAATTTCAGTCAAAAACATGGATCATTCTAGAAAACCAATAATAGTTCAAATCACCTAGAAAGGTCAACAAATTCTAGGTGTCTTAATAAACAAGACAAATAGTCATCTCTTTTGTCTAAAAAAAGGAAACTACTTTGTTACCATGGATTGAACAATAGCATATTTAGATTTGGGCCAAACTTATTAAAATAAATTGTTAAACAAAGAGCAAGAACTTCATGATTGACTTGAAACCTGAAAATAAGCCCACCAAATCTAATACAAATCAAATAGATCAGCACATTAGAAAATCAAACCTGGTCGACAGGTATCATCAACAAAGACTTCTGCCTAATCAAGGATTCAAAAGCTCCATTTTCTCGCCGTATGCTTGCTTCAAATTTCTGCACCTCAGTAGAGTTTTCATAGAAGATAAAATAAACTTTCAAATTTAGTGAGGGGTTCTCTGCTTTATAGACTTCAATCTCTCTCACAAATGTCATGTCTGGATGAAAAACAATAATAACACTAGGTTTCCAGATATCAAGTATCTGTTCATCCTTCTCTAAAGCATAAAACTGTACTGGAGGAATTGGCCTGGCATCACTGGACTCTGAGCCACCAGAATCATGGGAATGCCTTTGAAGAAAGCTTTTATCAGAGTCACCGATACATGAATCAATGAGATCATTTTCCAGAACAGCCGGTCGGGCCTCTGGTTCTGTGGCTTCTGAACTTGCTTTTACTGTTTGATCCTTATCTGCTGATTTCTTGCGATTATTTCGAGAATCCCGTGCTTTAATTGTTGCTTTCTGAGACCTACCTCTGCATCTTCTTTTGGCAGAACCCCGCCTTCCAGCAAGTGGTTGAGATTCATCCCTAACAGCAATTTCTTCTTTAGCAAGATGGCTTATCTCTGATGCTGCAGCTAACAATGCATCATTTTCCAGTTTGCTAATGGTGCTTGGATCGGAATTCTCGCCGGATCCACTAGCAACTGCTCCATCAAGAACACCATATCCTTTAGGATCTTGAGATCTTTTCTTATTACGTTTCTGCAGGCTATGCAATTCTGCCTTGCCAAATAAATACTTCTCCCACTCTTGTCGCATTACCTAAAATCAAAATTTTAGATCAAAATTAATCCGAGTCCACAATACCTAAGAAAAACATAAGAAAAAAATACCTTCTTTTGCTAGATTGTTTTCAGTAATAATCAGTTTCAGTTTATCCTTCACAAAATACCTTCTTTTGCTGTCTAAATTAATTTGATAATAGAATGCTTAAATAAAAACAAAAGCCAAAAACAAAACAATACTACAAAAGAACCAAATTCATTGGAATAATAAACATATTGGCTTTGGCTATAACCTATAACTATAAGCATGGCTTTGGCACATCAATAACAAGCTATCCAATTATAACCTATTCGGATTCAGAAAGAACAACAGGCAATAAAAATCTGTTTCAGTTCACGGGCACAATATCTACAACTGCTGTATAAAAAGTAATGGATTGTTTAGGGAGGGATTCTTAATCTTCTTTAAAGAGGAAAAATAGTTAGCTTGGAAAGAAAATGATTTGAAAATAATGGACTTCAAAAGAAGGAATAAATTAAAAGGATAAAGCAACAAGTTAAGGTCCTTTTTTGCATGAATGATAAATTAAGATATAATGAACTCTATATAGTTATCCTAAGAAAAACAAAGATTGATAAAAAAGTTATACATTAAAAAAAAGACAAATTTCTGAAGCCTCCAAAGTGACCATTAAAATTTTCAAGTTTTTTGCTTGATACCAAATGGTATTAAGGTGCAATTTGGTGATGTTTTTCAGCCGTTTTGCTTTTCAAAAATCTGACATATCACAACTTTGATTTTTTTTTTTTTTTTGGGAAAGCATGTGTTACAAATTGCTATATTGTACAAGTACCTCCTTTATGGCTTGTCAACAATAGGAAATACACTTTCGAGCAACTTCAACTTGAAATACACTTTTCAAGAACAATAGTAGTATTTTCTCATATCAAATAATACAACTAAAAAAAAACATCATAACATTACCAAACAGAACCTTACTGATTTCGAAGTAGCAATTCTACCAAAAATTTAAAAAGAAAGATCAATAGCAAGGTAAAAGCCATTTTAAAACTATAACATCACATGCCATATAAAAAAGACAAATAGTTAATCCACTATATATGTGTGTGCGCATTTATATAGCTGTTCAAACAGGCTTATAAAGTGCAGAAAGGAGTACAAAGGAAGCTTAACATATATACCACATTTGCCCAGTCAATACAGTGTCAAACTGTCAATAGATAACCAAACAGCTCAAGTTCTTCAATAATACTTTATCAGTAACCCAGGCAATAATCAGCAGATATAGACAGAAATAGGCAACAGTGGAATGGGTTGTTCTTTAAGAAAGGGCAAATATGTTCAAAAATACAATAAAGAACATATTGCCTATCATACCAATGTGGATTTTCCAAACTTGATTTTTCCTCACAGAAGCAACAAAACTACCTGATGTGAGTTTTTAATGATGCAGTCCTCCAACTGCAAGCATGAACGCTCATCTTTACAGACAACCAAGACAATATCATTATTGTCACCTCCATTATCAGCAAAATTTTGTTCATCTTTTAATGAATCTTCCTTTCTGCGTTCTACTTCTATCTCCTCAAGCAACTCCTGCAATTAATCATGAAGCAACCATGTTGAACTTTGCATATTGCACAAGAAACCAAAATCTGCAGCTTGAAAAGAAAAGACATGGAAACTCACTCACTCACACGTAACACCTTCCATTTAGGTCCTTCCTCCAAGACTTCCTCTAAGACAATTCCAACATTCGCTTCCATTGTGGCATTATCCATCTTATTTGAAAGAGAAGAATTTTCTAATTGGAGTCCATCTATCATTTCGAAAACCAAAACTCATATATCAATCTTCTTGAAGCAAATAAAAATCAAGTTCAAGTTCCATTTTCTATGTGATTCGGCCTTTTAGAACAAAATTATCACATAATGCAAAAGAATATGACAACTGCTTACACCTACCATTTTCCATGTTCTTTATCAAACTATTCTCATCAACTCTCTTCCTCTTGACTACGTTGTTCTTCTTGTTAGCAATGATTCTTACTCCATCCGCCCGCAACACCTGATAAACCCGCTTCTTCGCAAGCTCAAATATCTTGTAACTTGATTCAGCGAATATCCAAACCGACCTCACTCCTTCAGAGACCCTCAGTGTATCAAGATACTTCAAATATGTCACAGCATCATACCTTTTCCAAAAACAAATAGCAAATGATTCCAAATGAGTATAATCGGAAGTGTTGATGAAAATAACTAGCATCACAATCGGAAAAAACAATAATCAAAGGAGTGATGTGTTAAGCAATAATATATTCTTTTGTATTCAAAGATAGTACAACAACAATGTCAAGAATGGATAAACAATTCGAAAAATTAAATCAACATAATAAAATATTTAAAGTCTATCAAAGAAGAAGAAGAAAACAAATCTTTCAAAGCTTGGGAGTACTACAACAACTAGCCGGCTATAAACAGCTCGTGGTTCTTTTTTTTTTCAATATTAAGCCGATCTCAAACCTATTTTTAGTTCTTTTATTTTACTTGTATTAAACTAATTGTTTTGAACCTCAATTAAACCCAAAACCGGTTCATATAAACCTCTATAAATAGAGCTCAAATGTTGTAATTGAATTCAAGAAATAAATAAATAAATAAATAAATAAATAATAATAATAATAAAATTCAAGAAATAAAATTTTTATTTTCTCACTTTTCTACTCAATCTTGTTCCTCTTCTTCTTTCTTAAAGAGTCTACACCTACTCAAAAGATGTCTTACCCTTCTTGATGTAGATCGAGAAGCTTAAGATTCTTGATAAATTCAGAGGGAAAAGATATTTTTTGAGTAGGTGTGGACTCCATAAGAGGATAAGAGAAAGAAAGAGGAACTCAAAATTTTATTTCTTGAATTTAATTACGGCATTTGGGATCTATTTATAGAGGTTTACATTAATCAATTTTTGGTTTAATAGATATTCAAACCAGCTGATTTAATACAAGTAAAATAAAAGAGCTAAAAATCGATTTGAGAACGGTTTAATGATAAAACAAATTAAACCAATAGTTGTTGTAGCCACCGATTATGATAGTGCTCTTAATCTTTGAAATTTTTGCTTCCTTCTTTTTCTATGATAGACTTTAAATATTTTATTATCTTGGATGTCGATTTTTTTAATTGTTCACCCATTTTTGACATTGTTGTTGTACTATCTATAAATCCAAAATAATATATTATTTCTTAACAAAATGCTTGTTTAAATTCATTCGACTTACAACCAATGACCCCAACTTAATTTACCCAAATTTTTATTTTACTTTTTTAGTTTATGAATATCAATTAAAGAATGATCAAGGAAATACATAACTCATATATGTGGATGTCGTTTGGTGTGAGATGTATTAATCTAAATCAAATAGCAATCCAGTCCACTCCAACGAAAATTCCTTTTTTTCAGGCTGCTTTATCAGATAAAGAAGGTACCTGACAAGATAATCCAACAATTTCCTCAGTGTTCTTAAATCACTGACCAACTGCTTGGTTTTCTTCCCAAGCGTATGCCATATGGGATCAAGCTGCCTCCTCACAACCTCATCAAATGACTTGAATAGCCCATTCTCCACCGTAAGATCCTCGACATCGACCTTGTTAGTCCTTCTGAGCTCCTTGAGACAAGCATCCATCGTCTCCAACACAGCCTGCTGAATCCCCCTCATTGCAGGCGTCATCGGCACCCTGATATCCACCACCTCCGGCGGACTCTGCTCGAGGTCACCAGAGACAAGAACATGGAAGCGCGGCCAGAGATGGAGCCGCCTCACGTACAAGCACTTCATGATTCGTTCAGCCTTGGAAAACCCGGAGACCATGGCGTGAGGACGGTCGGTGAGTGCACGAACATAAGCGTTGCGGGAGAGAGAACGCAGGATGCGGGCAATGAAGGCCTCCGTGGAAGTATCGGTGAGGCGGTGGGCGTTGAGGATGAGGATACCGGCGATTGAGGAGGGCGGGACACGAGATGTGAGGAGGTCGGCAATGAGGATACGAGGCGTGACGAAGTAAGAGGCGCCGCTGGCGTAGAGAGCGGTGCGGTGGTGGGACAGAACGTCACCAGGGATGTCGGTCGGTAGTAATGGGTTAGGGTTAGGGTTATCGTTTTGGAGGAGGCGAAGGAGGGAGCGGGAGATGGAGGATTTCTGGGAGTCGGAAGCGGAGAGGATGAGGAGGGAGCCTTGGGAGGGGTGGTGGAGGAGAAGGAGGGAAGCGACGAGGGAGTGGATGGGGAGGCCGGAGGAGAGGACGACAACGCCTCCGTTGGGGTCTTCGAGGAGGTCGGCGATGATCTGCTCCTGAAAAGGAAGCATCTTTGGGTGTTTTGCGCCGGGTTTAGGGTTGTTCTCATGTGCTATTTCATGGGAGGAGTCAGGTTCTCACCGACGCTCAGCCAAACTGGTACGTGGAAAAATGTAGTGCGGGAAGCTTAATTTCGTGGCCCCGTTGACCGCTTAACTGGATTGCCGATTTGCCGTTGGCTTGTCTGGTGATCCGCCGGCGTTGGTTAAGAAAACTGACACTAGTTTTGATGTTCTCACTAGTTTTTTTGCCCTAATGAATTTGGATTCACAGAATCTTATATTTCTTTGAAGTTATGCAGACAATATGCTCATTTTAACTGCCAATGCATAAGATTTAAAATATGTTTGATCTTTATATTTTTTAAATCAATTTGAATGATTTGGTTTCTATGACGATTGAGTTGGTATTTAATATTTTGATTTTGTTAAAAATCTATCATGTATAGAAAAATTTGTAGGAGATCAAAAAATTTTTACACAGAAAAGAAGAAAAAAAAGGGAAAAAAAAAAAACTTCAAGAGCTAAACCTATTGTAATAATAAACTAAAGAATAAGAGATGCAATAATCTCGGCTAGCGTAAGTCACTAAGCTTTTTGCTTTCTTCGGATTCTAGGTCTTTTTTTTCGGAGCTGACCAAAGCGGTGCAATGCAATCAAACTGGATAGGATAGAGTAACTTTGTTAAAAGAAAAAATTGTAACTTACATGACGTTGTTGCTCGCGGATTTCTTGATTTTTCTCCAAATTGTGCCTAAAGCTTGAGGTGGGATTTCTACTACAACAACTACTTTCATTGAGCTTGTTGTTTCTATTGCACCTGCATGTGATGATGTTGAGAATATTATTTTAGATGAAGTTGTACTTGGGAAAAATGTCAAGCACAAATTCTCGATAAAATGGAAAATCATCTTTATCAAATGATACGTATATGATAAAAGTATAATTGTGAAATCTTGTTGTTGATCTCTTGGTTGATTATACTATAGCTAACTATCTATTTCGGAATTCCTTGCGGTTAGTGGGAGTTAACGCTGTATCTTTTTTGTTTGATGATTGTTCATTCAAATTACACGGAATTCTACTTTCTCATCTATAAATAAGGGTCAAATGAGGCTACATAAGAGCTGAATCAGACCAATGTTTACGCTTTTTTAAATCTTTAATCAATTTAGGCCAAATTTTGTAGTGCTTTTTTTTTCTTACTAGATTAAATGTATAAGTACAAGAATAATTTCATCCTTATTTTATTTTAGCGTTTGTTTTTTATTTTTTTCATCGATAAAGAATGATTGTATGGACTATTAGATTATTGATTATTGATGAATAAATTATTTGAAAAAAAAAAGAGAGATACAAGAATCTCACTCCTCACAATTGAAGATAATTATTTACAATGGAGGAAATGACCTTAGTTCTTAGGGGAGCAAACTCATAATATATATACAAACTTTGCATTCTATATTTTATATATTCTAATTATGTTGCATTACAATTTCATTTCGAATAAAATCAAATACATCTGATATGTCATCATGAAATTATCTTGATCGGGCATGAATCTCGAGGCAAAAATCAACCTGGAAACTTCAAAAATAAAATCCGGAAGCACCTGAACTCTGATTTCAGCGAGCTTATAGTCAAACTGAGCGTCTCAGAAATACAAACCCAACGACACCAAATTCAACTCATTCCGAGCCCAAATGAGCCCAAATCAAGCACCTGAAGTGCTGTTGGAAAGCTTGTACCACAATTTAAGTTACCAAACAGTCTCCGATTTTAACGAGCTTATAGTCGAATCGAGCGACTCGACGAAGACAAATCCAACGAGCCCAAGATCGCCGAATTCCGACATCACTAAGGCCTTCAAATGTCCAATGAATAGTGCACGATCAAAGGATTCAATATAAGTCATCCATTCGACCACTCCCTATTTGCCCATGATCTCACACCTATTTACAAGCCACGCCACTACAGAAAAAACTATAAATAGAGCACTCATTCTTCATAAGAGGGGACTCAAGCAAGAAGAAGAGAAGAAGGAGGAGAATCAGCTCCTCCTCGACCACCGCCGGAGTTCCGCCCAAACTCCAAATGATGCCAGAATTCTGGCCGACTTCCACGGGACGCTAGAATTCTGCCCAACTTCCACGGCATGCTGAAATTCTTCTCAATTAACGACAGAGTTCTCTCCTGACGTCGAAACTTCGCCTAATTGATGTCGGAGTTCTCCTCGGCCACCAACAGACGTCGGACTTCAACCCGACGTCCGACCTTCACTCTTTGCCAAGTTTCTACCCGACGCCGGACTTCTCCCGGTTATCGGACTTTCGTTGGACGTATATCCGAAGATGGATTTCTTTCCATTGTTGGACTTCTACGCCGTCCTTCTGACCTTCATCATCAGACACAATCCTTCCAGCCTCCGTCGCAAGACAACGGTCCTTCCGACCTCCGTCGCCAGCCGACTACGGTCCTTCTGACTTATGTCGTTCGTAGGCTACAGCCTTTCTGACCTCCCTCACCAGACTATGGTCCTGCCGACCAAACGAACACGTCAATAGTGATTCTTTGTATTCTCATAATGTAATGTACTCAATAAGATGTACATCAAGATAAGGCATTCTCCCAAGGAAGGGCCTCATTTGTAATCAACTGCAATACTAGTGGATTCATTCAAAATGGGTTAGGCCCCGTGGTTTTTTTCCCCTTTTTTAGGGGTTTTCCACGTAAAAATATTGGTGTCTGATATGAATGCTACACACTCTCTCTTATCTGATTGCGTGCCGGATTTTCGTACAACGCTAAGACATTAATTTTATATTTCTCTACCGCCACGTATATTCTAGCCCGCAACAACATCTTTCTCAATATATGACAGTAAACAATCACGACGTCAATCATCACTCATTTTAATGTGTAATCGATGTTTAATAATTTTCAAAAAACATGAAGTCTACCTTGTATGTTTGTACTTTTAGTTATTTACTTTACATTTTTATGTGATTTAAACCAACTGTACTATATAATCAAATCTAATAGCTCAATTTTTATAAATTTAGGCTTTTTTTGGGTTGGCTTTCTTTCTGCTTCTTAAAAGAATTTTCTAGTATAAAAATATACATTTTTTTAAGTAAAAAACCGCTTTAAGAAGCGATAAGAAAGTCATCTCAAACAAAACCTTAATCTAACCATATAATGAATTCAGGTGCAAATATGCATGATTCTCAATTCCATTATATCAAATAGGCATATCTGAGTATAAGTTACAGGTTTTGCAAAGAATCAAAACAGAAGTTTTGAAGTAAATCTATTCACATCTTCTTCAAGTGTCATGTTACTAACACAATGTCGTACCATCACGCCACTCTAGCAAATGAAATATCACAACACAAACAATATAGGCATGTTCGAACAGTTGCCGATAATCATGAAACGGCGAACAAACGGACAACATGCAAATAGGGGGAAATTTCAGACAAATACTAGCCTAAACCGTTGATATACTAACAAAAAAATTAGATATGAGATAAAGGAATCATACCTACTGCCGATTCACGCCGCTGGTTTCCTCTACAGGCGACTGCTTCTGCTAGATGTGCGGAAGCAAGCAACTGAATAATGGGCTTAAAATAGCGAGAGGTAGAGACGAGGGCGTATGGGCGACCATGATGCGTGAGCTGTTCTGAAGAGGAGCGAGTGAAGAGATAAGAAAACAGCTGGAATTGTTTGGGCTTTCTTCTGTCTTCTTCCTCTCCCGCGAATAGCTAGTTAAATCCGCTTCCTCTCCCGCAAATAACAAGTTAAATCCACCGAATCGGTGGACTTGCGAAATCCGGGATTTACCGCAAGAAGCGCTCTTTTTCCGTCAACCGCGGATTCCAGCTACCGTGAGATTTGGATTTGCATTTTAGGCCGTTTGGCTGGACTTCGCCAAAATCCGGCCTTAAATCCGGCTAAATCCGCATACCAAACAGCCCCTAAGAGTTTTGAAGTCCATTCAAAATACTTTAAGGCTTTTTTTTTTTTTTTTTTTGCTCAACGAAGCTCTTTCATTTCCGTCATTCAAAATCTAAACCTTAGCAAAGAATATGGAGAGTAGGACTGCAGGAATTTCAGAAATCTGATATCCACGAGCAAAGAATTAAAACCAAATATTATGATTAAATATTGATAGCTGTCTAGTATCGTGATGACAATTGCTAGTGGCGGTCGTCAATGCTGACAACAAGAAAAATACAAAGAATTCTTAAGTTCTCTTAACTGTTGAACCTCACTCTTTCTATAAAAAACGGAGCTCTATTTATAAGCTCTTTTTATATGGTCATTTTATAAATTTTGCTAGGATCTAAAACACTTCATTATACAATTCATATTGATTCCCTTGATTATAGATCAAACACTTGAATGCCTTAATTATGTTAGAATCAAGTGATATTAGGCTCGTTAGATTTGTATCATCGAGCCAGTCGATTTTTTTAAGTATATTATAATTGGAGGACTTTTGGTCTATCAATTTATGTTCAAAAGTTTTAAAAAATATTCAAGTGTTTGATTTGAGTTCATTTGGAGTCAGATTAGATCCTTTATAGCCTCGATAGATTCACCTTGTCTAGGTGTTCAATTCAACTATAAGTTTATTGAAATAGGAGTTTGAATGATCACGAAATAAATTCTGTAAATTTTTAATTTGAACATTATCTCGATATTCTTGCCAATCATATGAATTTTTTGAAGTCCTAACAGTCATAATTAGATTTATCTTGCCACAAAAAAACCATATTGATTATAAATTTATTGAAATTGATTTAGATGACTTCTAAAATAACTATTGAAGCTTTCAAAATTTAATTTGGGTAATTATTTTATCTAAAATATTAATGAAAATTCGAGCTTGCTTCAATTAATTTTGTGAGCCATAACAATAATTTCATAAAATATACTAATAAAACTAAAGAATAAAAAGAAAATTATGATAACTATTTTTATACATTACTAATAAATCAATATATTTTAAAAAATTATTATATAATTATTTTATTTTAATCCCAATAAAGTGCTCCAAGCCCATGTAAGTATGTAAAAATGCCCGAAGAGTACTCACTACGTAAGAGGCCCTCTGATTTTCTTAAATAGTAATTTATAAACTCCTAAACGTTTAAACATTACATAATTAAGTACAATTAGCATAATTTGATACAGAGGATCCGTGGCGCAATGGTAGCGCGTCTGACTCCAGATCAGAAGGTTGCGTGTTCGATTCACGTCGGGTTCAAAATCCCGTTAATTCATGGCCTCGTTTAATTTTTTAATTCTAAAAATAGAACAGACCTTACAAATTCACCTACTGTATCCATTGAATTTTTATTGCGTCCGGTAAAAATACCGAGTGTATCCAGCACTTTAGTAAGTAGCGTTTTGTTATTGATTTCCGAATGCATTCGGTAACCTGACGGAATCATTACTCGTATCCATCACCCTCCTGCAAGTAGAAAAGCGGCATGGTTGTGAAGTTGTTGATTGGGATTAATAGTTATTAAGGCCTCGTTTGATTAGGCTTTTTTTCTCCGTTTCCGTTTGAATACTTCGAAATCAATTAGTATTTACTATTTGGAATCAAAGCTTAATAATAATTCCTTTTTAATAAACATCGTTTTTTCGGCAGTTACAAAATTCTTTTCGTATCTGCTTCTTCGGTCACAAAATGTCTTTTATAATAAAATCTCAAAAGCAGAACTCCTAAACAAACAATTTAAAATTACTTTCAAATATTAATAAGCACTTTTAAAAATATTAGTCAAACATATCTCATTATTGAAACTCCATTTTATTGAACGGCTTTTTCTCAACCTCCTTTTCTAAAACTCCTTTTATTGTAAGCATAAACCGAATCAAACGAAGCCTAAGATGACTTTTTTTTTGTGTGTGTTCTCACATCTTCATAACAAATAATTAAATAAATCCTCTTAAATAGGATTAATAGTTATTATGATGATGGCATTTTTTTTTTTGGTTCTCACATCTTCATAACAAATAATTAAATAAATCCTCTAAAATAGGATTTTAAGACTAGATGATGAGAGAGTCTCATTCGTGTATGTAGGTGAAATATTAAATTTTAGAAAAAGTATGCGGATCCCGGAAGGCATTCGAAGACCAACCAGAACGTGCAACGTCATTTTTTCTGCTCAATACCGATGCTCGATAACGCTGGTATTGAGTGACGTAGCGCATTCTGATTGGTATACGAACTATTCAACGTCCGCACAGAATAATTTCTCTAAATTTTAAGGGGTTGTTTTGTTGTAATATTTTAGAAAAGCTAATTCAAAATAAAATAAAATAAATATAGTGTATTTCATTTTAGTTCTTTTTTGAGGTAATTGTTCTCAAGAAGAACTGTTTAGTTTGATTGACAATGGCCAACAACCATTGTCTACATGGCCAATCCGGCGCTGGCCACCAAAAGATAGTCCTTTTCTCCCGTTGCTCTTCATTTCAAAAAATACCAAAGAGCCTACTTCTATGCCTAATCAATCAATGATCGAGAAGGGGAGCACATTTTTTAAACTCTCAACGGTCATAAGCAGAGAAAACTTGATGGATCAAAGATCTAACAATTGAATTGCCCAAAATTATTCCAAAAAATTGTAGAACCTGATTTTGACCCACAGAAAAAATTGCTGAAAACAGATGATTGACCTTATTATTACATATATCTCAATGAGAGCAATCACATGTCATTGGCAATTGGCAAAATGAAAGCTTGTGAAAGCAGGGGCAAATCCACTATATGCCCAGGCAAGGTATTTATTATATGATTATTTAAGTAATTTGTCCCATTTAATCTATTTTTTAATCTTTATTATAAAATTTTTTAGCCAATTTGGTTATAAAAATTTTTATGAAAAAAAAAAAAATCTATACTTTTACTTATAAATTTGAACCCCCAATTTGAAAATTAAGGCTGGTTCCGCACTTCCGCCACTCTGTGAAAGTCAGTAATTCTCGAAAATTTTCAAAACAAGTTATAAGTTGATGGAAAAACGTCAAAGAAACTACACCATTGTTAGACAAAATGTTCTTCAAGAGACATAATGTTGTACACTTATCGTGATTTTGTGGTCTCTGGAGATTGCAATGGCATCGAGAAATTTTGATTTTTGAATTTTATTGACAAACCACAAGCAATTCAAAAGTGCCGCATCACAATCTGAAAGCAGAGGAGAGGAGTCCCTGGGGCATTCTTGGCCAACCCATGGGATGACCTGACCGACTGGGTGGCAAATGGAGTCGTCTATCGCCCTTGGTCCTTGGACATGGAACTTGCACATACATATCATGTGTGAGGAATGAGGGAAGTTTTCAAATGTAAGGGGCTGTTTGGTAGCAGGATTTAGGCGGATTTGAGTGAAATCTAGCCAAACGTCCTAAAATGCAAAACGAAATCTCACGGAAAATGAAAGCCGCCGCAAACGAAAATTTCCGCTTTTTCGTGCTAAACCCTGGATTTCCGAAATCTTGTTTTTTGCCGGATTTACGAAATCTGTTGGCTCAAGAGGAAGAGTCCGTTCGTTAAATCCGTTCTATAGCCAAACAATCGCACGGGATTTGATAGGATTTATCATAAATGTTATCAAACAGTTTTCAGGATTTAGGCCCCTTAGAATTTTCGAAATCCGGATTTACAAAATCCTACTCAAATCAATCCCTAGGTGCTACCAAACAACCCCTAAAAAAATTGAAATCGAAGTTCCAAGGACTCCTGAAATAACTTCAACAAATTTTCAATTTGTTTTTAAAAGCCTTTGGGCTGTGAAAAATTATACAAATATTATGGCGTAATAAAATGGAGTTTACAAACATATCTATCAATGAAACAGAGCAACTATCACTTAGGATTACTAGGCACCATGATTTTAGCAAGCTGAAAAAGTGGGAAAAACCCAGAATAAATTTTCTATTGGTCCAGCAGCCTGAAGCAATAATGAATAATCCAATCTATGGCAAAAGTTCTATCCAAAAAAGCAAAAAGAACAAGCTAACTTATAGTGATTAATGATCATCCATCTCTTCTAATTTCCTGTCATCTAAGAAACCTAAACCCGCAAGAACGCACCTCCATTTCAAGCACTCGGAGAAAGTTTGGCCTTCTTGTTCACACTGCCAGCGAATCTCTTTGCAAACGCATCAACAATCTGACTGTGCAAATCGAGCATCGCTTCCGTCCGCTTCAGTTCCATCTCCATTCTAAATCTCTCCGTCTCCCTGGCCATGTCCATCTTCATCCGCTCCATTCTCATATACCCATCCCCGAGCTTCCTCAGAGCCGCAATCATATCCCCCACAGCGTCTCCCTCCCTCTCCTTCTTCCTCTCCCTCTCCTCATTCCTTGTCATCTCCACCCTCCGCCTTATCTCCTGCATAGAAGACTTCGACACCCGCCCGCCGCCGGAACAAGGGTTAACGATCTTGGACCGGAGAGCCTTGGGGATCGTGAATTGGAGCCCTTGGCCGCCATTGGGCATGCGGCGGTGGTCGCTGCGGGTATTTCCGGCTGTGCCGGAGTCGGAATCGGAATGGGGACGGTGGTAGAGGGATTCCATAATGTGGAAGAAAGGCCAAGGAGAAGAGCGACGAAGGTTGCCGGATCGGAGCCGCTCGGATCGGAATCGTTTGCGGAGTTTTTCTACCTTATGGCGGCACTGAACGGAGGTCTTGGGGGTGGCGAAGGGAAGGTGGGAACAGCGGCGGGACACATCAGCGGCGACCTCTCCCCAGTCAGCGGCGCGGAGGTTGCCGCAGCGGAGGGAGTGCCATTTGTCGCGATAGGATTCGATTAGGGATAGGGTTTCGTCGTGGGACCAGCAAGGGGGAGGGAAGCCGGGGCGGGAGGGAAGCGAGGCCGGCGAGGAATCGCCGGCAGCGGCGGCGGAGGTCTGTTGGGAGGAAAAGGCCATGATGAGAAGTACAAAATGAAAGATTAGGGATGCTGGTGGCGACGGGCGGTTATTTGTAAGGTTATAACGGAGCTAGGTTGGATCGGGTCACCGCCCGACCGAGGGTGGGGTGCGCTGTGCCGCGCTAAGGCGGTGCCGAGAGCGCGGTCGCGGGGTCGTGGCGACCATCCCGCCCCAACAGGCTGCGGCTCGGCGGCTTTCTCGACTTTAAAGCGCTCTTCGCTTGGTGGAGGTAGAGGGATTTATATGTATATCACTTTATAGTATATTATTTATATATTTAATATTTGAAATTTTAATATTTTAAATCTATCATACATACATAATATTAATATTAATATCAAATATTTCACTCATATATTTCAATCTCACACTCATATCATCTTATAAATTTTAATATTCATTTCTTATATTCATATTTGATCTATAAGTAATAAACATAAAATAATAAAAAATTTAGTGCTAAATATATAAATAATATGATATAAAGTAGTATATGTGTAAATCTCCTTTTTTGGAAAAACTTTTTTGCTTTAATATTCTTAAATTTATATTAAAATGGATATAATATTCAGATTATTAATTAATTATGTATTTCATTTATTTTAAAATAAACTTTTAAATTTTATTTTGATCAAATTTTTTCATTATGATCACATCTATTTTTTTTTCCCTTGATTTATTTTTAGTTTTCCTTTTTTATGAAAAAAAAGGAAAACATTTAAATAAGATATCTTAAACAAAATTTTGATCATTAAATATGTTTTAAAATTCATATAATATTATTTATTTATATATTATAATCATCTCAAAATAAATCTAATATTTTTTTATCTAATATTTCAATTGACCAATTTTATACTTATTCTCATACAAAAAATTCTCAAAAAGTACTATACTATTTAGATTTTTAAATAAATTATTTAATCCAAAACCATTATCTCTCAAAAAATTTACATATATGTAGCACTTAAAATTTCGACCTTTATATATTTATTATTTATTATTTATCTATATAACATCCCCCAAAAAAATTAATATCTCAAAATTAACAATTTCTTTTCCTCTATCTAAAATTCGTCGTCTCCTTCGCGGAACACTGCGTTGGCGAAGGAGGCAGCAGCCAAGAGCCGTGTTCTCTGCGCTGCCAGCTCCGATCTTAGCCCTAACGTTTGCCTTCGCCTTCTCCATCACTCAACGTTTCGATCTCCGGCGAGGTTCTCTTCTGCACCGACCACCGTTTCTTCGATAGAGATATCTTCAGCACCCTGGTAAGACTCTGACGCTGTGGAATGCTGGCATCACGACCATGAATCCAAATGTGAACCTCGATAGCTCGCAGTTTTGGATTTCTGCTTCTTCACTTCCCTTGAATCTCAACCAAATGTCGAAAGCTCGTTAAGCTTTTCACGACCATCTTCTCCCTCACCAAGGTGGTCCTTTCATCTGCCGTTCTTCTAGCAGAGGTAAAAGGAGTGTTATTCTTGAGATATTAAATTGTTTGTGTGCTATGTAAACAAAAAGTAGTTTTAGGCGTTAATATGTAAATATTTTTTTTTTTTGGGAAAAAATTAATATGTAAATATAAGTTTTATGATTGGGAATAAAGGCTTAGAGCATCTATTTCCGGCGAAATTATTGGGTTCTGACAACTAACGACGTACGGAATCAATAAAAATGCGTCACATCACCTCCTATTCGGTATTGAGCTCGGTACTGCTCGATACTCATTACTTGACAGTACCGAACTCAGTACTACACTGTACTGTGAAGTTCCGAACGTAAGCTATGTTAAATGTCTGAACCCAATAATTAGACTTGAAATTCAATTTCTTATTGTTAAAATTAAGATTTCATTTGAGACAGCTTTCTTACTGTTTTCTAAATTAACTTTTTAGTACAATTTTTTTTTTTTACAAAATTTTCTTTTTTTAAAAAAAAAAATGTATAAAAAATTTGTTTTATAAATCAATATAAGAGTCATCCCAAACAAAGCTTAAAACACCAAACCGCTAGGTCACTTTGATTGAGTAGCTTACACGGGCGAAGCCAACCTTAGTTCGAGGGGGGGGAGGTGACAATATATATATATATATATATATATATATATATATATATATATATATATGCAAAAATAATTTATCACAGACTTGTTTGTTAGTGTTAAAAAAATTCAACATAATTGAATGAAAATAACAAGAGGTCAAAAGGCTTTCAAATTTTTGGAGGGACAAAATGCATGAAAAAAAGGTCAGCCGGAGATAAAAAATAGAATTCAGAGGAACATATTACAAATAACCCTTACTATACTAAGAATTTTAATTTTTTTAGAAGGCCTCACCACTATAAAATTCCGCCCATGAGCTTACATGACAATGGTTAGCGTTTGCATAGACATCCCATGGATTGGTCATGATCGTGATGATGATGAATAAGAGTTTAAGTATAAATGAAGATGATCGTATGGTTGAATAGAAATTAAATGGGAAATATATATATATATATATATAACCTAAATTGAAGGATGATCACAACCCAAAAATTATTTATAATATAATTTTAGTACAAATTTTGACCAAATGTAAGCAGGAATCATACAGAAAAAAATGCATTTGTTATGTTTTCTTGTCAAAATCAACTTATTATGAATCAAAAAGACAATTTTTTCCCTTAATTGCTTCAAATAAAAGGCCAACTCTAGCAGATTGGAGAAAAATATAAGTGCTGGAGCGAAAAATGGTGTCACGGCAAATTTCTTAGGGTCGCTCCAACTAGAGGTGAGAGAGCACATCAAGCAATAAAAGTGCCCTGCTCGTAGCAAAAGAGGGCAAGGGCAAAGCCCTAGAGCAAGGGAAAAGCAGAATCCGATGGCCACTTGCAAGTGCGAGAGATCGAATAGCACTAGCAGCGAGTGCAGAGACTACAACATACCTACACTGGCTAATATTTATGCAGTAGTGCCATCGCAGTAAAATCTTGGTAGAGCTGAACATGGAGAGATTATTGTATACAGATACAGGATGGGAGAACCGTCCAGTTTACGCTTAGGTACCGAGTGGTACCGAGCAACGGTACAGCAAGGTACCAGATGTAGAGCGTTTTTATTGAGTTCTAGACTCCGCACAATATAATTTTTTCTAAACATGAGACCACGGATGTTGCGGAACGCACTTTCTTGTGCATCCAAATTTGTCCGTAGAAACTACCAGACCTTACTAGAAGGTCTACCCGATGAGCAGACAAGATGAACCTTTGTGAATGGGCAGTAAGAAGTGAGTAAAGGGAAGTACTACAACATGCTCCAGAATATTATAGATCTCAAGATGGTAGAGTATCCATTATTAGTCTAAAATGTTAGCTACACAGTTACACGGCTGTCTTAAGCTTAATTCCATTTTTGTAACACAAGTGTAGCCTGTACTTTCTTTACTTTATTTGTCTATATATACTCCTTTGTAACCATCAGTTAAGGTAATGAAAAGCTATCTTTCTTCTTTATCCTGGTTCTCATCTTGTTTCCTGTTCTTGGACGAAAGTCACGTCCAGACCTACTCTGTCAACATGGTATCAGCAGTCTAGGTATCTATCTCTCCTCCCTCATCTTGCTCACGACAATGACCACTCCAGCCAATTCTTCTTCCTCCCAGGCGGAATCCTCCACCGCCGACGGCTCCTTCTCTTCTCCCCAAATCCCATCCTCTCTCAAATTCTTGATGAGTAACATCAAAAATGTCATTTCCCAACCTTTAACAGCCGACAATCACTCCCTCTGGAGATCCCAAGTCATCAAACTCTTCAGGGCAAATAGCTTTGAAGGCTTCTTGACCGGCTCCATCTCCTGTCCGCCTGTTTCAACTAATCCAGATCACTTCACCTGGATCTTGCTAGATCAGAATCTAGCAGCCGCCCTATACTCAGTAATCTCGCCCTCCATTCTTCCCTACGTCCTCTCCGCCGATCATTGTAGCGAAATTTGGAAGATTCTTGATAGCCGTCTCCAGTCGTCCACTCGTTCAAGAATTTCACAGCTCAAGAACGAACTGCATTATCTCAACATGAAAGACAAATCAATGACGCAGTATCTACTCGAGGTTAAATCCAAGGTAGACGCTCTGGCAGCAGCTGGCGCTCCCGTCGAAGTCGAAGACGTTATACATTACACCCTCAATGGGCTTCCTGCCACGTACCAAGCATTCAAGACCGCCATCCGCACAAAATCTTCGCTCGGTGAGTCTTGACGAGTTGTATACTCTTCTATGCAGTGAGGAGCTCAATCTCCTTCACGAAACCACGAAAGAACTTCATACTCTCAGCCTTAATGGCAATCCCACTGCGCTTACCGCAAACCGTGGAAGAGGACGAGGCCGATCCTCAAGTTACAGAGGTAGAACCAATCCAAGATCCTCCTACACTCAATCCAACAACAAAGGGGTTAAATCAACCAAACCAGCCATCTCATGCCAAATCTGCGGCAAGCCCGGCCACTCTGCCATCAAATGTTGGCATCGCCACGATGAGCAGTACAATTCCGATCCACCGACCGCTCTGTTTACGTCTACTAACTCAGCAAATCCCTCCGAATGGTTTCTTGACAGCGGTGCCACCGCTCACCTCACATCTGATCCTAATAACATCCAGCAATCACAACCTTACTACGGCTCCAGTCAAATAACACTCGGCAATGGACAGCAAGTTCCTATCAAAAACACCGGCAACGGCCTTCTACCCACCCCATCCGGTAATTTAAAACTATCTCATTTAAATTTAGTTCCAAATTTATCTTTCAATCTCTTATCAGTTCAACAACTAACCGCCGATAATGATTGCTTCATCATCTTCCATCCACACGGCTACGAAATCAAGGATCGGAAGACCCGCCGCAGTCTTCTCACGGGTCCATCTATTAATGGACTTTATCCTCTTCAGCTCAAACAACAATCAGGACACACCGGCAACAACCTTGCTCTTCTTTCAGTTCAACATATTCCTGACCTATGGCACCGGCGTCTCGGTCACCCATCCCCGCAAACACTGGCTGCAATCTCCAAAAGAAACAGCATGGTCATAACGGTAGTAGTGGTGCTTCTTCTTGTCAACAGTGTAAAATGGCTAAAAGCCATCGTCTCCCTACCTCCTCTTCTCATTCTATAACTCATTCGTTGTTTTCTGTTATACATTCCGACGTTTGGGGACCCTTTTCTAAGGTTCCAGCTCAAGGGTATCGCTATTATGTATCCTTTATTGATGATTGTTCAAAATTTACATGGCTATATCCTCTCACAAATAAATCAGAGGTGTTTTCTAAATTTATCGAATTTCAAAAACTGATTGAGCGACAATTTAATCATAAAATCAAAATACTCCGTTCAGACAACGGCGGCGAATTTGTCAATCGCCACTTTCATACTTTTGCAAAAACACAGGAATCATTCATCAGGCAACCTGTCCGCACACCCCTTCTCAGAACGGAGTCGCCGAGCGCAAACATAGGCACTTAATCGAGACCACCAGAACGTTGCTACTGCAAGCCTCTCTACCTCTCTATCTCTGGGTGGACATACTTCTTGCGGCTAATCATCTCATCAACTGCATGCCGTCGCCGAATACTCACAATAAATCCCCATACGAGATTCTATACGGCAAGACTCCGGACTACAGCAACCTTAAGGTAATCGGCTGTCTATGTTACCCATGGCTTAAGCCATACACCACCCACAAACTTGCTCCCACCTCTCATCCTTGTATCTTCATCGGGTACCCTCCAAATCAAAAAGGATATAAATGTCTGGATCTTACCACTAACAAAATCTACATTTCCAGCAACGTTATATTCCTTGAAAACATTTTTCCTTGTTCTAAATCCAGCTCCATAAACCACAACCCATCAGCATCTCCTCACAACATACCCCCTCTATTACTTGTACCAAATACCCAAATAACGTCCGGCACATCCCGTGAAGCTTCACAACTTCCTACATCCCTTACTGCTTCTCGGCCAACTACATCCTCCCCCACACTACACATACCACTCAGCCTCAAACGCACACAGAGAACTTACCAAATCCAACCCATAACATTCCCGATCCCATAAGACCCCTACAAACAACTCAACCTCATCCGATGCTTACCAGACTTAAAGCCGGAACGTCTAAACCGAAGAAAATATTCGACCTCACTCACATTCTTCAGCCATCCGAACCTAAGACGTACAATCAAGCCTCCAAAATCTGCACATTGGCGCAACGCTATGTCCCAAGAATTTCAGGCTCTACAAACTCAGGGTACATGGGATCTCGTCCAACCGAACTCCACCATGAACATACTAGGATCCAAATGGACTTTCCGCACAAAATACAATTCTGACGGCTCCGTAGCTCGCTACAAAGCACGTCTAGTCGCACAAGGATTTAATCAAGAACAGGGCATTGACTATCACGAGACGTTCAGCCCAGTAGCAAAAACGCCAACAATTCGGGTGCTCATTCACATTGCTTTACATCACAACTGGCCGATTCACCAATTAGACGTCTCCAACGCCTTCTTGCACGGTAAGCTATCCGACACAGTCTACATGTCACAACCGCCTGGCTTTCAAGACTCAACCCATCCGAATCACGTCTGCAAGCTCAAGAAAGCACTCTACGGGCTGAAACAATCACCGCGGGAATGGTACGCAACCCTCTCAAATCATCTCACTGACTACGGCTTCCATATCAGTGCGTCCGACCCTTCGCTACTCACGTTCCAGTCCGGTACCACCCGCATGTACATGCTTGTCTACGTAGACGACATCCTACTCACAGGTAACTCTCCTACCGAAACACATAAATTACTTTCTAATCTTCATTCTACTTTTCAGATGCGGAATCTAGGGAGCCTATCTCAGTTTTTGGGCATTCAAACAACCAAAACTGAGAACGGCTTCATACTTCATCAACAAGCCTATGCCAAATCAATCATCCAGCGGGCCGGTATGGACACAGCAAAGCCGGTTGCCACTCCTATCTCCTGCAAAACAACTATCACCTCAAAGTCTCAAGATCCATACGATCAACCTCAACTATACCGCCAAATTCTCGGAGCATTGCAATATCTCACACTCACCCGACCGGACATTCAGTTTGCAGTTCAACAGCTATGTCAACACATGCAGAACCCGCTCAACATTCACCAGGAGGCATTAAAGCGTCTACTTCGTTACATACAGGGATCCTCCGCCATCGGCATTCCTCTTTACCGATCCAACCTCACCCTCACCGGTTATGTCGACGCCGATTGGGCCAGCAACAATCAAGATAGAAAATCCATATCCGGGTATTGCAATTTCTTAGGAACATCCATCATTTCTTGGCAAGCCAAGAAACAAAACACGATCGCCCGATCCTCTACGGAAGCCGAATACCGGGCCTTAGCCACCGAGACCACTGAGATCCTTTGGCTTCGTCAACTGCTCGAAGATTTCCATACACCGCAACAAGCACCTACCACAGTTTTCTGCGACAACACCTCTGCAATCGCATTGGCTCACAATCCCATCTTTCACGCCCGCACAAAACATATTGAAGTTGATTGTCATTTCATTCGGGATTGTATCAAGAAAGACAAAATTTCGGTTCATCATATATGCACTGAAGATCAACTAGCCGATCTCTTCACCAAAGCTTTACCAACTTACCGATTTCAGATCCTTTCCAGCAAACTCACCGCTACCTCCTAGCATGAGTTTGAGGGGGGCTGTTAGCTACACAGTTACACGGCTGTCTTAAGCTTAATTCCATTTTTGTAACACAAGTGTAGCCTGTACTTTCTTTACTTTATTTGTCTATATATACTCCTTTGTAACCATCAGTTAAGGTAATGAAAAGCTATCTTTCTTCTTTATCCTGGTTCTCATCTTGTTTCCTGTTCTTGGACGAAAGTCACGTCCAGACCTACTCTGTCAACATAAAAATCCTCCAAAAGATCCCAAATATTTCTCACCGCCTCATATTTATACAGTTTTAATGGCTACATAAAATGTTATTAATAGCAACTACCACATACTAAGCTAGTAGAGCTGCATTAGCAAATCAAGACCGTCGGCTCATAACCCAACCCACATCCACTGGACACCTGTAGAGCAAAAAAGCAATACTCTACACTACACTCAACTTTATATACGTGGATCATCGTGTAAAGCAGTGATATACATTTTTCACCAACAATTAATACATATACTCTTTCTACTTGTCGTGCTTTAACCTGTAGAAGTAGGTATGCTTTTTAGCTTATCATGGTATTAGAGCTTTAATACCTCACAGTCTATATAACATGGAGCAGTCGGAAACCTCCCAGCTTGAGTCATTTCCCGATCCTCAAATCCCCTCTTTCCCTGAAATTTGTCATCTACAATATCAAAATCATTGTTTCCACCCAGCTCTCTAAGGTTTTCTCTATGGCATCAACCCTATACCACCACCTAATATCTCCAAGGCAGACTCTACCTCAGTGAAAACCCCGACTACAAACATTGGCATATAATCGATCAAACCCTCGCCACCACCCTATGCTCCACTCTCACCGCTTCCATCCTTCCCTATGTTCACAACCTCAGCACATGCTGCGAGATATGAACCACCGTCGAGCGTCGTCTACAAGCCACCAACAAATCCAGAGTTATCCAGCTCAAAAATGAGCTTCAAATGTCTCCATGAATAACTCATCTATGACCCATCACTGTGGGCTCCGAAAATTCCCATTTTGTATTGATCCCGGCCTCTCCACGTCATCAGTCTATTTATTTTTAAGTGTTTGTGTGATGACGACGATAGAGAATTTTAACGAGATTAGGTTACGGGGGAATTTTCAGAAGGCAGATTGGGTTTTAGATAAGACACTACCCAGAGATTTCGCCCTCATTTTGTGAGGACTTTTTGATCTGAGTTCTGGTTTCCTATAGGCGCAAGCCCCTATAGTTAATTACCCCTCCTGATAACAGGAGAGAACTTTCGATTAAGGCTAGTCGTTAAAGAGGTCAAATAGGTTGTAAACCTATCAATAATAGCAATAATTTTAGGGTTTAAATTTTGAATTTTAAAGTTTGAAATTTGGAATTTATCACCACGAACTTAAAACTGATGGTGGGGGGAATGAAGACGAGCCCGATCAAGATCCCATGGTTCCGTCGTCCCGGGCTATCATGATCCCTGATCTACTTAGTCAGAGGAGGTAGTCGACCCAACCTGACAGAAGGCACCTTATCGGCAGCCATGGGTTGCTTCGTCCAAGAATACCTTGTAGACCTGAGTTGATGTTTGTCAAAGGCGATACGTCTGAATCCACCTTATCTTACAGAGGGCTTTATGCCTATCGAATATACCCTATGATTCATCGCTCAAGGGTTTGACACCTTTAGGGAACATACGGGCTTTGGCCGTGATCGTAATATAGTGGTGCCATTTTGCAGCAAAACCACCCGATCAGAGGGCACGTGCCACATCCCTGTTGGCAAGAGACTATTTGAGGATGAATCAAAGTGATACACCCGACATGCATTCACTCTTTGTGAGCTGAGGTTAATTTCAAATTTATCGCCTCCGACAAACGGTTGTGGGAGGTGAATGATTTTTAGTTTTAAGTTTTTAGATGATATATATTTTATTTCAAGAATTTAGACTTTTGTTGGATTTGAGATTTGACCCCCTCCGGTTGAGATTTCCAGTCAACACGGCCATCATCGGGGTGACTTTAAAGTCATTTGTATTTTCATAGGATTTTGGGAGGCATTTTATTATTAAAGTCGTGTCGACTCCAGTCCTTTCAGGGAGGAGGATGAAACTTGAATATTAGACCCGCGCAGCATTCTCGAATCGTTGGATTTGGGACTTAGATGTGACGATTGGAGCACATGCGGGTTGTAGCATTTGACCCTGCGCAGCATTCTCGGTCATTGATGTTTGTAACTTTAATGCATTGACCGAAGCACATGCAGGATATATTTAGTTCAATAAATCATATTTAACATATAAGGGGCATTTTAAAATATTTAAACATGATCCATTGCACAAGTGATTTTACTTAGAAAATAGCCTGGTATTTCATTTGAGGGCCTACGAACGCCTTCTGTCCGCTTGTACACATGTTGCGGATCCGGTGGCGTTACTCTAAATTAGGTTTCATTTGTAACACATAGATAATATCCCTTTGTCATTATTATCCCACTCAATATAACTTACAGGGAATGCTTGTTCAATAGACATTAGAAGATCGTGTTAATATTTGTAGGAGAATTATCTTGCTTACTATAAACTCTCATATTTTCTCCAATAAATTGACAGATTTATTTGATACAAGCACTTTGTTCTAACTTGTATGCTAGTTGTTCTGGGCATTACAAATTCCATATTCCTGTTCATAGATGAATTGTAGTGTATTTGTAGTGGGCACTATAAATACTTTATTTCCATTTACAGGTGAATTTTAGTGGGCCTTGTTCAGTTCTATAAAGACCTTAAGCGATGCTAAATTTTGATATATACCGATCTCTACATAGCAAAGAATTTCCAAAACACTTTCATAAATGAACTTAGAGAAGTCTTTTGTTGTAGGATATCTATTAATTGTCAATTGTTATGTTGTCTAATTTTAGCATAGAGTCTCAATTTTGTTTAATTGCCATTGGATGATATCACTCTTGGATGATCCATAATGTAATCATTCTCAAACCTTATAGAGATCATCATTACCAAAATATATGAGATTTTCAATTTCATTAGCGAAAATCATCATATTCAATTTAGACCAAAAGACTCCTTCAGAGATCTTTAGAAAGCATATTTCAATAATGATGTGTCTATCATGATTCATATGGATAATAATTTATTATTATTATTATTATTATGTGAGGGTCTTTTAATTGTTTAAAATTTGTTTCAAGTCTTTTGTTCAATCAAGTCAAATTTCATTTAGTTTTAAGTCCATCGCTTTCACTGAGAAATCCGGCAGCCTTCCGGCGTCCCCTCCCCGGTGCCGGGAGGTAAGGGAGTGCTCGACTCGGCCGGAATAAATCGACGGCGAGGAGATTGTCTTCAAAAGCATTGATGATCACCTGTTGCAGATTGAATGGTTGCCAATGCTTGGATGAAGATTGTAGTTGATTGCCGATTGAGAAGATTACTTATTGTCGATTAATTGTATCAATTGATTAAATAAAATTTAATTAAAATTAAATTTTAATTTAATAATTGATTAATTAATTAATTCCAAATTAATGCACTTTCCTCCAATTTTTTAAAATTTGGCTAAGTACCAAAAATTTAAGGAAATTTCGGCAGCCTCCCGGCGTCCCCTCCCCGATGCCGGGAGGTAAGGGAGTGCTCGACTCGGCCGGAGCGAATCGACGGCGAGGAGATTTGGGAGAGCGAATCGATCCCATAAACGAGTCTTCGAAAGGTCTTTGTAGTGGTTGTTGATTGCCGGAGATTTGTGGCAAATTAGACTAAGTCCTAAAAGTTTGAGAAAAAATCCGACAGCCTCCCGGCGTCCCCTCCCCGATGCCGGGAGGTAAGAGATTGGCTCGACTCGGCCGGAGCGAATCGACGGCGAGGAGATTTGGGAGAGCGAATCGATCCCATCGGTGTTTGCGCTCCCTCGGCCGGATTAACTCGACGGCCAAGGGCTTCGGGGGACCGGATCAACCCCGGGACTTCCTTCAAATTACTCCCACCTGTTTAAAAATATTCTCTCTCTCTCTCTCTCTCTCTCTCTCTCTATTTTATTATATATATTATAATATATTACACATTATATTTAATATATAATATATTATATGTTATATATTATAATATAATATATGATATATATTATTATATATATTATATTATATAATATATAAAAAAAAAGAGAAGAGGGAAGAATCGGGAATGAAGTCCGATCAGGCTAGGGCAGGATCGGAGACGGGCAGGCTCACGCACGAGTTTGGGCACGACGTCGACATTGGCAGGCGGCGGGTTGGTCGGCGGTGGGATCCCGACGGAAGTCTGGCCGGAGGTGTCGGAGCAGGAGGCTTAGACGTCGGCGCGGGATGAGGAGCAGAGGCGGCTTCGGTTTGAGTCGCGATCGAGCGGCTTAAATCCGATGTTTGAGTCGGAGATCACGTCGGCTTTGAGTTCAAGGAAGGAAACACAGCCGGCAGTCTGGAGGAGATGCGGTCGGAGATGGTGTCGTTCGGTCGTCGACGGAGAGCACTGTAAGTTTTTTTTTTTTTTTTGAAATTTTCTTTCTTCTTTGCTTGAGATTCTGAGAGCGTCTATGTGCGTGAGAGCAAATGAGGGAGAGTTTCCTATTTTGAGTCGTGAGGAGCAACGGTTGTGCGATCATGGGAACGACGTGGGTAGTTGTTCGATTGGGTCCGATCGTGGCTGAGGTGGAGTCGGTCGGGTCTTGTCGGTGGATAAACGGTTACAGTCAACAATCACCTTACCGAAATCAAGACTCGTGTATCACATATCCGCTATCGAATCCACAGCCGACGAGGACACCATTCTCTACACCCTTAATGGGCTTTCCACCACAATATCAATCATTCAAAACATCTATCATAACCCAACTCAATCTTGTGAGTCTAGATGACTTCTATTCTTTTCTTATCAGTGAAGATTTTAATCTCTCAGCTGACTCGGCTAAAGCTCAGATATCACAGAACCCTGCATATGCTCTTTACAGTAATCACGGACGTGGTTCTCGTGATCGTGCCCGATTCTCCTACCATAACTCTCCTCGACCCTCATCCCCTACCCCATCAACCATCACTCCTCACATATGTCAAATTGCAACAAGTGAGGTCATTCAGTATTCAAATGTTGGCACCACCTGAATGTCAATTATATTCCTCTGTCAATTGCCCTAACTACCGCTCCAGCACCCACCGCCCTAGTCGCTTCCTCACGAATGGATACTTGATTCCAGCACCACTTCCCATCTAACACCCCACATTGAAAATCTTCAGCAGCCAATGGGCTATACTCAGGCCCTGATCAAGTCATTATTGGCAATGGCAGCAACACATCCATCACCCACACCGATCAAGGCTTGCTACCTCTTCCTACAGGTTACTATTGTTTCAAATTCTTCACACTCATATCTCCCACAATCTTCTTTCCATCCACAAACTTACTCAAGATAACAATCTCTCTCTCTATTTTGATGCTTTTGGCTACAAAATCTTGGACCAGCACCACCAATTTATCCACCAGGGACCCGCTCGTAATGGCCTCTATTTGCTACATCTCTCATCCAATTCAGCTCCCACCGCTCTCACCACCTAAATCTCCTCTAACCTATGCTGGCATCGATGTCTCGGCCATCCACATCACCGCCACTATCTCTAGAACAAACCCTGATCTCCAAATTTAGGTTCAATTATCTTCTTGTTTTTCTTGTATGGCCTCTAAGAGCCACAAACTACATTTTTCTTCTAGTAACCACCAATGTACTCTGTTAGCTTTATTACATTCGGATGTATGGGGCCCCTCCCCCACCTTATCTTCTCAAGGATATAGATAAATACTTATTACTTATTGATGATTTTTCAAGATATGTATAGCTATTTCCCATGCAAGCCAAATCTGAAGTTACCTCTCTATTTATTAACTTCAAACAATTCATTGAGACACAACTCTCCACTAAAATAAAATGCATTCATATAGAGTGTGGTACGGAGTACATCAACCACTCCCTCCAACCCTTTCTTCAAAAACATGACATTCTCCATCAAAGAAGCTACTCATACACCCTAGAGCAAAATGGCCTTGCTGAGCGCAAGCACCATCACATTATTGAAACCACCCGCACACAACTTGCAGAAGCTCATCTTCCACACCATTTCTAGCATGACACAACTCTCATTGTCGTATACCTCATCAACCGAATGCCTTCACCATTCACCAAACACAAATCCCCCTACTAGGTCCTATTCAACCAATCACCCTCTTACAATCATCTCTGCATATTCGGATGTGCAAGCTTTCCCTGGTTTCCGTCATTCACTCGAAACAAACTATAACCGAGATCCACCATGTGCATCTTCCTTGGTTATTCTGATACGTGCACACAAGGGCTACATATGTCTAGATCAATCAACTGGTAAAATATTTATTTCCAGCAACGTTCGATTTGATGAATCCTTCTTTCCATATCATTCACCTATACGTGTCCAAACTCCAATCCCAACACCTTTGACCCATTCCTTCTTACTCACACTTCATGCTCACCTTACCCCAATCAATCAAAATCGTCTACTCCTATTTTCTCATCCACCTCTCCTCAAATTTCTCCAACCACGCCTCCACATATCTCACCCTCCCCACCGTCCCATTAATCACCCACAACCCATCCCATTTCTCCCCCCCCCCCTCCTACTCATCATATGTTCACCAGGTTTAAACCGGTCACCTAAACCTCATCAACCACTAAACCTCCTATCCTCCATCAAACCCACAACCGAACCCACCTCATTCTCGACCACCTTTATCCATCCCAAATGGAGGAGAGCTATGGAAGCAGAATTTACTACATTACAAAATAAGAGAACCTGGACACTTGTACCCAAACCAACCTCAGTCAAAACTCTTGGCTGTAAGTGAACATTTCGCCTCAAACTCAACCCCACTGGCTCCAATCAACGCTACAAAGCCAGACTAATTACTCTAGGTAACCGCCAAGAATTTGGACTCAACTTTACTGAAACGTTTAGCCATGTAGCAAAAATGCCCTCTATCCGAGTATTACTGACTCTTGCACTCAATATGAACTGGCCCATACATCAATTAGACGTATCCAATGCCTTTCTTCACAGCCCACTTCAAGAGACCATCTACGTGACTCAACCCAAGGGTTTTGAAGATACCCAACATCCAAACCATGTTTGCATTCTCAAGAAAGCAATATACGGTCTCAAACAAGCTCCTCGACAATGGTTCACCACATTCTCCCACCACCTCATCTCTCTTGGCTTTCATCCAAGCCAGACCAACCCCTCTCTCTTCACTCTCACTTCTCCCACTCACTCCACCTATCTCATAATTTACGTCGATGACATTCTCTTCATAGGTTCTTCTCCAACCCATCATGAACATACAATCAAAAGTCTTCACTCCACATTCTCTATGAAACACATTGGCATCTATTCTTAACAAAGCCAACTATATATCCACTTTTCTCGGAATCTAAATAACTCACAAATCCAACTCTCTTTTTCTCTCTCAGGAAACCTATATTCACTCTATTCTTAACAAAGCCAACTATATATCATGCAACCGTGCATCTATTCCCAATCCAGCCAAACATCCATCCAATTCCAACTTTCTAGGTGCCCCATTTTCCCTCGATCTCTATCGCCACCTTACCGGCTCACTTCAATATCTCATCATCACCCACCCTGTCATTGCCTATGTTGTCAACCAATTATGCCAACATATGCACAACCCATTACCAAAACAATCTCAATGGTTGAAGCACCTACTTCGCTACCTCAAAGGCAAGGTCAATTATGGCCTACCCATCATGAAAGGTCCACTTCTCTTAAGCTCATATGTTGATTCAGACTAGGCAAGTGACACTACCATTCGTCAATCCACCACAGGCCACTGCTCATATCTTGGCTCTACTATCATCTCCTGACAGTCTAGAAACATCCCACAGTGCCCCGCTCCTCTAACGAAGCCGAGTATCGAGCCCTTGCCGTAGGAGCTGCCAACATCGTCTGGCTTCAACATCTTCTACAAAACTTCAACATACCGGTGACACAACCAACTACTCTCTACTGTGATAGCAATTCCGCTATAGCACTAGCTAACAACCATGTCTTCCATGCAAAAATCAAACACATAGAAATAGACTATCATTTCATTCGTGAACAGATTCGAGCTCGCTACATTCACCTGGCTCCAATCGGCTCTCAGAACCAGCCAGCAGACATTCTCACAAAACCTCTCTCCAACATTAGGTTCCAATAGCTCTGAACCAAACTCACGGTTCAACCACCAACATGAGTATGAGGGGGAGGGGGGATAATAGCAATTAACACGTACTCTAAGCTAGTAGAGCTGCATCAGCAAATCAGGATCGTCGGGTCATAACAACCTAACACACATCCATTGTACACAAGTAAAGCAAAAGCAGTACTCTGCACTCATTGTACACTCACTCAGCTTTATATACATGCATCATCGTGTAAAGCAGTTATATACATTTTTCCCCAACAGTTAATGCATATACTCTTTCTACTTGCCGTGATTTAACCTGTAGAAGTAGGTATGCTTTTCAGTTTTATCAATGAGAAAATTTAAAATGTATAATGCAACACAAACTACTCGTACAACTTTACACACTACCCTAGACATGAGTATCCTACTAATAGGTTGAAGGAGGATGAGGTTGGAAGGCTTCAGCGAGTTGCTTTCGGGTGAGTTCACTAGTGCTGAGTGGACAATGGCGAGTGTGCTTGCGCGAGTATAAATGAAAGGGAACCAATGGCTGGTGTGCTTGCTGGTTTGCCTGATGACTCGTGCGATGGATCTTCGATCGCCAAGAAAAGGAGAGAGAGACATTTTGGGAATGAAGAGCTCTAGATTTGATGGATACGGCGAGGTAAGCTAAGGATCCCGTGAGTAGGCGCTTTCATGTAGCTAAATTTGGTGATAATGGTCACTCTAGGAGAGAGCAAGCATCTAAGGTCGCTTTGAGGAGGAGGGAGTGACTGAGTTGGTGGTCCAGGCATGTGGCAAGTTGCTAACTGAATCCCCAGTTTCCCCAAAGGACGAATTCCTTGTTAGACTCAGGTGAGCTGGGTGAGTTCCCTGCGAGTTAGATGCGAGTGGGTACTCTCGGATCATTAGGTGAATTCTCCAAGTGGGCACTTGTTGAGGCCGAGTTCCTCTCCATGACCTGCTAGCTACCTGCTAAGCATTGATGGAGTCTTGTACGAGTATACATCTTGGCTAGCACGATGAGTTTGTCTGCTGGGAACGCATGAAATGAGGGAGATGACAAGGTCGATACCCCAAGAGGCCAAGACTCTATTGATGTTTGATGGCCAATGCACCTTATAGGGATGATGCTTATTGAGGGAGAGGTTAACAACTTAACAATGGGTGAAGCACGACATCGAGGACACCAAGGAGGGACAGAAGGACTATGATGTCTTGACAGAAAAATATAAAGACATCTTTATTTGATGGACCCTCATGCTATAACAAATATCTTCATATAAAGATTAAAAAAATTAATAATAATAAAAAAATATTAAAGAAGAATATTCTTCATTATGAGCATATATTATGATAATAAATCTCTAAATTTCTAGTTAATATTTATCATATGTAATATTTATTGATATGCTAACATAACAATTTCACATGATTTCTAATTGAAATTGATAAGATTTTGATCATTTGAATGTGGTTGATATGAAATGTTAAGTAAAATGCAATAATATATAATAAATCACCACTTAAGTGATATTGTAAACTCCTGTTATATTTGCAGAAATGTAGTAATATGTTACAAAGGATCTCTATTAACATCCTTGTAAAGAAGGTACCTCGATCGGGTTTTTCCTAATGCAGCATACCTGAGAATAAGAAAGGAGAAAGAAAATTAAGCTATTTATGTCTTCCCACTAAAAACCACAAACTATCAAATTTTTATAGTATTTATGTCAATAGAAAGAGAACATACCATTGTGGTACAAATGGTGCCATCCAAATGGCGTCGCCTGCTTGAACTGGGTACCTGACAATGCAAAGGAACATAAAGAAATTTCAAAACACAAGATTCCAAGAAGTCCGTCTTCATAGGTTCCCAAAAAGATATCATTCAATCAGCACAAATCTCAAAGCATGCATAAGCATTGAAACAAAACAATTTTACATTTTAGAGGTGTAAGTGAGTCGAGCCGACTCAAACTCAGCTTGATAAATGGCTCGTGCCACATGAGTAGAGCTAGATGAGCTAACAAGTCAAACTTGTGCCAAACTTGACTCAAATTTAGTTCGCAAGCTTGCTCATTTAAAAAATATTATTATAAAATATACTTAAAAATAGATAAGAATGCATGAGTAAAGTATATAGGTATTAAAAAAAAATTTAAATGATATCTCACTTTTCTATATCAATTGATTCTTTATTATTTAAATTATAACTTTTAATTTATTTTAAAGATTGTTTGAATAATAATCATTTTCTTTCTTTCATAATAAACGTGGCAACTTCAACTCCTAAAATTAAGCTCAAGCTTCAACTCGATTAATTAATCAAGCTCAAACTAAGGGTGACTCAAACTTGACTCAAATTGTTTACACCCCTACTCCTAAATGAACCTCAAAGCACCTTGGAACTAGCCTCTCAAAATTGAAGAAACAACAAAAAAGCAATGCAATTGGTTTAATTTCACCCTCCTACTAGCCCTAAAATATGTCATTTACCACCGTGGAATTTGAAAACAAGTAACCAGAATGATTTTCCAGGAGATAAAAGTAAACAAAAAGCACAACCGAGAAATATTGCTCTCGTTTGAGGAACTCTCATACTCTTAGTTTAACATTCTAATGGATATAAGTCTCAATAGTTAATTATCTCTTAACTTGTGAGAGATAACTTTAAACAAAATCATTTTTGTCTTTAACAGTATGGTTCATAGTTGGTCACTTACTCATATTGATCTAATTTGGAAGTTGCTTTACTTGGCATGCACCAAGGTTTTGGCTAGACCATTCGCAGATCTCATTGAGTTCCTTTCATTGATCATTGGTTTCAATATATATTTAGAAACCCTTTTGGATTGCCTCTGTTTAGAAAACATTTTGATCTCTAGTTTTGAGAGTTTAGTGTTACTTTGGTCTCATTGATATTTGATTTGGAAGTTTCATCATTGCTTTCTTGATCGTTCTTTTGAAGTATTCCATCATTGAAACCATGGTAGATCTAGCAAATTTTAAATTATCATTTGAAATGAATGAAATGTTTTTTTTTTCTAATTTTGCAACAAAAATAACTAATCATTTCTTAATATTTAAGATGAGAAATTATGAATCATAATTTTTTGTGTTTTTTATGCATCTCATAATAAGCATGCATTATTGAACGCTAGACTCTAATACATCCTTTATCACATCTCTACCTCCTGGCACTTCAAGAGTCCACAACAGATAACAAATCTAGCAACGTAAAGTCAAAGACAATCACAATATTCAAAGGAATAAACAGGTTCTCACCTTTAATCATGACAATTATGTATCGTATGCATGTGGTAATCATGCTTTTATTACAAAGTAAATAGCAGAAATGCAGGAGATCGAAAACAAAAAGAAAAGAGAGGGATAAACCACAGCAAGTTACTGGCTGTAGCAAAAGATGTGGAAGGTTTCAAGCATGTTTTTCAATTTTTTAACAGTTCCATATGATTGGTACAGTTCTGAATATATGACCATCCATTCATGTTTGTTGTTGACTTAGGCTTCGTTTGGAACGGCTTTTTTACTACTTCTTGAAGCAACTTTCTAGTACAAAAATTTTAATTTTTATAGTAAAAAGTTGCTTCAAGAACCAAAAAAATAAAAAACAGTCCCAAATGAAGCCTTAGTGGAGTGTGGTGAACTGTCCCAATAGTTTACATGTAGATATTTTAATAAAAACCACTCATTCTAAAAGAGCAATAGAAAAGAAACCATTTTATCATATGTTTCAACATGCTTGTTATTTTAGCCAATGCGCCCCAACGTCAGCATCTTGAGATGGGATTTACAGATTTGTTAGAGTTTCATGACCTTTGGAAGTCCGTTAAATACCGCAAAAAGAAAAATAATAAAACCTCACATAACTATAAGTGATCCGTTATAAGGTAAAAAAACACACCAGTTGTCACCAAGGCGATATATTCCCTGCCCCTCCAGTAGCAACAAGCCGTGTTGATTGTAGTGCACCTCCTGGTTCAATAAAAGTTATGTTGGTCTTTAAAGGAGTTCAAATATGCAGAAGCAATCATGCAAACATCATGAAACATATTGAATGCAAGAAATAACTAAATAAATAACAGTATAGTCATTACTTTATGGCCCTCCAAGACCTAGAATTAATAAGCAGAGAAGATTTTCAGAATACCTTGACATTAAGATACTCCCCAGGTTGAAAATCCATAATCTGCAATGAGAGATATTTGAGTGAAACTATGAACACATATACTTTGGTCTCTCTTTAAAAAATAAAAGAGCAAAGTCAGAACAATTCTGACAAAATTGCTGATGAAACAAGAGAGTATATCTTTTCTAACAAAATCACAAAGATTCCATGCATGGAAACAAGAGTGTAACAATAGATACCCCGTTTTATCTTGTTTATGCTAAGATTCCAGTCGGGGACAGCATTAGCCATTAGTATGTTTGAAGATGCCAATAAATGCAAGTATTATTATATGATGTTTTGTTTAAGCTATACTTCATTCGCTTAGAATAGTAGGTGAAACCCCTAAACAGCCATGTAAAAAAGGATTAAAAATATTAACTGGATCAATTTCGTTTGCCACCATCTAAACCTAGAAAACAAATTGACCTCTTAAGCATGATATAGTGAGGTTAGAACTTAAAGACAAAAGGGGGGATAAACAGTGATCTGTGTGTTTTAAACTTGGAAACCAAAAATTAAAAGAGTATTCTGAGGTTCTTCCAAAATTGACCTTAAATCTATCTTGGGGGCTTTTTTGAAATATTTTGATTAAGCTCATATTTGAGGCCAGAAGATGAGCCTAATCCACTACATACAGAGCTTGAATTTGAAAAGGTGATATTTTCCCAGTAACAATTTACTGGACAATAGACTCTTTCAATTGAAGCTAGCATGCCATTGAGTACAGAATTCTTGTAGCCCTATACATGGTGATACAGGAGGAGAGCTTTTATCTCAGATTCAGCCATAAGCTGACCAACAAGCTTTTGTTAAATGAATGAGCATATAGTATTCGGCTTGTAGACATATACAGTAACCAAATTGTTAGACAATTCATAATTAGAAGAAGTGGTTCGCCGTTTTCAAGCTATGCACAAAAGAGGCACTTGTCATTTGATAAAAACTGAAAGAGAAGATGAACCAGCAAATATGCAGCACAAATCAATAACTCATGCTTTGTGAGATAATACCCAAAAAGAATCACATCTATGTGGCATCATATGTAAATGGAGAACTAGGATTCTTGTTTGTTTTGCAGCTGCTAATCTGATTGCTCTTTTCTATTTTTTTATTCATACAAGTCCATAGTATTTCTTAGTCCTTTGGCTTCTTTATCCTCTTATTTCCATCAAATGCCACCTTTACTTTTCTCAATATATGTAATTCTTTACAAATAGCAAGCACTTTGTGAATACTGCAAGTGAACTAGCAGAAACAAGGGTAGCACAGAAATAACGAAGTCAGTCGCAATGCCAAGCTTATAATCTCACTGAATTTGTGATGACTCACATGGATATTGAAATCATATGGTGTTGAAGTGGGAAGCAGTTTCCGCAATTCAAATACCTGAATATATAGACAAATAAATTCATTATTGCATAGAGTTGAAGGAATTACTTGGCAAATGGAATAGTGAACAAAGAGTCATTTAAAAATCAAACTAATAGCCAGAAGGGTTACAAAAATAGAACATGGACAGATAAATTTCAAGCCACACTAAAAAAAATATGAACCAGTCTTCAATATATTTCAAGAAAAGGAGACAACAAAAACAACAATGAAGAAAACAGAGATACCTCCCCCGGAGTTTCAAGAAGTGGTTGCTTATCAGTTGAACCAATGATCTGTTCAGGATAAAAACCTTCCTGGCTGACATACCTATGGAAAGAGAATCCATCAACTTTTGAGACAAAATCTCGACTTCCTAAGATTAAGAAGTGGCTTTTTTATTTCTTCTTGAAATTTTTGTACTAAAAAGCTGCTTAAAAAAGCAACAAAGTCCCAAACAAAACCTAAAGAAAGCAATGTATGCAGTTCTGCTAGGAAAAAACAAATGTTTAAGCCACTGCATGACTGATATTTAAGGATCTGGGTGAATAAATAAATAGCTTGTACGCATTATTAGATGATCAAGAAAGTTTAAGCAAAGGAACTTGCCTTGAAGCAAAAAAATGCACGAGGACTAAACAGAGAAGAGAAAGCTTAAAGCTAACTATTGCACTGATGACTTAGTGAAAAAAAGGAAATGATTTGCCAGTTGATGCCAGAAAAATCCAAATTGATTGAAGTAATTAGAGCTATTGAATCATAGCACCTTCGCTCAAAAATGACCAGTACAGTCATGGAGTCACTTTGCAATAGATGCTTTGTATTAGCAGGTATGTATGCAAAAAAGTCCGCCTGCATTGAGTAATTCAACCAGTAAAATCAAAGTGTTAAGTTTCATAAGAATATGATTAAACAACGCAGATTATTTAGAAAACGTTCATATCCTGAAACAGATTGGATGAAAGAAAACTAAAAGCATCAACTTACAAAAAAGCACGCAACCTTTGCTTAAATTTAAAAATAGCAGCTTAAATTTTTTAGAACTATTTCTCTTATCTATAGAGAGTATTTGCAATCTTACATTGAGTTGATGGGTGATCCCAAAAGCATCTACTAATAAAGAACTGCCTTGAAGCACGAAGACAAACCTGGATGAACCATGTAAGTACTTAAAAGAAGATATGACGTCATGCAATTTTCATCAAAATTAATTTCAAATCAAATAAGAACATACATGGAGATAAAACAAGGCATAGACCCGGGGTGCAAAAATGCAAAAACTTAATAAGTATTCAGCAAGCACAATATGGATGACATGAAGTTACAAGAAAACAGACTATTATCAACTTACCAGAGGAAAACTAGTCTATTGAACGTATATACTTGAAATGATTAAGAAAAAGGGAAACATGCTCCCTACCTTTTTGCTCATTCTCACATGAAAATCATATCGCAATTGATAGTATTGGTCAGATTCCCTTCGTTTAAGAAATATTATGTAATTATATCATTCATGAAATATTATCAAAATAAATTTGTAGGCCTCAGCATATGCATTTCTCCAATCAATATGCTTAATTATACATATTTATTCTTAATTAAATAAATGTTCAGCGGAAAAAAAAAAACCCAATGCACCTTTCAACATCTTTTGAAGGCAACCCCGATCTTGAATCCTCTGAATGACACAAAAAATTGATGCACTGTTAATAAGGTCAGAGTTCACATAGAGTCAATAAATGTTACGCAATTGCTACAAATACTGCTTAAACAAAAAGCTTGGTAAAAAGCAGATAAAATTGCAATTTTTGTTGGGTAAGTATACCACGTAGCAAACACAAATAATAAAGAGAAAATGCAACGAAAAGAAAGAACACCAAGATTTAATATGTAAAAACTTGAAACTAAGAAAAAAATCACAAAATCGCACCACATAAAAAAATTCACTACGAAATATTGGAAGAAATAGTACATATATATCTTCTCTCTCACTCTCTCCTTGCCTCTCGTCACTCTTGCACTCATTCTCATTTAGATTTAACAAACATATACACATAAAATAACCCCAAGGGGAGCAACCCTTCAAGTTAAGTGAGAGAAACGAGAAAAAAAAAGATGCTCATCCCGATTTGTAGCACCAAGAGAAGTGCTATGGAGAGTTTTACATAAGAAAGTGGTTAATAATGCTTATATTCAAGTCATTAAGGATATGTATGCAGGAGTTGTTACTTATGTTCAAACACAAGGTGGTTTGACCAAGCATGTTCCTATTTCAGTTGGATTACATAAAGGATCAGCCTTAAGCCCATATCTTTGCTTTAGTCATGGATGTTCTCACTAGACATTTGCAAGAGGTTGTACCCTGGTGTATGCTTTTAGTTGATGATATTCGTCATGTTGATAAGACTAGAGAGGGAGTTGAAGGTAAACATGAATTATGGAGGTCAAACTTAGAGTCTAAAGGTTTTCATTTGAGTATATCTAAAACTGAATATATTGAGTTTAATTTTAATAATAATAGATCTAGTGGGGGGATTGTGCCTTTGGGAAATCAAGTCATTAATAAGAGCACTCGTTTTAGATAGCTTGGGTCTATTGTTCAGAGTGATGGTGAAATAGATGGGGATATTATTAATAGAATTCAAGTTGGATGGTTGAAGTGAAGAAAAGCATCGGGTTTGTTGTGTGATAGAAAATTCCCCTCAAACTTAAGAGAAAATTCTATAAGATGGTAGTGAGACCTGCAATGCTTTATGGTGCAGAATATTGGTCATTAAAAGAGAATATTAAGTTAAGTGTTGCAGAGATGAGGATGCTCAGGTGGATGAGTGGCTTTACTCTTAAAACTAGATACGAAATGAGCATATACGGGAAAAGGTTTGAGTAGCTCCAGTGGTAGATAAGATTAGAGAGAGTCGCCTTAAATGGTTTGGTCATCTAAAACAGCGACCTTCCAATGACCTGGTAAGGAAAGTAGATGATGCGAAACCATGGAATTGCATTAAGATAATTAATAACAAGTCGAATTTAAGTTCAGAAGATTTTAAACTTTAAGGGTTTCACAAAATAACGTTCAAATAAATTGTACGAAAGAGACTAGGCGTAGGCAATGATCGGATGCGAAAATTAAGGACGCAATTGCAATAACTAATAAAAACCACAAATAAGCTTAAACTAGTTCAACGCAATCCAACGGTTAACAAGGCGATGATTTCACCTTAAGGCCGTCGCTCTCTTTAAAAATAGATGTAGGGACGGAGAAGGATGTAAGCCACCACTAGTGACGCCACCAAGAGAAAGAGGAGGCCTTGGGTCGAAGTCGCCGGAGAAGTAGCCGAATCCGGAGAGGTTGGACGGCGGAAGACAAGGTACCAACGTCCCGCCGGGATTTGATCTTCAATGGCTAGAGTCAATTGGTAGATGATCCTTTCCACATACTCATCGGCGGTGGGGTCATTGTCGAAGGAGACGTTGAAGAACGACGAGTGCAAAATGTCTACTCGTCATTGTTCATCATAGTAGAAGCCATGATCCACATCGGGATCTCCCATGCACTATTTAAATGGAGCAAAGGTGGTGTTACGATGGGGAAGGGTGGCGGTCGGTGAGGGTAGGAGAATTCGTGGAATGGGTAAGGGAGGGGAGGGCGTCGGCCAAGGAGAATGGAGAGGGAGAGGGCTCGGGTAGGGGCTTGGAGAGGGCGGATGGGGTGATTAGGTTTAGGGGTTAAAATCTGAATTAATTTCAGATTTTATCCCAAAAGGAATTAATTCAAACCCAAAATTTGAATTAGGGAATTAATTGGGAAGGGAATTAATTGCAATTAGTGGTGCAATTAAATGGAGAGAGAGGGGAGAGAGGTGGCCGGCCAAAGGAGAGAGGGAAAGGGGATTTGAATAAAAATTTGTGGGCCCCAATAGATTAGTAAAAGATTAATTCAAAATCCTGAATTTAATCCTCAGGTTTTCAATTAATCAATAGATTTAATTGAGAGAGTGAATTAAGGGAGCATTTAGTATTCAAATTAATGGCTAATTTGAATTTCAAATTTACCCTTAATGTTGAGTCTCTCAATTAGGAAATATTTCAAACAAGAGGCCACAATGGGGGAAAGGGGAGGCCGGTCAAAATCTGGCCGGCGGCTGGTTCCGTCCAGGGGGGGAGGGGGGGGGGGGGGGGGGGGTTACGGTCGGCTAGGGGTGTAAACGAGTCGAGTCGAGTCGAGTTTTGGCCCTTATCGAGCTCGGCTCATTAGATAGAAAGCGAGCTCGAACTCGAGCTCGTGTCACTGTTAACGAGCTCGAGCCGGCTCGCCAGCCATGGGCGGGAATTTTTAAATTTAGGCGGGGTTTTTAAAAAATTTTAAAATTATGCGGGATTTTTAAACTTTAAGCGGGATTTTTAAAACTTAAACAAATTTTTTATAAAAATATGAAATATTTCACTTTTAAATAAAATTTAGGTGATTATTCTTATAATTTTTTAATATTTAAATTTAATAAATAAAATAAAATTATTTTTAAAAATATTAATATTTAATCGAGCCGGCTCGAGCTCGAGCTCGTAAGCTCGGCTCGCGAGCCCATAAACGAGTCGAGCTCGAGCCGGCTCGGCTCACTTACACCCCCCTACGGTCGACTATGGGAGGGGGTTTTGGGAGGCTAAGGTATGGGAGAGCTTTAGGATTTGCTAGGGAATTGAAGGGAAAATAGGATTAAGCAAGTGTAGAAGGAGGAGAGAAACGACTTGGCACCACGACACAAGAATCCACCATGTAGTGAGCTCACGCCACCCTCACCTTGATTATCAAACTAGCACTCACAAAGAGAACTTAGAACTCACTAAGAGATCTCTAGGGAAAGAAGAAAATAGCATCATTGTGGGTCTCCGAAAGGATTCTGCTCGTGTGGTTCGAATGCCAAGGGTACGATCACACTATCCCGTAGGACAAAGTGGTCGTAGATCTTTGCAATCGACACAAGCAGGCCGATGGAAGAGCAGATGGAGTTATAGATACGATTAGCCATGGAGGATAGCGGCTTTCACCTACCAACCTTGATGGATAATGATATCTATAACCCAAAAGTTCACGAGATTTCCCCTATTCGATACATCAGCTCGAATAGGGTTTATTTGATTGTGGGGATCGGTTTCCTACGGGCGCAAGCCCCCGTAGTTAATTACATCTTAGACCTCGATCTAAGAAAACTCTCGATTAAGGATGTTGGATTATTCACTTCTTGATTTGGTGCACAGATAAAGTTCCTAAATTCTATTCCAAATAGTCTCTTCTATTTACCCTTAGTGATGATTAGACATTTTTTAAATGGATAAAGATATGATTAAAATTTTGAGTTTAAAAAGATCAAAGGTCGAATTACTATCCTAAGAGAAAAGACAGACTCAAAACACAGATGAAAGGAGACACACTGAGGGGGTGTACAACCTGGACTTATGCTTGCCTGGAGTGAGCTGCCAGCTAACATCCTAAACACAATCAAACGCCCTATATGTATGAAAGATATGAAGGCTCTACCCTAGGAAATCAAGGATTCGTAGTTCAAGAGATTTCAATCAGTGACTCTATAATATGCAAAATGTTTACCTAACGCCAGGTATGATGCATGAAAACAGATACGAAATATCCCTAACTCTATTGATGTGATGCATGTATGTAAGTGAAGCATAATGTGAGGTAAAGTGTGTAAAAAACAAATGCATGCATGACATTCAGAGTACAGAAAAAATAAGTAAACACACCCTAAGGGTACCCTCCAGGCAAGGTACCCGCACAGAAAATCATCATAGTCATGCCCACTTCGTGTGGGAAAACAGCGATGCCCAATGGCATAAGTAGGTGGCCTACTCTATAGGCCTAAATGACCCTAATGGTCTCTAAGGCTCACAGAAAAAAAAGAACAAAAAAGGGAGGGTATCGTACCCAAAACCCGAAGGCCAAAATCCTAGCAGAAAAAAACCACGATGCCCACTTCGTGTGGGAAAACAACGATGCCAACCGGCATAATAGGTGGCCTACTCTACAGGCCTAAATGACCCTAATGGTCTCTAGGGCTCAAAGAAGGGGGAAAAGCTTTGACCTATAGGGCCAAAGCTTCGTCAGTGCACTAACCTATGGCTGACTACCTAAACATACTAGAATATCTATCAACAATATGTGTGTGGAGTGTAGCAGTTCCGATATGTAATTAAGAGTTTAAGTTGCAGAAGCCATACCTGACCGTGGCGCAGCCACTTAATAGCTCCAAGCAAGTAAATGGTTCATTGATCCCTGATCGTGCAAGACACAATGTACCTGCTGTGGCGCTGCCACTTAAAAGCTTATAAGCAATTGACGCCGCTTGATCATTGACAATGCAACACCGGATGTACCTCGCAAAGTAAGACAAAAGAAAACATATATATAAGCGTAGATGCCGTTCAGAAAAGAAATGCAAGTAAGTAAGAAAGTATAACTGACAGAAAATGTAAGAATTGCATTTATAGAACATGTATAGGTAGTAAATACTGAATAGCAAAAGAAAATGTAAGCCTAACCTAGGACTAGAAGTAGTGTCCTAATCAAACCGGTCTAAGGTGTGTGTAGGCTGTGCAGTTTTTGATAGATCCTATGTAGGGTAATTTAGTTCAAGTTGTTTGCATTTTTATTTTTTAAAGGCCAAAAGGAGGTTTTGATTGAAGTTTAAATCTTAATACTTTGAGATTGATTTTAGAGATTGTATTTTCTTATTATTTGATTAATTATTTTGTTGGTTGTAAATTAAAAGAAAAAGGTAGATTAAATGATTTATTATCAACTAAGGTTTGATTTAAGCCAGTTAAGAAATTAATTTTAAATTTTAACACCCCATTGGATCCATTCGTGGCGTTGTGCCACCAGGCTCGAGGAACCAGGCCTCCTTAGGACACTTAGCCCCGCAGCCCGGAGTAGTCCATCCAATAAACTTCATCTTTGGAGTGATTGTTATATATTAAGGGGTTTGTTGACTGATTTTAAAAGATTAGCTTAAGGTTTGATTAAGACTTAGGTGAGTTAATAGATTCAGGTTTTTAGAAGACTTTTAGCTTAATGAGTTCTAGTTTATGCTTGTCCTCCTAATTTAATCTACATCCTTTAAATTTTGATTGGTTAGAGATTGATTAAGAGTTAATTATTAGATTAGTCAGAATTGGTTTAGATTTATATCTTAGATTTGAAGTTTAATAATTATAAATGTTAATAGTAACTTGATTAAGAATTTGAATGTTTTAATAGATTTTAAGAGTTAGGTTAAGATTGGTTGGTTGATTATTAGCGGATTAAAGAAAGAAAAGGTTAAACCTAGGAAGACGTGTCGCTAAGTTTAGTTTTGATGTCTCTACCCTACAGGGAGCATGCACCCTAAGTCTAGGTTATCTAAGACTCGGTCCTTAATTTTTTGTCCTTAAATGTCACTAGAGTTGTAGGACTAAAAGATGTGTTATTTTCTGACCCTTAAGACTTTCGTACGTGTCACTAAGTTCATGGGTCTATGAATAAAAGTACTATAATAAGTAGCAATGCAGTAGAAAGAAAGAAAAGAATGAAAATTAGAAATAAAAGGAATGTAGGCATTGTAGTTATTGGGCACACTTCTGTGAAGTCAAGTGTGTCCAAAAGCAACATTTACAATGCCCTTTGCTGTTCCCACATTCCAAATAAAGCACTTGATACATTACATGACTCATTTACATGAACCATTCTCCAAACAAACTTGAAACGGCGAGGGAAGCTCAAGTTCCCAAAACTAGAACTAAAACTAGATCTCTTTCTACCCACCACATTCTTCCAAACTTACATCTTAGAAGCAAACATTAATGAAAGAGAGACAACCTATGCAAGATAAATCACTTCATCTCAAAGAGAAGGATCTAGAGAAACTTGCTAATACAAATCCAATTTACAAAAAGAAAATCCCAAACCCAAATCTAACTTATGAAAATTTTCTTTTGTTTGAAAAAGCTACACAGCACTTTATATAAGTCATCTACCCAAAATCGCATAAAACTCCACATAAATCACTTACCAAAATCTTTGACCCAAAAGACGATCAAGTGCTTCTTTACTATATTTGGAGTGGGGTTAGATTTCATACAATCTTATAAAACATTCGTAAAACTTATCACAAAATGACTCACAAAGCCTTCCAACAAGAAGAAATACGGGAGATACGATTTTTTTAGCATAAAACAAATCACGATATATTTTTTATAAAAAAAAGCCATAGCTCTTTCAAACATAAGATACATCAAAAACTATTCTCAACACAAACAAATCATATCTTTCAAATATAAAGCAAAACCATCCATCTTTCGAATATGAGACAACTTACAAAAATTTTCACATAAAGCAAATCATAAGATTTTCGCATAGAGTAAATCATGAAGTCCTTTTTTATTTCAAAGCACAGGTAGTGAAAGAAGTAGTAGAAAGAAAAAAATTTCAAATAACTACACCTCTACTCATGTAAAGAGATACTTTCATGTAACTACTACTCTCCAAACAAACATATAGCATAAGATAGAGCAATAACATTTCTTTAACTTTCCAAGTAACTAGTGCAATGTAAGAAGATGCTTTCAAAAGGGGACAAATAAAATTTTGAACATGTATCAAACCTCCCCTTTATACTCTCACCAATGCTATGATAGTGAAACTATGCTTATTTAAAAAAAAAAAAAAAAAAAAAAAAAAAAAAAAAGATATCATATTCCTTAAGCCAAGTGACAAAACCATGCACCCAACATTGGCTCTACCAGACACATCTATCCTTCAGCAAGATCAAGTCTCCAACAGTTCACAAGACACTTCAAATGACCATTCATTCTACCTCATGAGAAGAGATGTTACATCGTTCTTCTTCCCAATACAAGCCACAATCATAAAATATCGCGATATAATATTCCCCCAAATATTCATGAAAACCCTCCAACCACAAGACAACTTATGAGATATTCCCAAATAAAGTGAATCACATGGTTTTCCAACATAAAATAAGTTATAAAAGCTTTCCAAAGCAACTCATAAAGATATAAAGAAATCCAAACCCTTATCCAACTCCACAAGCATAGTTATGTATACCAACCTTCACTAATCATGGTCCAACAACAAATGCCCAAAATGATTATAACTATCAATGTGCTCGTTCATTAAAAGGAATCATAAAAATCTAATATACTTTCTTTAAGAAATGTTATCCAAAGATAGTACGAACTACTTCTCAAGCAAGATGCTTATAGAATTTCTCATACAATCTCGAGTCTTGAAGAATTTAACTCCAATGCAACAAAATCATATTTGGGTACATGCAAAATTCATATTTGGAACAAACAAGAATTCTCCAACTCTTTCTCAAAGCTCTAGAAAAAGCCATCCCATAAGAAGAACGTATAATCCCCACGTTGATTCAAACCAAACTTGTAAGTTTCATCCCAAAAGAATCCAAGAAATCTTGAAACTACCTCCAAATTTTCTTCCAAAAAACACTTATGGAATTCACCAAAAGAGAAAAGTTTTATAGCATCATTGTACCAAATTCGTAAATGCACCTTTCATACGAAACATGAACTCTACAAAGTTCATTTCATAAGAGCAAATCGCAAATCGGATGGCACAGGCATGTAAGTGATCTCAAACTAGCCTTCGCTTCTTTATGGAAGAATCACAATCATAAAAGCATGGGGTTATAGATCTCGTATAAATATCTGATACCAACAAAGCCATGAAAGTTCAAAATATTTATCTCCAAATTTATCACTAGAATCAAGCATTAGCAAGGCTCAAATAAATCGATTAAAGGGAAATCTCTCAAATTTTTTTATGAGATTCCAAACAAGCTACCCAATATAAAGCATGTATCGTTGTATTGGCTCGAAACAAACTCACAAACATCTCCTAGTGTCACTTCATCGAACAACTAACATGCATGATTCGAATAATGAAATACATGAATAATAGCTTAGATTTGATACCAAACAATTAAATAATCTTACGAAACGAGATGCAGGTATACATGCCAATCATCCCCAAATACCCAAAGCTTCCATCTATATGTAAAGTATGCACCTACCCAACATCACGTTCCAACACAACTTCATCAAGATCAGTGGAGAAAGAAAGGAGCAACATACTTTCTTGCCAAGACTCTAAAGAGGACTCTTGCATAATCACTCAACTTTGTATGCATGAATATGAATGAAATTTCAAAGCATGAGATTTATGAAATTTTTTTTTTAATCATAATTGCCAACCCAATTTTCACATGAAGTTAAAAGAGAGAAGAAAATCTGGATTTAGATATGAGATCAACTATGAGTTTATCTTAACTAATCATAAATTACGAGAATGCGCAAATATTTTCAACAAGTGTTATTCACAAAATTCGATATCTCATTTTGATGAAGAATAACCCTACCATCTCATAGCAAAGCTCAAAAGTGATTCTAATAACTTATTTGAAAGTCCATTTATTGCAGGTATTGTATCACAATCAATGATAAAGAGAACTGTAAATCGGTATTGGCAAAAATATTCATTCATATTTTCACCGTTTTAAAGAGGAAACATGCCTTTCTTAGTTTGCTATCAAAAATACTTTGGCCACTATACGAAAGAAACAACCCAAATGAGTCACTCATAAATGATGGTTGGAGCTTTCTCAAATGAACGAATCATATAGACTCATAAAAGTGCTTTAGTAGAGATGAAATCATGCTTATTCAACATAAGAAAAGGTATCATTTCTTAGTAAACATTTACACAAGTGCCTCCAGTATATATTTTCTTCAAAGAAATGCCACAGCTTCTATACTTCTCCACACAGAACAGAATCTAACCATGGCACTTAAAGGGCAAATAATCATTTGGGCATGCATATATATATGTACTCATACATATCCGGCATTGAAACTTTGCACGAATGATATCCAACAAAGGAAGTAATAGAAGAAAAGCATCACCACTCTCTTCTAATGGCATTTCAACCAACACTTGATATGCAACATTAGAAGGTTAAGTTTGTTGACCTCGTTTTTAGCTTAACTTTTTCCTCGAACGTATTTGATCGTGTTGATCGAGCCTCGTCGAGCCCGATTCGGTTCGAATTAATATTAATTTGATTTCGATTTATTTTATCCTATTTTATTGAATTAATTTTGGTCGAGTCGAGGTGAGCTCGAGTTGACCCGGATCGAACCAGACTTGACTCAATTTTGCACCTGATTTCAGTCCCTTGAGTCTAGCTAGGTCTTAATCAAAATTTGATTGAATTTCCAAACCGGTTTGAATCCCACCGTTGGATCAAAGAATTTGATCGGACGGCTCCGATCTACCCTCTCCCTTGGCGCCCTAAGTGAGACAAAAGCATCCCGCTCCCTCTCACTCTCGGTTGGGACCAGACAAGAGGAGGCGGCAGGAGCTCTCTTGCTCTCCCCACACACCCGATCACTGACGACGCTCGCCTCTCTCTCCAGAGGCTCTCTGCATTCGCATGAGCGGAAGCCTCCCGCTTCCTCTTCCTCTATCGCGTGAGCCAAGGGAGGACCGAACTTGACGGAAGCTCCCCGATCCCTCCATTTGCACGACCCCAGCTAAGCCGAAGCCCCTTGGATCTTCCCCGCTCCATCTCTGCTATTCGCGAACTCTAGGAGCTCGGGAGCGATCTCTTCTTCACGCCTAGACAAGAGACTGAGATTCTTCCTCTCGGTCTGCCTCCTGGGTTCGCGAGGCCAGACCCAACGCCCGGACCGACCTTGGTCTCCCGTCCGACTCCACCTTCGGAACCGAAGCCCGACGCCAGTCTGAGCTCTTCTCCCTCTCGGCTCCACTCCTTAGTTCGCAAAAGCCAGTTTGAACCCGGCGTCGTTCTACCCTAGCCACCGGCTCCTCCTCCTCTTGCAAGCAAGTAATTTCTTCTTCTTTCCCTTTCTCTTATTTCCCTTTCCTTCTCTTTACTTGCTTCATCTTCTTCTTTCTTCTTTGAGAAAGTATAGCAACAAAGGGATGAGGGCTATGAATGATGGATTTATTTGGTAGAATTATATCTTAAAAAAAAAAAAAAAATCAGATCTACGCTTTTTTTAGATAGTTTTATGAGATGTGCATGAGACTTATACATTGATCTATATAGACTTGTATATCTTGAATTGAGGTTTCTCTTACAGAACTTGTGTTTACTCATGATTAACTTACCTAAAATCTCATGGGTAGATGTTGAGGTGTTATGAGAAGTTATGTTTGTTATTACCAAAGGAATGCCTCAGTATTCGAAATGATAGTTGCTTGCAGCTGTCCGTCTTTACAGTTGGCATTTCTTTCTTGAGAATATGACTCATAGAGCTTGAGCCGATTTTATATTTCTTTTCCCTGGACATTTGTTCAAAGTTGATATGGTTCTTTGTCTTCTTGAGGCTCCAGGTATGAGCATATTTTTCTCATTTGGTATGCAGAAAGTGATATATATAACGTATGGGCTATTGTGGCTAATTTTCACTTTCTGGATGTTTGACATTGCTAAACTTTCTCTGTGATTACCAAGGTTAGTCTATGATTTCATATGTTCAATAAAAAAATATATATCTATCTTAATGATTGGAGGGGTGATAGGCTCATTTAGTGGATCCTCTTTATTAATATTCTTTCTCTTAACATGGATTTTAAATAAAGTTTCAACATCTTCATATTGTCATTGAGATGTATTGTTGGTTGCAAAATCTTGGAAAATGTTACATGTTTTGTATCAAAACAAGTTTATGAATTTGAGCTAAAACCTTTCTTAGAATTGTTGATAGCGTGTAGCATGAGAGGTAAAATTTGTTGGAAGAACTCTAAAGTTTCCTTTATGCGCCGGAAAAGGGCTTTGGTCAATTATATGTTGAGAATATTTATGATTTGTTCTATGTTGGAAAATCTTTTGTATTAGAGAGTTTCAAAGTCTACTTTGTGATTGGAGAACTTTACGACGTTTCGATGTATTATGAAATTTCATGAATTTTTTTTGGAAAGAACAGTTTGCAAATCATTAATTTATTTCAATATGTTGAGCATCTAAATAAGTTCATCATATTCCATGGGCTGTTTCTTTGGACCTTGTTCTATATGGATTACAACATGATTGGTATTTTCTCTAAATTTGTGAAATTTCGTTGGCCCTCGGACCTCCATACTTGTTGATTCGAAGGAGATATTTCTTAATTATTTGAGAAAGCTTGATGAGAGTCACTTTTGAGTGTATTATGAATTTAGCAAACAATGTGCCTGTTCATGTTTGATTATGAAATTAATTTAATTAATAAAGGCATGGGACGATTCTTACTGCACTAAGTAGTGAAAGATAACTCTCAATTTTGGATGTAAAATGTGTATTGAACTTATTCATGGGCTGTCAATGTTTGTTAGTAAAGTGCAATCGGTAAGTGTTAGAGTGGTCCTTATTATTTCTTTTATAAAATCGGAATAATGAAAGATAGAGAGGCCTTTATTCATCTTTCCCTTTGTCAAATAAAAATGAAGAAACGTGTAAATGAATTTTGACATCATTCATTTTCTCGAAGTGAAGTTGTAGATCGTTGAAACACTTAAGGAAGAATAGGAAATGCTATGAATCTTTGAAGATTTTCAACAAAGTTTATTAAGACGCATGCTAGATTTGATTGTGAAGATTACGATGTTTGTTTATTCTCAAAGAATGATATCTTATTTCATGAATTATGTCAAAACAGAGATATTTTGTTATTCAAACTTGTGCTACTTGTATAACTCTCAACATCTTATAAAGGGTATTCAGTTAAAACAGTTATACAATTCCATAAAGTTTGGGGAAAGATCAAATGACTAAAAGGCTTATTTCTTGCATCTTACCAAACAATTTTCTAGTGGGTATACAAAAACATACTTGGTTGACTTCTAAGCGATAGCTTCTTGTTTTTAAAATGGTGATTCATTTCTTTTACATAAAATATGCTTGCATTATTTGCATTAACGATTTCAAGAGAATATTAGTATCTTTTCTTCTCTCCAATAACTCTTGATTATAAAAGATTTTGATTTTGATGTATATAAAGTGCATTGTTGGTAGATTCACAAGAGATCCACAAGTTTCTTATTTTCTTTTTGGAGAAATGTTTGAGGGCATTGTGTTTGTTCATGTATCTTTGATATCAAGTTACGAGCATTCTTGAGTTTAGCATAATGTAATTTGTAGTGAAAAGGTGATGGTTTCTTCACTTGTTAAAAGACTTTATGAATTACTCTGTAACTAGAGAGTTTTCTTGAGTTGTACTTATCGAAAAAAAAAGTTTTGTGAATGCTTTATGGCGAAAGTTCTCTTGTGAAGTTTTCTCGTTTAAAAGTTTTGTAGTTTAACCCCACTCCAAATATAATAAAGAATGCACTTGATTGTCTTTTGGGTTAAAGATTTTGGTAAGTGATTTATGTGGAGTTTTATGCGATTTTGGGTAGATGATTTATATAAAGTGTTATGTAGCTTTTTCAAACAAAAAAATTTCATAAGTTAAATTTGAGTTTAATAACTTTTGAAGAGTGGATTTGTATTGGTGGATTCTTTAGACCTTTCTTTTTTTTTTTGGGATGAAATGTTATATATTGTCTAAATTTTGTCTCTTTCATTAATGCTTGCTTCTAGATATAGAATTGGAAGAATGTGATAGATATAGAGTTTGGAAGAGTGTGATCGATAGAAAGAGATTTTTTTTTTTTTTTTTGTTCTAGTTTTGGGAACTTGAGTTTCCCTTGTTGCTTTGAGTTCGGTAAGAAATAGTTTGTGTAGTCGAGTCGAGTCCGTATCAAGTGCTTTATTTGGGTTGTGGGGATAGCAAAGGGCATTGTAAATGTTGCTTTAGGGTACACTTGACTTCACAGAAGTGTGCCCAATAACAACAATGCCTACATCCCTTTTATTTCTGATTTTCATTCTTTTTCTTTCTACCGCTTTGCTATAGATTCTTAAGTTTAGCGATGCATGTACGAGAATCCTAAGGATTAGAAAACAACCCCACTCTTAGTCCCACAACTTTAGTGACATCTAAGGACAAAAATTAAGGATCGGGTCTTAGAAAATATAGACTTAGGGTGCATGCTCCTTATAGGATAGAGACATTAAAATAAAAACTTAGTGACACGTCTTCCTAGGTTCTAGTTTTCTTAATCCACTAATAATCAACCAACCAATCTTAATATAATTCTTAAAATTTATTAAAAAATACTTAATCAACTTATAATTAACATTTATAATTGTTGAATTTTAAATCTAAAACATATATCTAAATCAAATCTAACTAATCTAATAATAAACCCCTAACCAATCTAAAGTTTAAAAGCTGTAGACAAAAATTAGGAGATTAAATATGAAACTAAATTTCTTAGGATAAAAGACTTCTAAAGATTAAACTTAGAATCTTTTTTTTTTTAAAATCAGTCAACAAACCCCTTAATATATAAACAATCACTCCAAAGATGAAGTTTATTGGATGGACTACTCCGAGCTGCGGGGCTAAGTGTCCTAAGGAGGCCTGGTTCCTCGAGCATGGTGGCACAACGCCACGAATGGATTTGATGGAGTGGCAAAACTTTTAAACTTAATTGATTATTAGTAATTTGAATCAAATATCAATCCATAATAAATTATCTAATCCATCTTTTCTTTTAATTTACAACCAATTAAAATAATTCAATCAAATCCTAAAAGAAAAATCTCTAAAATCAATCCTAAAATACTAATATTTAGACTTAAATCAAAATCCTCCTTCTGCCCTGCAACAAATCAAGTGAAAGCAATCATAATTAAACTTCCCTACATAGGACCCATCCAAAACTACACAACATACACAAACTTAGATTGATTTGCTAGGACACGACTACTAGCTTTAGGTTAGGCCAATGTCTTTCTTTTGTTGTTTAGTATTTACTACATGCACATATTATATTAAATGCAATGCTTAAATTTCCTGTCAATTATATTATTTCATTTACCTGCATTTCTTTTCTGAACAGCATCTACGCTCATATATCTATTTTTCTGTTATTTTATTTGCGAGGTACATCGGAGCTCAATGATCAAGGATCAAGCGACATCACTTGCTTATAAGCTTTTAAGTGGCAGCGCCACATACAGTCAGGTATAATTTCTGCAGCTTGCAAAAATAAATCTTTAATTATGTATCGAAACTGCTACACATCACACACTACTTGTTAATAGGTATTCTAGCATGTTTAGGTAGCCAGCCTTAGGATAGTTCACTGACGAAGCTTTGACCTATATAGGTCAAAGCTTGCCCCCTTCTGTGAGCCCTAGAGACCATTAGGGTCACTTAGGCCTGTAGAGTAGGCCACCTATTATGCCGGTTGGCATCGTTGTTTTCCCATACGAAGTGGGCACCGTGGTTTTTCTGCTAGGATTTTGGCCTTCTGGTTTTGGGTACGATACCCTCCCTTTTTTTTTCTTTTTTTTCTGTGAGCCTTAGAGACCATTAGGGTCATTTAGGCCTGTAGAGTAGGCCACCTACTTATGCCATTGGGCATCGCTGTTTTCCCACACGAAGTGGGCATGACTATGATGATTTTCTGTGCGGGTACCTTGCCTGGAGGGTACCCTTAGGGTGTGTTCATTTATTTTTTTTTCTGTACTCTGAATGTCATGCATGCATTCGTTTTTACACACTTTACCTCACATTATGCTTCACTTACATGCATGCATCACATCAATAGATCTAGTGATATTTTATATCTGTTTCATGCATCATACATTACGCTAGGCACATTCTTTTGCATATCATAGAGTCCCTGATTGAAATCTTTTAAACTACGAATCCTTGATTTCCTAGGGTAGAGCCTTCCTATCTCGTATACATATAGGGCGATTGATTGTGTTTAGGATGTTAGCTGGCAGCTCACTCCAGGCAAGCATAAGCCCAGGTTGTACACCCCTCAGTGTGTCTTTTCACTTCTGGTGTGTTTTGAGTCTGTCGTTTTCTCTTAGGGTAGTAATCCAACCTTTGATCTTCTAAACTCAAAATTTTAATCATATCTTTATCCATTCAAAAATGTCTAATCATCACTAAGGGTAAATAGAAGAGACTATTTGGAGTAGAATTTAGGAACTTTATCTGTGCACCAAATCAAGAAGTGAATAATCCAACATCCTTAATCGAGAGTTTTCTTAGATCAAGGTCTAAGATGTAATTAACTACGGGGGCTTGCGCCCGTAGGAAACCGATCCCCATAATCAAATAAACCCTATTCGATGCTGATGTATCGAATAGGGGAAATCTCGTGAACTTTAGGGTTATAGATATTATTATCCATCGAGGTTGGTAGGTTAAAGCCGCTATCCTCCATGGCTAATCGTATCTATAACTCCATCTGCTCTTCCATCGGCCTGCTTGTGCTGAGTGCAAAGGTTTACGACCATTTTGTCCTACGGGATAGTGTGATCGTACCCTTTGCATTCGAACCACACGAGTAGAATCCTTTCGGAGACCCACAGATTTCTGGCGACCACGGTGGGACAGGTTTCTCTCTCCATCTTTGGATGTTGTATTATTCATTTCTGTAGGTAATCCTAGTTTGGTGCCTAGTTTGAGTTCCTCCGTTCTACTCCACTCTCTTCTCTTAATCCTTAGTGAGAGTTAGACATTTTTAATGTATAAAGATTTAATTAAGATTTTGAGTTTATTAGATCTTTGTTTTTTTTAATTATCCAGATCAAATCCAGATCAATTTATTTCAAGTCATCTTGTTCAAGTCAAAATTTCAATTCCAAACAATTTCTAGTCAAATTGCTTTTAGACTGGATCATGATCTCTATCATTTCAAACTTAAATCTTTATTCCATTTTTGGTGTTATGATTCATTCATTTGGTGGAAAGTCCACTTTCCATCATGTCCCTATTCTGAACTCTTTTAGACTAGATCTTGATTCATATCAGTCCAAATTAAAATCTAAATGTTATTTTCAATGGGAGGGTCCTTAAAATTGACACGTGTGAAATTTCTAAAAGAAAATTTAATTTGAGAAAAGTTGGAGAGTTTTAAATATAATACAGACTTTTGAGAGAATTTTCTTTAGAGAGTAATTGACTTATTTTTCTTAATGAAAATTTTACCTCTCTTTTATTTAAAATATGAAGTAAGTGTTGGTTGACCCATCTAAACACTTAAAGAAGAATATTCATGATGATTCATAAAAAAAGAGTATGTTCTCTCCCTCGATCCCTTGTGTGGGATGACCTTATTTTTGAACTAAAATCTTTGACAAATTGGAATTGGGCTTAGAAATGAAAATTTTCTCTATTAGCTTGCAAATTTTCTATCTCATAGGTATTCTTTGCATACATATGAATCTACTTAATAATTTTCTCAATCAAGTGGTTCATTTTATCATAGGATCGAGTTTGTTTTGTGAATTTTTCTTCCTTATATAAGAGAGTGAGTTTTCTTCTCTTATGTTTGGAAGATAATTCTACAACTGAGAAATCTTCTTTTAGAGATTGAGAAAGGAAGCCAATTACAAGAAAAAAAAAAAAGAAATGCGCAATGTTCGCCAAAATTGTTGAAAAGGTCACAAAGTGACCCAAAAAAAATGAAAGATGCACAAAGTGTATCAAAATGAAAAGATGCGCAAAGTGCGCCAAAAGAAAGAGAGGCGCAATGTTCGCCAAAGTTTTTTTTTAAATGGGCACAAAGTGGACCCAAAATGAATAAGTAAATGGCTCCCATTTCTTGGAAATCTCTAAATCTCAGAAAACTCATGTGTCCTTTGATGTTCTTGATACTTGAGTTTGAAAATGATGACTTCGGATTCACTATTATGCAATAATATTCTATTAGATATGAAGGTATTTTCATGCAAGAAGATTGAGAAAATTCAATTTCTCCTTCTAATTTAGATCTTTTTGAATTAGATTTCAATTCAAAAAATACATATAAGGGAGAGAGCCCAGTTTAGCTTGTAGGGAGCTTAACTTGGGTTAGCAAGTTTTCAAATCCCTAACCTTTTTGGGTTTAGATGGAGTCAACCAATTTCTTATTGAAATTTTAAATTTGGTTCCTTATGTCATTTTGATTGGGCCAAAATAATCAAGAGGTAAATCCTTTATTTTGAAAAATAATACTCTTATTCTTTGATAACATTTTCCCTCTTTGAAAAAATTATGTGAATCAAACTTTTCTCAAATTAATTGGTGAGTGTTTAACATTTTTTTTTTAGTGGCTCAACTATCGAGTATGTTTAAACACTTATCTTCTTCTCTTAAAAATTCATGCATGAAAATTTTTGGACCCCTACATTTAATTATAAATCACTCTTGAGGATTGATATGATATTCCTTTGATTGCACTCTCATTTTTCTTTGGAGTCTTGATTGTTTTGAGCTATTATTGTCTTGCTTAGAAATAACCGTTTGGCGTGCATTTCTCTGTTGATATCTTTATGCCGTCATCACTTGTTTGGGAGCCACTCTCCCATTCAAGTAGTTTGTTTTGTTCACTTGTTTGGGAGCCACTCTCCCATTCAAGTAGTTTGTTTTGTTCACTTGTTTGGGGGTCACCCTCCCATTCAAAGTTCTGGTTTTGTTCACCTGCTCGGGAGCCACTCTCCCATTCAGGTCGTTGTTTTTGTGCTTGCTTGCTTGGGAGCCACTCTCCCATTTAAGCTATTGATTTTGTCTACCTTCTTGGGAGCCACTATCCCATGTAGGGTGTCGTTTCTGTTCACTTGTTTGGGAGCTACTCTCTCATTCAAGTTGTTGTTTTGCTCACTTGTTTGAGAATCACTATCCCACTCAAGTTGTAGTCTTTGTTCACTTGTTTGGGAGCCACTTTCCCATTCAAGTTGTTATTTTGTTCACTTGTTTGGGAGCCTCTCCCATTCATGTTCTGATTTCATTTCTTAGTCGGGTTCATCCCCTTGGATCTTTCTACATGTGATTGTTCTGTCATGTTCCTCCTCATATTGATATCTTGATGACTTTACCTTGATTTGCATAAGAGTATTCATCTTCATTCTATGTCGTTCTTTCTCCACGGACAGACCCGTAGGAGAGATTTCTCATTTGATGTTTCTGGTGGATTTCTTTGTTCAAGAGACCCCCTTTTGCCGCTTCACTTCTTTTTCGCTCTTTGTTCCGCCGTTTCGAATATGGTCAGGCGAACATTGAGTAATCCTCATTCACCGTTTCGAATATGGTCAGGTGGATGTTGGATTCTTTTTCTTCTTTTGCCCTGCTGTTGCGATTGTGGTCAGGCAGGCATTAGACCTCTTTGGGAAGCTCTTTATTCACTGTTTCGATCTGGTCAGGTGGATATTGAGCTGTTCTCATTCGCTGTTGCGATCTGGTCAGGCGAATGTGAACTCCCCTTTCTTGTTGAGAGAGCCCGACAGAGTCCCTGGAAGGCATTCCTCACCACTCTTCCTTCTTTTGTCCCACCGTTGCGATTTTGGTCAGGTGGACATTAGACTTTCGGGAGGGCTCATTATTCGCTGTTGCGAATATGGTCAGGTGGATCTTGAGCCATTTTCATTCGCTGTTGCGATCTGGTCAGGCGAATGTGAACTCCCCTTTCTTGTTGAGAGAGCCCGACAGAGTCCCTGGGAGGCATTCCTCACTACTCTTCCTTCTTTTGTCCCACCGTTGCGATTTTGGTCAGGTGGACATTAGACTTTCGGGAGGGCTCATTATTCGCTGTTGCGAATATGGTCAGGTGGATCTTGAGCCATTCTCATTCGCTGTTGCGATCTGGTCAGGCGAATGTGAACTCCCTTTCTTGTTGAGAGAGCCCGACAGAGTCCCTGGGAGGCATTCCTCACTACTCTTTTCTCTTTTGTCCCACCGTTGCGATTTTGGTCAGGTGGACGTTAGACTTTCGGGAGGGCTCATTATTCGCTGTTGCGAATATGGTCAGGTGGATTTTGAGCCATTCTCATTCGCTGTTGCGATCTGGTCGGGCGAATGTGAACTCCCCTTCCTGGTCGAGAGAGCCCGACAGAGTCCCTGGGAGGCATTCCTCACTACTCTTTCTTCTTTTGTCCCACCGTTGCGAATATGGTCAGGTGGACATTAGACTTTTCTTCGACCCTTTGTTTTACCGTTTCGATCTGGTCAGGTAAACATTGGGTCATCCTCATCTGCCGTTGCGAATATGGTCAGGTGGATGTTGGATCACTTTTTTTTTCCTTCTGTTCTGCTGTTTCGATCTGGTCAGGCAGACAGTCGTTAAACCAATCGCTATCAAATCAAATCAATACGGTCTAATCAATACTATTTATTCAATGAAATCAAACGAGGAAAGCAGTACGATAAATCTCAATTTAGTCTAACAATGAATCCATGCAGCAGTCAATACGGTGCAGAAACAGTAACAACAGTGAATCTCAAGATCAATAAATCCATAGGCAGTAGTAACAATAAATCTATAAGCAGAAATCAATGAATCTATAGGCAACAGTGTCAATAATTCTATACTATTCATGTCCATGCTATCAATACAATATATATATCCATCCATTTCTATATCAATGCTCAATGTCGATGCACAGCAATCAATCAGTGAAATCAATGAAATCGTACGATCTAGTAAATCCAATCAAAGTCGATAAAGCAGGAATCTATAAAACAATGAATCCATAAATCAATACAGTAAACATGCAATTCAATACTATATACTGGACAAGTATAATCAACTGGCTATGTTGCTGTTGTAGAATCCATATTGCTGTTGTAGATATCAATACATTGGTTCTATCAATAAGAGTCGTCACTCTTTTCGCCCGTCGGCATTTCTATAAAAACTCCTTATGACTCCCAATCGTTATATCAATGATCAATGGTTTAAAGGAAAGCCCGTCGGCCCACCATCCTGTACAGGTCAATATCAATCTTCAACCAATGTTCAACCAGGTTATACGTGTGTTCCAGTATCAATAATCAATCAATAATCAGTTCAATAATCAATATTAAAGCAATCTATAGCAATTATATCAATAATCATAAGCATATCAATCTAATCTATCAATTTCGGGAAAATCAGAAATCGTACGAAAATCGGGCAGAGTAACGACAGTCGGTCAAATTTATACAAAAATCCTGCAAAAAGACACAAGTTCCAAATTCTTCCAAATTACAGTAGAACATTCACGACATCAATATAAGACTTTTATTCTATAGAATCCAAATCAAATCACGTCCTGATATTTTTCTATTCAATTAAAATCGCGTAGAATCAATTTCGACCGGTAAAATCATCGCAGAAAATACTCAAATCGTGTACAATATTCATATCTATAACATACTAAAAGTTGTGCGGTGAAAGTCGTGTCAATACAAAATCAGGTCAAAAGTTCGACTACGAAAAAACAAAAACAGTGCACAACTCGATCAAAATACAAAATCTTCAAAAAACAGAAATAGGGTTCGGAGTCCTTACTGCGAGACAAACAAATCTTCTAACAGCGTCGTCGGACGAAAAGCGCTCCGTGGCCTCCAAAACCAAGCTTCCTTCTTCTCTTCCTTCTCTTTCTCTCTCTTGCCTTTTCTCTCTCTCCAAAAAATGAATCCAAAATATCTAAAATCCGATATTTATTAACACTGATCGTCCTGGACGATCCAAATTTCGTCCTGGTACGATGGGTTATCTGGACAAATTTCGTACAGACGAAATCCAAATTCGTCCCGGGCGACGTGCTCTCTGGACAGATTTCGTACAGACGGATCGTCCCGACTGCTCCAGGTTCGTACAGACGAAAATGGCAGATTTCTTCACAAATTTCTTCAGTTCGTCCAGTACTAAATCCAGTTCGTACAGACGAACTGCACTAAAAAAAATCAGCTTTTTGAAGGGTTTTACAATCTACCCACCTAAAAAAAAATGTCGTCCTCGACATTTCTCTTAAGGGATCGAATGCAAAATCGATACAAAGCAAATCCGTCCAATCAAAACTCAAATCCAAATCAAATCAAATCAATCACAATCAATCAGTGAAATCAATGAAATCGTACGATCTAGTAAATCCAATCAAAGTCGATAAAGCAGGAATCTATAAAACAATGAATCCATAAATCAATACAGTAAACATGCAATTCAATACTATATACTGGACAAGTATAATCAACTGGCTATGTTGCTGTTGTAGAATCCATATTGCTGTTGTAGATATCAATACATTGGTTCTATCAATAAGAGTCGTCACTCTTTTTCGCCCGTCGGCATTTCTATATAAACTCCTTATGACTCCCAATCGTTATATCAATGATCAATGGTTTAAAGGAAAGCCCGTCGGCCCCACCATCCTGTACAGGTCAATATCAATCTTCAACCAATGTTCAACCAGGTTATACGTGTGTTCCAGTATCAATAATCAATCAATAATCAGTTCAATAATCAATATTAAAGCAATCTATAGCAATTATATCAATAATCATAAGCATATCAATCTAATCTCTATCAATTTCGGGAAAATCAGAAATCGTACGAAAAATCGGCAGAGTAACGACAGTCGGTCAAATTTATACAAAAATCCTGCAAAAAGACACAAGTTCCAAATTCTTCCAAATTACAGTAGAACATTCACGACATCAATATAAGACTTTTATTCTATAGAATCCAAATCAAATCACGTCCTGATATTTTTCTATTCAATTAAAATCGCGTAGAATCAATTTCGACCGGTAAAATCATCGCAGAAAATACTCAAATCGTGTACAATATTCATATCTATAACATACTAAAAGTTTGTGGGTGAAAGTCGTGTCAATACAAAATCAGGTCAAAAGTTCGACTACGAAAACACAAAACAGTGCACAACTCGATCAAAATACAAAATCTTCAAAAACAGAAATAGGGTTCGGAGTCCTTACTGCGAGACAAACAAATCTTCTAACAGCGTCGTCGGACGAAAAGCGCTCCGTGGCCTCCAAAACCAAGCTTCCTTCTTCTCTTCCTTCTCTTTCTCTCTCTTGCCTTTTCTCTCTCTCCAAAATGAATCCAAAATATCTAAAATCCGATATTTATTAACACTGATCGTCCTGGACGATCCAAATTTCGTCCTGGTACGATGGGTTATCTGGATAAATTTCGTACAGACGAAATCCAAATTCGTCCCGGGCGACGTGCTCTCTGGACAGATTTCGTACAGACGGATCGTCCCGACTGCTCCAGGTTCGTACAGACGAAAATGGCAGATTTCTTCACAAATTTCTTCAGTTCGTCCAGTACTAAATCCAGTTCGTACAGACGAACTGCACTAAAAAAAATCAGCTTTTTGAAGGGTTTTACAAGGTGAATGTGGGATGTTTCTCTTTTTCCTTCTGTTCTGCTGTTTCGATCTGGTCAGGCAGACAGTCGTTTTCTTACTCTACTCTTGTTCACTGTTTCGATCTGGTCAGGTGAACACTGAGTTTTCCCCATTCACTATTTCGATCTGGTCAGGTGAATGTGGGATGTTTCTCTTTTTCCTTCTGTTCTGCTGTTTCGATCTGGTCAGGCAGACAGTCGTTTTCTTACTCTACTCTTGTTCACTGTCTCGATCTGGTCAGGTGAACACTGAGTTTTCCCCATTCACTGTTTCGATCTGGTCAGGTGAATGTGGGATGTTTCTCTTTTTCCTTCTGTTCTGCTGTTTCGATCTGGTCAGGCAGACAGTCGTTTTCTTACTCTACTCTTGTTCACTGTTTCGATCTGGTCAGGTGAACACTGAGTTTTCCCCATTCACTGTTTCGATCTGGTCAGGTGAATGTGGGATGTTTTTCTTTTTCCTTCTGTTCTGCTGTTTCGATCTGGTCAGGCAGACAGTCGTTTTTTTACTCTACTCTTGTTCACTGTTTCGATCTGGTCAGGTGAACACTGAGTTTTCCCCATTCACTGTTTCGATCTGGTCAGGTGAATGTGGGACGTTTCTCTTTTTCCTTCTGTTCTGCTGTTTCGATCTGGTCAAGCAGATAGTTGGCTCTTTCCTTTCCTTATTCTTTAATCACTGTTTCGAATATGGTCAAGTGAGTCTTGAGTTTTCTCCTTTCACTGTTTCGATATGGTCAGGTGGATGTGAGACCCTTTTTTTTTCCTCTCTATTCTGCTGTTGCGATGTGGTCAGACAGATAGCTGTTTTCCTTATCTTTGATTATTCTTCATTACCTCCTTATGATTATTACTCTTTGCTATTTGCTATAATTTTCAAGTGATTGTTGAGTCTTCCTCGGTTCTTTATGAATTTGTTTCAATTCTGCTCATGTGAGCATAGTATCTCTACCCCTTCTATTCTGCTGTTGTGATTAGGCAGATAGTTGAGCTTCCTTTCTTGGCTCTTTCTCACTATAGTCAAGTGAGTATTGAGTCTCTTTCGTTCACTATTTTGATTTGGTTAGACGAATGTCAGGTTTCTTTCTTTCTTCTGTTCCACCATGCCTGCACGATTGTATGATTGTCACATTATTGAGTGATTGATTGGGCGCATGTCATTGCATGATTGATTGATGTTGAAATAGTCATTGCATTTTGGACGGCTCATTTGCATAATTGAGTGATTTTTGCTTGGTTGAGTTTGTTGTATGATCATGTAGCCATTGCATCGCTAGATGATAGTTGCATTGTTGTGTGATCATAATAAAGATTGCTTGATTACTATGTAGGTGCATGACCATTGCATAGTTATATGATTGTTAATGACTATTTTGCTTATTATTATGTGGTTTGATATGTTGATTATTGTATATTCATCGCATGACTATGTGATTATTATACGATTGCATGATTGCATGATTATATGATTGATGTATGATTGCATGAGCATTGTGTGATTGTGTGATCATAACATGGTGGGACACTTATTGCATAATTTGCGTGATTGTATGCTTCTTAATTCTCATTAGTTGTTCGTAGGATTGCATCTTCCTAGTGAGTCTTCTTAGTTGATCATAGGATTTCATCTTCTTAGCGAGTCTTTCTATTTTGATCGTAGGATTGCATTTTCCTAGCGAGTATCTTTAGTTGATCGTAGAATTGCATCTTCTTGATGAATCTCGTTCGTGGTTGTACCTCCTAGAGATAAGGAGGTCAACTCCAACACGTACGGCTTACCCATTGTTCACCACACCTGTTGGGGTGGAGTTTGTTGACCTCGTTTTTAGCTTAACTTTTTCCTCGAACGTATTTGATCGTGTTGATCGAGCCTCGTCGAGCCCGATTCGGTTCGAATTAATATTAATTTGATTTCGATTTATTTTATCCTATTTTATTGAATTAATTTTGGTCGAGTCGAGGTGAGCTCGAGTTGACCCGGATCGAACCAGACTTGACTCAATTTTGCACCTGATTTCAGTCCCTTGAGTCTAGCTAGGTCTTAATCAAAATTTGATTGAATTTCCAAACCGGTTTGAATCCCACCGTTGGATCAAAGAATTTGATCGGACGGCTCCGATCTACCCTCTCCCTTGGCGCCCTAAGTGAGACAAAAGCATCCCGCTCCCTCTCACTCTCGGTTGGGACCAGACAAGAGGAGGCGGCATGAGCTCTCTTGCTCTCCCACACACCCGATCACTGACGCCGCTCTCCCTCTCTCCAGAGGCTCTCTGCATTCGCATGAGCGGAAGCCTCCCGCTTCCTCTTCCTCTATCGCGTGAGCCAAGGGAGGACCGAACTTGACGGAAGCTCCCCGATCCCTCCATTTGCACGACCCCAGCTAAGCCGAAGCCCCTTGGATCTTCCCCGCTCCATCTCTGCTATTCGCGAACTCTAGGAGCTCGGGAGCGATCTCTTCTTCACGCCTAGACAAGAGACTGAGATTCTTCCTCTCGGTCTGCCTCCTGGGTTCGCGAGGCCAGACCCAACGCCCGGACCGACCTTGGTCTCCCGTCCGACTCCACCTTCGGAACCGAAGCCCGACGCCAGTCTGAGCTCTTCTCCCTCTCGGCTCCACTCCTTAGTTCGCAAAAGCCAGTTTGAACCCGGCGTCGTTCTACCCTAGCCACCGGCTCCTCCTCCTCTTGCAAGCAAGTAATTTCTTCTTCTTTCCCTTTCTCTTATTTCCCTTTCCTTCTCTTTACTTGCTTCATCTTCTTCTTTCTTCTTTGAGAAAGTATAGCAACAAAGGGATGAGGGCTATGAATGATGGATTTATTTGGTAGAATTATATCTTAAAAAAAAAAAATCAGATCTACGCTTTTTTTAGATAGTTTTATGAGATGTGCATGAGACTTATACATTGATCTATATAGACTTGTATATCTTGAATTGAGGTTTCTCTTACAGAACTTGTGTTTACTCATGATTAACTTACCTAAAATCTCATGGGTAGATGTTGAGGTGTTATGAGAAGTTATGTTTGTTATTACCAAAGGAATGCCTCAGTATTCGAAATGATAGTTGCTTGCAGCTGTCCGTCTTTACAGTTGGCATTTCTTTCTTGAGAATATGACTCATAGAGCTTGAGCCGATTTTATATTTCTTTTCCCTGGACATTTGTTCAAAGTTGATATGGTTCTTTGTCTTCTTGAGGCTCCAGGTATGAGCATATTTTTCTCATTTGGTATGCAAAAAGTGATATATATAACGTATGGGCTATTGTGGCTAATTTTCACTTTCTGGATGTTTGACATTGCTAAACTTTCTCTGTGATTACCAAGGTTAGTCTATGATTTCATATGTTCAATAAAAAAATATATATCTATCTTAATGATTGGAGGGGTGATAGGCTCATTTAGTGGATCCTCTTTATTAATATTCTTTCTCTTAACATGGATTTTTAAATAAAGTTTCAACATCTTCATATTGTCATTGAGATGTATTGTTGGTTGCAAAATCTTGGAAAATGTTACATGTTTTGTATCAAAACAAGTTTATGAATTTGAGCTAAAACCTTTCTTAGAATTGTTGATAGCGTGTAGCATGAGAGGTAAAATTTGTTGGAAGAACTCTAAAGTTTCCTTTATGCCGGAAAAGGGCTTTGGTCAATTATATGTTGAGAATATTTATGATTTGTTCTATGTTGGAAAATCTTTTGTATTAGAGAGTTTCAAAGTCTACTTTGTGATTGGAGAACTTTACGACGTTTCGATGTATTATGAAATTTCATGAATTTTTTTTGGAAAGAACAGTTTGCAAATCATTAATTTATTTCAATATGTTGAGCATCTAAATAAGTTCATCATATTCCATGGGCTGTTTCTTTGGACCTTGTTCTATATGGATTACAACATGATTGGTATTTCTCTAAATTTGTGAAATTTCGTTGGCCCTCGGACCTCCATACTTGTTGATTCGAAGGAGATATTTCTTAATTATTTGAGAAAGCTTGATGAGTCACTTTTGAGTGTATTATGAATTTAGCAAACAATGTGCCTGTTCATGTTTGATTATGAAATTAATTTAATTAATAAAGGCATGGGACGATTCTTACTGCACTAAGTAGTGAAAGATAACTCTCAATTTTGGATGTAAAATGTGTATTGAACTTATTCATGGGCTGTCAATGTTTGTTAGTAAAGTGCAATCGGTAAGTGTTAGAGTGGTCCTTATTATTTCTTTTATAAAAATCGGAATAATGAAAGATAGAGAGGCCTTTATTCATCTTTCCTTTGTCAAATAAAAATGAAGAAACGTGTAAATGAATTTTGGCATCATTCATTTTCTCGAAGTGAAGTTGTAGATCGTTGAAACACTTAAGGAAGAATAGGAAATGCTATGAATCTTTGAAGATTTTCAACAAAGTTTATTAAGACGCATGCTAGATTTGATTGTGAAGATTACGATGTTTGTTTATTCTCAAAGAATGATATCTTATTTCATGAATTATGTCAAAACAGAGATATTTTGTTATTCAAACTTGTGCTACTTGTATAACTCTCAACATCTTATAAAGGGTATTCAGTTAAAACAGTTATACAATTTCATAAAGTTTGGGGAAAGATCAAATGACTAAAAGGCTTATTTCTTGCATCTTACCAAACAATTTTCTAGTGGGTATACAAACATACTTGGTTGACTTCTAAGCGATAGCTTCTTGTTTAAAATGGTGATTCATTTCTTTTACATAAAATATGCTTGCATTATTTGCATTAACGATTTCAAGAGAATATTAGTATCTTTTCTTCTCTCCAATAACTCTTGATTATAAAAGATTTTGATTTTGATGTATATAAAGTGCATTGTTGGTAGATTCACAAGAGATCCACAAGTTTCTTATTTTCTTTTTGGAGAAATGTTTGAGGGCATTGTGTTTGTTCATGTATCTTTGATATCAAGTTACGAGCATTCTTGAGTTTAGCATAATGTAATTTGTAGTGAAAAGGTGATGGTTTCTTCACTTGTTAAAAGACTTTATGAATTACTCTGTAACTAGAGTTTTCTTGAGTTGTACTTATCGAAAAAAAAAGTTTTGTGAATGCTTTATGGCGAAAGTTCTCTTGTGAAGTTTTCTCGTTTAAAAGTTTTGTAGTTTAACCCCACTCCAAATATAATAAAGAATGCACTTGATTGTCTTTTGGGTTAAAGATTTTGGTAAGTGATTTATGTGGAGTTTTATGCGATTTTGGGTAGATGATTTATATAAAGTGTTATGTAGCTTTTTCAAACAAAAAAATTTCATAAGTTAAATTTGAGTTTAATAACTTTTGAAGAGTGGATTTGTATTGGTGGATTCTTTAGACCTTTCTTTTTTTTTTGGGATGAAATGTTATATATTGTCTAAATTTTGTCTCTTTCATTAATGCTTGCTTCTAGATATAGAATTGGAAGAATGTGATAGATATAGAGTTTGGAAGAGTGTGATCGATAGAAAGAGATTTTTTTTTTTTTTTTTTTTTTGTTCTAGTTTTGGGAACTTGAGTTTCCCTTGTTGCTTTGAGTTCGGTAAGAAATAGTTTGTGTAGTCGAGTCGAGTCCGTATCAAGTGCTTTATTTGGGTTGTGGGGACAGCAAAGGGCATTGTAAATGTTGCTTTAGGGTACACTTGACTTCACAGAAGTGTGCCTAATAACAACAATGCCTACATCCCTTTTATTTCTGATTTTCATTCTTTTTCTTTCTACCGCTTTGCTATAGATTCTTAAGTTTAGCGATGCATGTACGAGAATCCTAAGGATTAGAAAACAACCCCACTCTTAGTCCCACAACTTTAGTGACATCTAAGGACAAAAATTAAGGATCGGGTCTTAGAAAATATAGACTTAGGGTGCATGCTCCTTATAGGATAGAGACATTAAAATAAAAACTTAGTGACACGTCTTCCTATGTTCTAGTTTTCTTAATCCACTAATAATCAACCAACCAATCTTAATCTAATTCTTAAAATTTATTAAAAAATACTTAATCAACTTATAATTAACATTTATAATTGTTGAATTTTAAATCTAAAACATATATCTAAATCAAATCTAACTAATCTAATAATAAACCCCTAACCAATCTAAAGTTTAAAAGCTGTAGACAAAAATTAGGAGATTAAATATGAAACTAAATTTCTTAGGATAAAAGACTTCTAAAGATTAAACTTAGAATCTTTTTTTTTTAAAATCAGTCAACAAACCCCTTAATATATAACAATCACTCCAAAGATGAAGTTTATTGGATGGACTACTCCGAGCTGCGGGGCTAAGTGTCCTAAGGAGGCCTGGTTCCTCGAGCATGGTGGCACAACGCCACGAATGGATTTGATGGAGTGGCAAAACTTTAAACTTAATTGATTATTAGTAATTTGAATCAAATATCAATCCATAATAAATTATCTAATCCATCTTTTCTTTTAATTTACAACCAATTAAAATAATTCAATCAAATCCTAAAAGAAAAATCTCTAAAATCAATCCTAAAATACTAATATTTAGACTTAAATCAAAATCCTCCTTCTACCCTGCAACAAATCAAGTGAAAGCAATCATAATTAAACTTCCCTACATAGGACCCATCCAAAACTACACAACATACACAAACTTAGATTGATTTGCTAGGACACGACTACTAGCTTTAGGTTAGGCCAATGTCTTTCTTTTGTTGTTTAGTATTTACTACATGCACATATTATATTAAATGCAATGCTTAAATTTCCTGTCAATTATATTATTTCATTTACCTGCATTTCTTTTCTGAACGGCATCTACGCTCATATATCTATTTTTCTGTTATCTTATTTGCGAGGTACATCGGAGCTCAATGATCAAGGATCAAGCGACATCACTTGCTTATAAGCTTTTAAGTGGCAGCGCCACATACAGTCAGGTATAATTTCTGCAGCTTGCAAAAATAAATCTTTAATTATGTATCGAAACTGCTACACATCACACACTACTTGTTAATAGGTATTCTAGCATGTTTAGGTAGCCAGCCTTAGGATAGTTCACTGACGAAGCTTTGACCCTATAGGTCAAAGCTTGCCCCCTTCTGTGAGCCCTAGAGACCATTAGGGTCACTTAGGCCTGTAGAGTAGGCCACCTATTATGCCGGTTGGCATCGTTGTTTTCCCACACGAAGTGGGCACCGTGGTTTTTCTGCTAGGATTTTGGCCTTCTGGTTTTGGGTACGATACCCTCCCTTTTTTTTTTCTTTTTTTTCTGTGAGCCTTAGAGACCATTAGGATCATTTAGGCCTGTAGAGTAGGCCACCTACTTATGCCATTGGGCATCGCTGTTTTCCCACACGAAGTGGGCATGACTATGATGATTTTCTGTGCGGGTACCTTGCCTGGAGGGTACCCTTAGGGTGTGTTCATTTATTTTTTTTCTGTACTCTGAATGTCATGCATGCATTCGTTTTTACACACTTTACCTCACATTATGCTTCACTTACATGCATGCATCACATCAATAGATCTAGTGATATTTTATATCTGTTTCATGCATCATACATTACGCTAGGCACATTCTTTTGCATATCATAGAGTCCCTGATTGAAATCTTTTAAACTACGAATCCTTGATTTCCTAGGGTAGAGCCTTCCTATCTCGTATACATATAGGGCGATTGATTGTGTTTAGGATGTTAGCTGGCAGCTCACTCCAGGCAAGCATAAGCCCACGTTGTACACCCCTCAGTGTGTCTTTTCACTTCTGGTGTGTTTTGAGTCTGTCGTTTTCTCTTAGGGTAGTAATCCAACCTTTGATCTTCTAAACTCAAAATTTTAATCATATCTTTATCCATTCAAAAATGTCTAATCATCACTAAGGGTAAATAGAAGAGACTATTTGGAGTAGAATTTAGGAACTTTATCTGTGCACCAAATCAAGAAGTGAATAATCCAACATCCTTAATCGAGAGTTTTCTTAGATCAAGGTCTAAGATGTAATTAACTACGGGGGCTTGCGCCCGTAGGAAACCGATCCCCACAATCAAATAAACCCTATTCGATGCTGATGTATCGAATAGGGGAAATCTCGTGAACTTTAGGGTTATAGATATTATTATCCATCGAGGTTGGTAGGTGAAAGCCGCTATCCTCCATGGCTAATCGTATCTATAACTCCATCTGCTCTTCCATCGGCCTGCTTGTGCTGAGTGCAAAGGTTTACGACCATTTTGTCCTACGGGATAGTGTGATCGTACCCTTTGCATTCGAACCACACGAGCAGAATCCTTTCGGAGACCCACAGATTTCTGGCGACCACGGTGGGACAGGTTTCTCTCTCCATCTTTGGATGTTGTATTATTCATTTCTGTAGGTAATCCTAGTTTGGTGCCTAGTTTGAGTTCCTCCGTCCCACCGTGGTCGCCAGAAATCTGTGGGTCTCCGAAAGGATTCTGCTCGTGTGGTTCGAATGCCAAGGGTACGATCACACTATCCCGTAGGACAAAGTGGTCGTAGATCTTTGCAATCGACACAAGCAGGCCGATGGAAGAGCAGATGGAGTTATAGATACGATTAGCCATGGAGGATAGCGGCTTTCACCTACCAACCTTGATGGATAATGATATCTATAACCCAAAAGTTCACGAGATTTCCCCTATTCGATACATCAGCTCGAATAGGGTTTATTTGATTGTGGGGATCGGTTTCCTACGGGCGCAAGCCCCCGTAGTTAATTACATCTTAGACCTCGATCTAAGAAAACTCTCGATTAAGGATGTTGGATTATTCACTTCTTGATTTGGTGCACAGATAAAGTTCCTAAATTCTATTCCAAATAGTCTCTTCTATTTACCCTTAGTGATGATTAGACATTTTTAAATGGATAAAGATATGATTAAAATTTTGAGTTTAAAAGATCAAAGGTCGAATTACTATCCTAAGAGAAAAGACAGACTCAAAACACAGATGAAAGGAGACACACTGAGGGGTGTACAACCTGGACTTATGCTTGCCTGGAGTGAGCTGCCAGCTAACATCCTAAACACAATCAAACGCCCTATATGTATGAAAGATATGAAGGCTCTACCCTAGGAAATCAAGGATTCGTAGTTCAAGAGATTTCAATCAGTGACTCTATAATATGCAAAAGGTTTACCTAACGCCAGGTATGATGCATGAAACAGATACGAAATATCCCTAACTCTATTGATGTGATGCATGTATGTAAGTGAAGCATAATGTGAGGTAAAGTGTGTAAAAACCAATGCATGCATGACATTCAGAGTACAGAAAAAATAAGTAAACACACCCTAAGGGTACCCTCCAGGCAAGGTACCCGCACAGAAAATCATCATAGTCATGCCCACTTCGTGTGGGAAAACAGCGATGCCCAATGGCATAAGTAGGTGGCCTACTCTACAGGCCTAAATGACCCTAATGGTCTCTAAGGCTCACAGAAAAAAAAAAGAACAAAAAAGGGAGGGTATCGTACCCAAAACCCGAAGGCCAAAATCCTAGCAGAAAAAAACCACGATGCCCACTTCGTGTGGGAAAACAACGATGTCAACCGGCATAATAGGTGGCCTACTCTACAGGCCTAAATGACCCTAATGGTCTCTAGGGCTCAAAGAAGGGGGAAAAGCTTTGACCTATAAAGCCAAAGCTTCGTCAGTGCACTAACCTATGGCTGACTACCTAAACATACTAGAATATCTATCAACAATATGTGTGTGGAGTGTAGCAGTTCCGATATGTAATTAAGAGTTTAAGTTGCAGAAGCCATACCTGACCGTGGCGCAGCCACTTAATAGCTCCAAGCAAGTAAATGGTTCATTGATCCCTGATCGTGCAAGACACAATGTACCTGCTGTGGCGCTGCCACTTAAAAGCTTATAAGCAATTGACGCCGCTTGATCATTGACAATGCAACACCGGATGTACCTCGCAAAGTAAGACAAAAGAAAACATATATATAAGCGTAGATGCCGTTCAGAAAAGAAATGCAAGTAAGTAAGAAAGTATAACTGACAGAAAATGTAAGAATTGCATTTATAGAACATGTATAGGTAGTAAATACTGAATAGCAAAAGAAAATGTAAGCCTAACCTAGGACTAGAAGTAGTGTCCTAATCAAACCGGTCTAAGGTGTGTGTAGGCTGTGCAGTTTTTGATAGATCCTATGTAGGGTAATTTAGTTCAAGTTGTTTGCATTTTTATTTTTTAAAAGCCAAAAGGAGGTTTTTGATTGAAGTTTAAATCTTAATACTTTGAGATTGATTTTAGAGATTGTATTTTCTTATTATTTGATTAATTATTTTGTTGGTTGTAAATTAAAAGAAAAAGGTAGATTAAATGATTTATTATCAACTAAGGTTTGATTTAAGCCAGTTAAGAAATTAATTTTAAATTTTAACACCCCATTGGATCCATTCGTGGCGTTGTGCCACCAGGCTCGAGGAACCAGGCCTCCTTAGGACACTTAGCCCCGCAGCCCGGAGTAGTCCATCCAATAAACTTCATCTTTGGAGTGATTGTTATATATTAAGGGGTTTGTTGACTGATTTTAAAAGATTAGCTTAAGGTTTGATTAAGACTTAGGTGAGTTAATAGATTCAGGTTTTAGAAGACTTTTAGCTTAATGAGTTCTAGTTTATGCTTGTCCTCCTAATTTAATCTACATCCTTTAAATTTTGATTGGTTAGAGATTGATTAAGAGTTAATTATTAGATTAGTCAGAATTGGTTTAGATTTATATCTTAGATTTGAAGTTTAATAATTATAAATGTTAATAGTAACTTGATTAAGAATTGAATGTTTTAAATAGATTTTAAGAGTTAGGTTAAGATTGGTTGGTTGATTATTAGCGGATTAAAGAAAGAAAAGGTTAAACCTAGGAAGACGTGTCGCTAAGTTTAGTTTTGATGTCTCTACCCCTACAGGGAGCATGCACCTTAAGTCTAGGTTATCTAAGACTCGGTCCTTAATTTTTGTCCTTAAATGTCACTAGAGTTGTAGGACTAAAAGATGTGTTATTTTCTGACCCTTAAGACTTTCGTACGTGTCACTAAGTTCATGGGTCTATGAATAAAAGTACTATAATAAGTAGCAATGCAGTAGAAAGAAAAGAATGAAAATTAGAAATAAAAGGAATGTAGGCATTGTAGTTATTGGGCACACTTCTGTGAAGTCAAGTGTGTCCAAAAGCAACATTTACAATGCCCTTTGCTGTTCCCACATTCCAAATAAAGCACTTGATACATTACATGACTCATTTACATGAACCATTCTCCAAACAAACTTGAAACGGCGAGGGAAGCTCAAGTTCCCAAAACTAGAACTAAAACTAGATCTCTTTCTACCCACCACATTCTTCCAAACTTACATCTTAGAAGCAAACATTAATGAAAGAGAGACAACCTATGCAAGATAAATCACTTCATCTCAAAGAGAAGGATCTAGAGAAACTTGCTAATACAAATCCAATTTACAAAAAGAAAATCCCAAACCCAAATCTAACTTATGAAAATTTTCTTTTGTTTGAAAAAGCTACACAGCACTTTATATAAGTCATCTACCCAAAATCGCATAAAACTCCACATAAATCACTTACCAAAATCTTTGACCCAAAAGACGATCAAGTGCTTCTTTACTATATTTGGAGTGGGGTTAGATTTCATACAATCTTATAAAACATTCGTAAAACTTATCACAAAATGACTCACAAAGCCTTCCAACAAGAAGAAATACGGGAGATACGATTTTTTTAGCATAAAACAAATCACGATATATTTTTTATAAAAAAAAGTCATAGCTCTTTCAAACATAAGATACATCAAAAACTATTCTCAACACAAACAAATCATATCTTTCAAATATAAAGCAAAACCATCCATCTTTCGAATATGAGACAACTTACAAAAATTTTCACATAAAGCAAATCATAAGATTTTTGCATAGAGTAAATCATGAAGTCCTTTTTTATTTCAAAGCACAGGTAGTGAAAGAAGTAGTAGAAAGAAAAACATTTCAAATAACTACACCTCTACTCATGTAAAGAGATACTTTCATGTAACTACTACTCTCCAAACAAACATATAGCATAAGATAGAGCAATAACATTTCTTTAACTTTCCAAGTAACTAGTGCAATGTAAGAAGATGCTTTCAAAAGGGGACAAATAAAATTTTGAACATGTATCAAACCTCCCCTTTATACTCTCACCAATGCTATGATAGTGAAACTATGCTTATTTAAAAAAAAAAAAAAAAAAAAAAAAAAAAAAAAAGATATCATATTCCTTAAGCCAAGTGACAAAACCATGCACCCAACATTGGCTCTACCAGACACATCTATCCTTCAGCAAGATCAAGTCTCCAACAGTTCACAAGACACTTCAAATGACCATTCATTCTACCTCATGAGAAGAGATGTTACATCGTTCTTCTTCCCAATACAAGCCACAATCATAAAATATCGCGATATAATTATTCCCCCAAATATTCATGAAAACCCTCCAACCACAAGACAACTTATGAGATATTCCCAAATAAAGTGAATCACATGGTTTTCCAACATAAAATAAGTTATAAAAGCTTTCCAAAGCAACTCATAAAGATATAAGAAATCCAAACCCTTATCCAACTCCACAAGCATAGTTATGTATACCAACCTTCACTAATCATGGTCCAACAAATGCCCAAAATGATTATAACTATCAATGTGCTCGTTCATTAAAAGGAATCATAAAAATCTAATATACTTTCTTTAAGAAATGTTATCCAAAGATAGTACGAACTACTTCTCAAGCAAGATGCTTATAGAATTTCTCATACAATCTCGAGTCTTGAAGAATTTAACTCCAATGCAACAAAATCATATTTGGGTACATGCAAAATTCATATTTGGAACAAACAAGAATTCTCCAACTCTTTCTCAAAGCTCTAGAAAAAGCCATCCCATAAGAAGAACGTATAATCCCCACGTTGATTCAAACCAAACTTGTAAGTTTCATCCCAAAAGAATCCAAGAAATCTTGAAACTACCTCCAAATTTTCTTCCAAAAAACACTTATGGAATTCACCAAAGAGAAAAGTTTTATAGCATCATTGTACCAAATTCGTAAATGCACCTTTCATACGAAACATGAACTCTACAAAGTTCATTTCATAAGAGCAAATCGCAAATCGGATGGCACAGGCATGTAAGTGATCTCAAACTAGCCTTCGCTTCTTTATGGAAGAATCACAATCATAAAAGCATGGGGTTATAGATCTCGTATAAATATCTGATACCAACAAAGCCATGAAAGTTCAAAATATTTATCTCCAAATTTATCACTAGAATCAAGCATTAGCAAGGCTCAAATAAATCGATTAAAGGGAAATCTCTCAAATTTTTTATGAGATTCCAAACAAGCTACCCAATATAAAGCATGTATCGTTGTATTGGCTCGAAACAAACTCACAAACATCTCCTAGTGTCACTTCATCGAACAACTAACATGCATGATTCGAATAATGAAATACATGAATAATAGCTTAGATTTGATACCAAACAATTAAATAATCTTACGAAACGAGATGCAGGTATACATGCCAATCATCCCCAAATACCCAAAGCTTCCATCTATATGTAAAGTATGCACCTACCCAACATCACGTTCCAACACAACTTCATCAAGATCAGTGGAGAAAGAAAGGAGCAACATACTTTCTTGCCAAGAGACTCTAAAGAGGACTCTTGCATAATCACTCAACTTTGTATGCATGAATATGAATGAAATTTCAAAGCATGAGATTTATGAAATTTTTTTTTTAATCATAATTGCCAACCCAATTTTCACATGAAGTTAAAAGAGAGAAGAAAATCTGGATTTAGATATGAGATCAACTATGAGTTTATCTTAACTAATCATAAATTACGAGAATGCGCAAATATTTTCAACAAGTGTTATTCACAAAATTCGATATCTCATTTTGATGAAGAATAACCCTACCATCTCATAGCAAAGCTCAAAAGTGATTCTAATAACTTATTTGAAAGTCCATTTATTGCAGGTATTGTATCACAATCAATGATAAAGAGAACTGTAAATCGGTATTGGCAAAAATATTCATTCATATTTTCACCGTTTTAAAAGAGGAAACATGCCTTTCTTAGTTTGCTATCAAAAAATACTTTGGCCACTATACGAAAGAAAAACAACCCAAATGAGTCACTCATAAATGATGGTTGGAGCTTTCTCAAATGAACGAATCATATAGACTCATAAAAGTGCTTTAGTAGAGATGAAATCATGCTTATTCAACATAAGAAAAGGTATCATTTCTTAGTAAACATTTACACAAGTGCCTCCAGTATATATTTTCTTCAAAGAAATGCCACAGCTTCTATACTTCTCCACACAGAACAGAATCTAACCATGGCACTTAAAGGGCAAATAATCATTTGGGCATGCATATATATATGTACTCATACATATCCGGCATTGAAACTTTGCACGAATGATATCCAACAAAGGAAGTAATAGAAGAAAAGCATCACCACTCTCTTCTAATGGCATTTCAACCAACACTTGATATGCAACATTAGAAGGTTCATACAAAAGAAAATAACCACATAAAGCATCGTCTCACATGGCATGAATTTTAAACAGTTTTGATATATGTGCCGAGAAGGAAGAAACCACTTAAAGATTTCCTTTGCATAACTCATGACAGAGAACCATGACCTAGTTATGAATCTTAAATAAGAATTAGAATACCAAACCTCAAGGTACCTACTCTCAAAACCAAATCATTCAAAGCCCAAAACATTCACGTGTTACCATTTAGCTCAAGATTAGAAGGGATTTAGAGACTACTCACTACACATTCATATACCAAGATTTTAACTCAAGCTCAAAAGAACCAAATGCTGCTCACATTCAGGAAAGGTGCAAAGAAAGGAAGAATCCAGGGAAAGAAAAAAAAAAAATGAAGAGGAAGAAAAAGAAGAAGAAAAGGAGAAAGAAGACGGAGGTATACCTGCTATGAAAGGGGATGCTCACGGCTGCAATCTGCCAAAGGGTAAGTTCCGGCTTCGGCTCTGTCTGGGGTTCATGAATCAGACAAGGGACGGAGGAGAAGGCTCGGCCTTCGGGTCTACCGCGAACTAGAGAGACGGGAGCATGAGGAGTTCCTCACGGGTTCGATCCAGGGAAGGAGGTCGGGGGTGCTGCCATCGGGATCGGCGGAGCTGCTGACGGACGGGACGATGGGCTTGGTTCGGAGAGGGTAGTCGTGGGTTCGGTCCAGGTGTGTGAAGCCAGGAGAGGGAGAGGGCTGTCGGGTTCGGACGTGGAGGCGACGGACAGGGCCTTTTGGCTCTTGCTTGAGTTCCGACCGAAGGGAGGAGATGGAGCGGGCTTCCACCTAGCTTCTTTCGCGAACAGAGAGAGAGATTGAGTGTGAGAGAGGAGCGAATGCTCCGCTCCCTTTGACATCTCCGGACCGAACAGATCGAGAGAGAGCGTGAGAGAGGAAGAGATCCAGCGGCTTTCGGCTTGGCTTCGTGCGAACAAAGGAGAGAGCCCGGCGTCGGGACTTCTGCGTACAGGAGAAATTCCGAGAGAAAGGGAGTAGGGAGTTCGGTCTTGGAATCGAGAGGGAGCGGGATGAGGAAGAGAGGAGAGCGGGGTCGTTTGCGGCTAGGGCTTCCTCGGGCACCAGGGACAAGAACTGAAAAGGGGATCCCGTCCCCTGGTCTTGTGAATCCACCTCCCGTTTGAGGGCTTACGCGAGTAAAAAGCTCATCACAACAGGTCTCGGTTTTTTTGACTAAATCGGGACCGTCAAATTAATTTCCGGATTCAGGAAACAAGTTCAAAATGTAGTAGAAAGTCAATTAGGGTTCAAATGAAATTAAGTTTGGCATATTGGGGCTGAAATCAACTCAACATTGGGTTCAATTCAGGTTGGTTCAGGATTGACCCAACTTGATTAAATTAATACGACAGTAATAATAATAATAATAATAATCAAACTCGAATCGAAGCTAATTTGGGTTGAATCGAGCCCGACGAGGCCCGCTCAACTCAATCAAACGTGCTCGTTGGCAAATTGGAACAAAAACGAGGTCAACAATCATATTCATCATCTTCCAAAGTACAATGACATGGCCTCTAAATAGGCCTCCAACAAGAAAACGGAAAAGACTAAACTACCCTCGAGCTACAACAAGTGACAACTTCCCTCATAGGGGTAAAAACGGAAAAATGCGAAAATAAAATACAACATGACATAATACTAATACAAAACACATCATTAAGTAAAGACTATGAACCATAGCCGTAGATCTACGATTCCTCTGGTGGTAGGTATGACGAAAACGCCTACGGATGTCCTCATCAGTAGATGTATTAGATTTGGCTTATGTTAAGAAATGTATAGGTAGACCAAAAAAGACTTGGTTTGAAAATATTAGAAATGACCTTTCTTTTTCAGATTTAGATGAGAATTTGACTCGTAACAGAACACAATGGAGAAAAAAGATTCATGCAGCCGACCCCACATAGTGGGATAAACGCTTGTTGTTGTTGTAGCCTGATTCGTAGCACTGTATCACTCCACTCTTTGTCTCTAATCTATTTTAAAGCGCTGCAGCACCAGGGTTTAGAGCGTCGCACCTCAGGGGTTTGGAGGATGCGGCGTTCTGCTCTCTGTTTGTTTCCAACCAAACTATGCAGAGTCGTAGTGCTCGAGTACATAGCTTTGTAATGTTGGACGATAGTACTGGGAAAAAAAATCCATGTGCAAAGCACCCGAACCCAAGTTGGGGGAGGACCTCCGGCAAACTCGACCGATGGAATTGAGGATCGAGGTAACAATGAAACTCAATTGATTGACACAATTAGATTCTACACAAAACTAACAATTTATTGTGTGAATTCAGCAAAATTCCATTACAGCAAACTATTTGCACATTGAAATGAACTAAATTTTTTTAGATAATTCTATGCACCAAGTATTACTGTGTCCTGTACTAAAAAAACTTGTATTAAAGGCTAAGAGGCCACTTTGAACCAGGTCACTTTTCAGGTGTAATCTTCAGAGACTCTTCCTGCCATGCTCCCTTTCCTTCCCAAACCATTACTCATTATCAATCAATAGCTTATGTTCCTTTGCCAGATTTCCATACAAGTTTGTCATCCCCAGCTTAACAAACATGCTCCAGAAGATACATGCTTACAATAACAGAACCTGTTGGCAAAAGATTTCTACTTGCAGAGCTTAATTTAATCATACATCATCCAAATATTATATACTCTAATTAACAGTGGTTCCCGTACCTTGCATCTTCACCAAGTACATTGTAAAGTGAGAACCAGTTGCGGGACTGATCAAATAAGCTCCCAGTGCATTCACCCTATAAAATGAGAGGTAAAATTTTCATTATATGCTGATAATTTAATGTGAAAGATCGAATAGAATTAGCAAAGTCAAACATAATCGGTATGATAAGAGGGTGATCTCTAACTAGATGTTTATATACTTCGAAATTGTTACCAATTTGGTAGAGGACTAAATACTTGGCTTTCCGGAGTGATTAGGGCATGGTCTCTTTTATAGACACTGCGGGTAAATCCTGGGAGATCTGCAGTAAGTAAAACCGTTTAAAAATGATATAGACAAATTGCATCAAGCAAGGTTAATCACAATTCACAGACTAGGACAATAAACAAACTCAAATAGCATAACGCATACGAACAAAAAATTATAATAATTGCGTCCGCAAAAGAAAACATATCCCAATCATCACAAAATTTAGCTTTAACTTGCATGCATCTTTCAGTAACCCGCCTCATCGCTTCAGTTGAATCCAAGCGAAAGAATAAAATTCAAGTTAACCAATAGTAGTGGTGGTACCGTGTGTACAAAAATCACATAAAACTTCAACCACAATCTTCCCGAGAAGACAAAAATATGTAGTTCAACAGATAAGAGATGGATAAGCAGAACACGAAAAGCCTTTACCAATTGCGACCGACAAGCTGGGAATCGTCGTCGAAAAGATTCTAGCTTGTGGTTGCCAAAAACACGGATGACAGGAATCCTGAAAAGGCAAGCGGCTTTTCATTGATTAAAGATTACCTTGAAGGTGGGAAGGGGAGAGAGTTGGGTTCGTCACTTTCCAGTAGTTTGGTTGGGAGTTTCGCTTGGAATGTAAAGAGGTAACGGAGCAGAAACCATCATCGGGCGCCGAAGCATCAGATGTAATCGCCAGATGAAAGAGTAACGGGAGTACAAGAGCTTGTGCGCCACTGTGCATTTTCGAGATTCAGCGGCGAATCTGAAAGAACCAGGTGAGGGAATCTCGGTCGAACGAACTTGGGTAATAAGGCTTGCCTCGCCACGAATAACGAATGCTATTGCGCCTCCAACCCAGCGCAACGAATTGAATATTTTAGTTTATTCAGTGTTGCTCAATTTTAATTAAATTAAAGTTTTTTTTATTTTCTATTTAGGAACAAAGCTCAATATCATTGACTAGAAAAGAATAGTTATCTCAAGGAAAACAAACAGAACTATAAATGAAAGAAATAAAAATTACCTGAGTAAGAAAAGATGAAGAAGTCGCACAGCGCTTCTGACTATTGATTTGGACCCATTGGGCTCGGTTTTAGTTAAATTTGGTATCGTTGGGTTCGTACTTTCGAGACGTTCGGTTCGATAGTAAGTTTGCGGAAAATGGAATTTGGATGGTCCCAATTTTAATTTCGGAAGTTTCCAACTTGATTTTGTCTCGAGATTCGTGCCTGATCAATATAATTTTTCGAGGATGTATCAATACTCAAAGAGTTGCAGTATGTTGGACCTCGTCAAAAAATCCCAGCCCAAGAAAAAAATGAGTAATAATATTATAAGAGAAATCACATTCAAGCAAAATGTGAGTTCTTTTCTCATAATTATTGCACAAAAGACATGTGGCCAGCATATGAATACCACGCCTATGAAGAATGTCAACAATTTTTTAGCCCACCTAGAACAACTAACTAAGCATAACTTGGATATCTTAAAGAGAAGTTTTATTCAAATAAAGTCATGCTGCGAGGGAAAATTATTGGGTTCGGACACCGGATGTCTTCCATGAGAAACCTACAAGCAAAGCTCAAGGAAGACGGAGAAGAGATATTGGATGAAAATGATTTTCTATGTTACTGTAGCGATAGGATGTAAGTGTTTAAATACACCAATGAGCATAAAGAGAAGGCTGAGGTTTTTACTATATTGCCTTCAAACAGTTACATAAAGTGTAAAGCTGCGAAAAGTTGAGAGAGCAGGAAAACAGAGGAAGTGGCATTAGTTGGAGTTGAATGGCGGCGTAGTGGAGCTCGGAGTTTTTATTCCAGTCTGCTTATCATTCTATAGCCCAATGAAAATATGTCACATCACCTCTTACTCGGTATCAAGCTTGATTTTGCTCAGTATCGAGCTCGGTACTACTCTGTATCGCTCAGTACCAAGCTCGGTACTGAGTTGTACCAAGCAGTACCGAACTCGGTACTGCTTGGTACTAGATGACGTGGCTGCACTTGATTCGTCTATGAACGATAAGCTGCGTCCGGTGTCCGAACCCAATAATTTTACTGCCGTGAGAGAGTGGGGGAGTCAACAAAATAATTCCACGAAAACTTTGAAAATAAGGGACGCTAAATCTCCCAGAACAAATCATCCCCATCATGGCTCAGAAGACAAATATGTATAATGGCATTTCTAGAATCCATATGTGATGAATCTGGAAAGCACCATGTGCCATTAATTATAAAGTTAGTGATGGAGGAGCGAGGAGGGAAGAATGAAAGGAGACTAGAGCCAGAAGTTTAATAAATGGATTTACCTTTGTACTAGGGGTCCAGCATGAAGGAAAAATTAGAGGAAGCAATAATGTGGAAATTAAAGTTGTTTTTAGATTTCACTGTGGTGAGAAAAATATTTTACTTTAACATAAGGGATATGAGTGGATATTAGGTGTGTCAATTTTTGACACGATCCGAAATCAGACTCGGACCCGACTCGGAAAAATCCGGGTTCGGGTCGACACGTTTGTGAAACGGGTCGGGTTCGGGTTAAACAAACCGATCCGTTTTAAAAATCGGGTCGGGTTCGGGTTGACCCGACAACCCGAAAATGACCCGAATTCACCCCTTAGTCAAACATTCACCCAATATTTATGTGAGATCTCGTTCCCTTACTGTTCCTCTATGAAGTGGATTTTCCTCCCAGGATTGTCCAGGACGATGTTGAGATCGTCCAGGACGATCAGTGTATTGAAAACAGCTGATTTATGGAGTGTTTCTGGAATGATTTCTGGACTGGATCGTCCAGGATGATTTTGGATCGTCCTGGGACGATCAGTGTATGGCAAAATCCCGATAGCAAGGGGTTTTGACAAATTAATTATCGTCCTGTATCGTCATGCAAAATCGTCCTGTACGATTGGAAATTGGTCACATAGTCCTGGACGATGTCGCGATCGGCCAGGACGATCAGACTAAAGATATAAGAAAATCAGCTCGTTTTGAGGAGAGAGAAAATCATTTTTATAAAATATCTGATTTTGAAGAGAGAGAAAGAGAAAGGAAAAGTAAAGGAAAGCTTGGATTTCGGAGGCCGCGGAGCGCTTTTCGTCCGACGCCGCTGTTGGAGAAAGTGTAAATCTCGTGGTAAGGACTCCGAATCCTATTTCTGTTTTCAGAGATGTTGATTTTTGATCGAGTTGTGATCTGTTTTGTATTTTCGTAGTCGAATTTTGGACCTGATTTCGTATTGACAAAACTTTCACCGCACAACTTTTAGAATGTTATAAATATGAATATTGTACACGATTTGAGTATTTTCTACGATGATTTTACCGGTCAGAATTGATTCTACACGATTTTAATTGAATAGAAAAATATCAGGATGTTATTTGATATGGATTCTATAGAGTAATAGTCTTATATTGATGTCGTGAACATTCTGTTGTAATTTGGAATTTAGTGATTTTTGCAGGATTTTTGTGTAAATTTGATAGACTGACGTTACTCTGCCGAATTTTCGTTGGATTTCCGATTGTTCTGAAATTGATGAATTATATAGATATGCATATGAATGTTGATATGATTGCTCTACATTGTTCTTATATTGACTATATTGAATATTGAATTGAATTGATTGATACTGAAAGACAAGTGGGAACCTGGTTGAACGTTGGTTGGAGATTGGACCTGTATAGGATGGTGGGCCGACGGGCTTTCCTTTAAACATCGACTATGGATATATGGATGGGAGTCATAAGGAGTTCTTATAGATATGCCGACGGGCGGCCGACGGGCAATAGAGTGACGACTCTTTTTTTATAGAAACCAACGTATGGATATCTACAACAGCAATATGGATTCTACAACAGCACTATTGATCATAGCTAGTGTTTGTGCTTGTCCAGTAAAACCATTGGATGAAAATGCATGTATGCCGTATTGACATATGGATTTACTGCTTTATTGATTTGATCGGATTTATGGATTTACTGTATCGTACGATTTCATCGATTTCATTGATTTCATTGATTGATTGTCGAGCATTGATACGACTGAGCATTGATATAGATATGGATGGATATAGATATCGTATTGATTCATTGATGCTATGGATATGGATATTATAGATTTATTGATATTGCTTATAGACTCATTGATACTATTGACTCTGCATTGTATTGACTTGCTGCATTTGATTTATTGATAGGATAGACTGAGATTTGTCGTATTGCTTTTCCGATTGATTTTATTGACTAGATAGCATAGATTTGATTTGATTTGATTGATTGATTCGGCGCAACTGATTTGACGGATTGATTGATTTTCTTCGAGATTGACGTGTATTGATTGAGCTAGATTTATCGATTTACCTGCTGCTGCATTGACTGGTTTTATTGACTATGGATTTCCGTATTGCATAGACTCATTGACCATTGACTGATATGGATTAGATTGATTGACATGCATATTGATAGTATCGCCGTGATTTGATTTCAGTTGTAGGCTTTGGTGACCTGCTGGGCTATTTAAGCTCATTATATGTGGTTAATATTTTCAGGTCCGAGCAAGGCAGCTGGAATGGAGTTCAATCAGAATGTCAGACGAATCCTTTCACTATTGATATCTGGGGCATTACAATTTATAAGATACCCTTGGACTAAATAACCCATGGCTACTGACAATGATCATTCGGTTAGGTTTGGTAGACCACCTCATATGACTAAGTAGACTATGAATTATGATGTCTCGGGATGACATAATCATGGGATCTTAATCAGATTCATCATCATTTCGTCACCATCCACTTTATGTGATAGTTGATAAATTTATTATTTTTTAACTATCCAAATATGCTACTACGTATCTATTCAACGACTAACCTTAATCGAAAGTTCTCTCTCGTTATTGGGATGCTTAATTAACTATAGGGGCTTGCGTCTATAAGAAACTAGAACTCAGATCTTAAAGCCTTCATTAAGACCGTGAAATCTCTAGATAGTGTCTTATCTTTATCTAATATGCCTCCTAAAATTTCTCCCAAAACTTAACCCGTTAAAATTATCTCCGAATATGACATGGAGAGGCTGGGGCTCTAAAGCTCAAATTTTTGGAGCCTGCACCAACACACAATCTAAGCTTCATTGCACAAACTTTTTATCTCCTCGCATGCAGACGATATTATTGTTGTGGGCTAGAATATACGCGGCGATAGAGTTATAATACTACGTCTTAGCGTTGCACGAATATCCAGCTCACACACAGAGAACACATGATTTTTTATGTGGAAAACCCTTAAAAGGGGAAAAACCACGGGGCCTAGCCCAGTTGAAAAGATTTCACTAGAACTTGAGTTGGTTATAATGGGTTAACTCGCCTCTGAGGGCGATCAGATTACAAGTAACAATTGTACAATAGATGTCCAGGTGTCAGGTAATGGTATGGCAGGACTTCGGGCCTTAGATGATGATCAGGCAGAACTCCGGGCCTTAGATGATGATCAGACAGAACTCCGGGCCTTAGATGATAGTATGACAGAACTCCGGGCATTAGATGAATGTTTGACAGAACTCCAGGTTTTAAGTGAAGGTCTGGAGAAGCGTAGGACATTCGGCGAAGGCGAGGGCCTCAGGTGATGGTCCGGTGAAGCACAGGACGTTAGGTGATGGTTCGATGGAGCACAGGACGTCAGGTGGTGGTCTGATGGAGCACAGGGCGTCAGGCGGTGGTCCGGTGGAGCAACAGCGTCAGGTGGTGGTCCGGTGGAGCATACGACGTCAGGTGGTGATCCAACGGAGCAACAGCGTTAGGCGGTGGTCCGGTGGAGCGACGGCATTAGGCGGTGGTCCGGTAGAGCCTAGGGCGTCTGGTGGTGGTCCGGCGAAACTTCATCAGTGACAAGAGCGATCTCCGATCTCTCTCTTTTTTCCTTAGGCTTCTGGGGGGGGGGGGGGGGGGTTCCCTTTTCAAGAAGAGAGGGGGCTCTATTTATAGATTTTGGGAATGGTATGGCCCGTAAATAGGAGGAGGATCAAGGGTTAGTTGGGAGTGGTTGGTTGGACGGCCGATCTTGAATCCCTTGATCATGAACCGTTCGATGGACGTTTGAATGTTGTAGTGATGTCGGAATTCAGTGATCTTGGGCTCGTTGGATTCTTCTTGTTGAGACGCTCGATTCGACTATAAGTTTGTTATGTTTGAAAGCCGTTTGGTAATCCAAATTGTGGTTTGAACCTTCCAACATTGTTTCGGGTCCTTGATTTGGACCCATTTGGGCTCAAATTGGGTCGAATTTGGTGTCGTTGGGTTCGTATTTCCGAGACGCTCAGTTTGCCAGTAAGTTTGCTGAAATCGGATATCGGATGCTCTTGATTTTAATTCCGGAAGTTTCTAACTTGATTTTGCTTTGAGATTCGTGCCCGATCAAGATAATTTTCGGATGATGTATCAATTATTATTACCTTCTCTATGAGTTCCACATCATGTTGTTGATCAAACGATGCTTTACCAAGCATGATCTTTCATGTGATACTTTCCCTAATGTGGTTTAATGGTTTCAACAATGTCTTTCTTAGTAATCCATCTTGTGAGGAATGAGTTTCATACATTGTCGAGAAAAAGGGTTCAAACCACATCCGAACCATGTTTGAAAACTATCACAATGAATGGAGAGAAAGAAGTGCCATTAAAGGACGTTTGAGCAAGATACATGACAAGATGGAAGGAAGAAGGAACTTCCCTATTTTGTTTTATTATGTCTTACTCATTGTACTCAAATTTTTATATAAACCATTTACACAGTTTTTCAAATCCGTGAAAAAACCAAATCAAATACAATGCTTGTGTGAAATCCGTGTGGGAATATAAATAATAAAAGAAAAGAAGAGTAAGGTCCTAATACTCCTCAACATGAGCTATATATATTTCTGATAGATGTCTTTGATAGGAGCAATTTTAATGAACTGATTGGTGGTAGCTTTGTAAATATGTCGGTGAGCTGCAACTCTGATTTGACAGGCATTAATTTAATGAGGATATTTTTTTGTGAATTAGAAATTATATTCTTATATAATTTTATATAATGAGGTTTAAAAATACATAATAATTTAGTAGCGTTTTTAGAGTAATTATATTAGGAAGGAGTTATTTTTGGTCCTCATTCCAATTAGGGGCGTTAAAAATTAACACAACTCGACATTCGACCGGAAAAAAGTCGGATTCATATCAACCCGTTTGTGAGACGGGTTGGGTCTGGATTTCTAACCTGTTTGAAAAAGAAATTAGGTTCAAGTTGAGCCAACAAACCGAAGTCAAACCGGATTGAACCGTTTTGTCAACCCGTTCGTCAGGACTTAGGCGTCATGCCGCATTGCGAGTTAGGGGTGTCACCGAGTCGGGCTGCGCCCGCATCAGGTGTCGCCGTCGTTGGTCCAGCTAGCACAGCCGCGAGGCCCACACTACCACTGCTACTGTTGCTGCCATCTTGCCCGAGCTACCGTTGTTGCCATCCATCCCGCATGTTGCACTCATTGCCTTCCAGCCTCAAGGTTCAGACTCGATGGACGAGCTCAGCTCCACAGCCTCCGCTCTGCAGCTATTCACAGGTCGGGTCGTGTCAATCCGGTAACCCATTGATAAATCTAACCATTTGTAAAACTGGGTCAAATTAAGGTCAACCCCTTTATGATCGGATTAAATCGGATTTGACTCAGAATCAGACCGATTGAACCAAATTGACACCTTAACTCCAATCAGCTATAAATATACGCGGATTTTTTTTTTTATATACACTCAGTAGAACAGAGAAAAAAAAAACCCCTTTTACTCGCGGCTAATTTCTCCTGTTTCGAAACCCGCGACGTGCAAACGAGGGGGAAGTCGCGACTGGTAATCGCTGGCGAAGGCATCGACGGATGCAGAGGAAGAAGAGGAGTACGTAATGCTTGCCCGGATTCAATCATTCAAGGCAAAACAGTCATGAAACGAGATTTAAGATTATGTAGGCTTTAAAATGGTCATTTGGTCCGTTTGGCGGGATTTAGTTTAAGTCCAACCTAAATCCTGCGTAAATCCTGCTACGAACGCAACCAATTGATTTCTATTTCCCTCTAGCTGAACGACGCCCTTCTCTTCGCCACCTTTCGTCCTCACCCGCTTTTCGACCTAGCTCGTATAGTGCGGTCGAATTCTCGATGGATTCAAGCAAAGAAGATGCCGATCGGCCCACAGAATCCCCATCCGCGCAAGTATCCCAATTTGTGATCTTTTGATCTTCTTCTATTTCATGTCTTTTGCTCTTTTTTAGTGCGTCGATCCGATCCTTGTCTTGTGGAAATGAAGTGTTTTTTTATTTTTGAGATTTCCTCTTACAGGCCGAAACACCCTTATAAGGACCCCGACGATGGCCGCCAGCGCTTTTTGCTGGAGCTGGAGTTTGTGCAGTGCCTAGCCAATCCAGCATATATTCACTGTGAGCTAATTATGCTATTTCTTTCTTTCTTTCTTTCTTTCTTTCTTTTTGTATCACATGTTTCTAAGCCATTAGATTCTAGATCACATCTCACGAATCTGCTTGAATTCATGTTGTTTTTTATTCCTCATCTCATTCATGATCAAATTCTTCTTGATTTACCAAGCAAGAATAATCTATAAAGTGCTGTCCTGCTTTATTTCTTGTGCAGATTTGGCTCAAAACCGTTATTTCGAAGATGAAGCTTTTATTGGATACTTGAAGTACCTTCAGTACTGGCAAAGACCAGAGTACATAAAGTTCATCATGTCAGTAAAAAATATGATATTTCTGCTATTTTGAAGTTAAACATTACCTTCCAATCGCATGGACATGTAAAATTTGACTTTATTTAGGTTGCTAATTCAACCTATGTAGTTCTGGATATGTTCAGGTATCCACATTGCCTTTTCTTCCTAGAGCTTCTGCAGAATGCAAACTTTCGTAATGCAATGGCTCATCCCGGAAGCAAGGTTTGCATTTCTGGAGAGTGTCATCTTGAGACGTTTTAACCTTTGCAATATGCCATAGCAATCTTACTCTAACAAGCGTTTGTTTGTCTTTCTCATTTATCCTTTTTTAATGCTTTTGCTTACACGATTCTATTATCAGTTTTTTTTTTCTTTGAAATAAAATTCTTTTACATTATTTAAGTGAAAATATCAACATTGAGTTAATGCCCTTTTGTTTATATTATGAATATGCTTACAGGGGATATTCAAAATTTACTTCATTGGTGCATGTTTTTTTGTAGATGATATTATTCTAATTAGTGATCTGTCCACTAGTATTATTAAAAATAAGTACAATGGAGAAGATTTTTAGAAGATAGAGGCTTTAGAATTTGTAAAACCATTACGGATTGTATGCTATGTAATTTTAGTGGGTATTCATGTTAACAATTATCATTCAATATTGTTAGAAGAAAAACATAATTCCTAGGCGCATGAGATTTAAGTATATTAGGTCTATCATACAGAATAACTTATAGATTTAAGGTTAAATGGTTAACATGGAGAAATGCGCAGGGTGTTGTGTGATGAGAGGCTATTACAGAGACTTAAATGTGGATTTGATAAAAATATGATTACATTGTTGGTGCTGTATGCCCAATGGTTGTAAATAATACATTGATATTTAAGTTGGATGTGTCCTAAATGGCTAAATGATAATGTTAAGATTGATATATAATAAAATTAGTAGTATAAACAAATGAATGTTTATATTTGAAAAAAATCTTTGAGCGATATCTATTAAAGATAAGGTGATTAAAAATAAATTTAGGTGGTTTGAACATACATAACTAAGTATAGAAAATGTGTTTGTTAGATACGTTGATAAAATTAATATAAGAGAATTAGGAAAGAAAAGATGTCAATCAAAGGTTTCATGTATAAGTTGCTCAAAACACTTTGTAAAGAATATATTTAACTGCTTAGGAAATAATTAATACGAATGAATGAAAAAAAAAATGAAGATTCATAATGCCGACCACAAATAGTTGGGATAAGGCTAACGATGATGACGATGACAATGACGATGATATTGATTTTAAGATACAAAAGGGTCATAGGTGATTAATTTGGCAATAATATCTGTAGCAATAAAAGTAGTTAGTTTTGTTATCCAAAGTTTGAATGTAAATTTTGTATACTTTTTCAATAGTATAAAGAAAATGTTGATTATGTAATAACCTTTTGATTGAGAGTTGTAATAAAGATTGGAAGACTTGTTAGTGTCATGCAGTATATAACAAATCACTCTTATCATCATCATTTTCATATCCAAACTGTTTCGGGTTGGTTAATAGTTTGTTGTGATGTATTTTTCATATGCTATGTGTATCGTATCATTATGAATGTTGTAAGAAAAATGTCATGAGTTAATGTAGATGTGCATTAGGAGTAAAGTACAATGCTGACAAAGTACAACACAAAATAGATCAAGCAAACACAAAGAAAGAGAGACATCAATATTTATTTACTTCAACTTGAACAATGCTTATGTTCATGAGAGAGAGGATCCAATCCCTTATTTGTTTACAAGAAATGAACAGTCTGTAGTCCTTTTCAAAGTCCAAGTACATCATTTCTCAATCAAAAAAGAAGTTCAAAGAAACATCATAATAGGTTTACATCACAAAGATGCTCTTCTCATATGAACTACAAAATCCCAGGGGAGAGATCTTACATATGTAGGCAACAATCCTTACAACAATAACAACAATCCTTTATCCCACTATATGGGGTTGGCTACAATTAAGAGTTAAATTCTCATCTAAATCTAATAAAGAATGGTCATTTCTAATATTTTCAAACCAACTCTTTTTAGGTCTACCTCTACCTTTCTTAACATAAGTCAAATCTAATATATCTACTTTCCTAACCTGGTCATCGGAAGACTGCCATTTTATGTGACCAAACCATCTATGACGACTCTCTCTAATCTTATCTTCTATTGGAGCTACTCCAACCTTTCACGTATATGCTCATTTTGTATCTCTCTCTAAGAGTAAAATCACTCATCCACCTGAGCATCCTCATCTCCGCAACACTTAACTTAATATTATGCTTCTCTTTTAATGGCCAACATTATGCACCATAGAGCATTGCAAGTCTCACTACCATCTTATAGAATTTTCCCTTAAGTTTGAGATGGACTTTTCTATCAAACTAAAAGCATACGCCAGGGTACATCCTCTTGCAAAAGTCTAGTGAAAGCATCCATGGCTAAAGTAAAAAGATACGGGCTTAAGGCTGATCCTTGATGTAATCCAACTAAAATAGGAAAATACTTGGCCAAACCACCTTGTGTTTGAACACAAGTAACAACTCCTGCATACATATCCTTAATGACTTGAATATAAGCATTATTAACCCCTTTGTTATGTAGAACTCTCCATAGCACTTCTCTTGGAACTTTATCATTTGCTTTCTCTAAATCAATTAAAATCATTTGTAGATCCTCCTTATTCTCTCTATACTTCTCGTCAAACCTCTCAATATAGCTTCCATAGTCGACCTACCTTGCATAAATCCAATTTGATTTTGAGAAACATTAGTGTCATGTCGCAATCTATGCTCCATAACTCTCTCCCATAGTTTTAAAGTATGACACATTAACTTAATTTCTCTATAATTCACACAATCTTGTGCATCTCCTTTATTCTTAAAAATAGGAATCAACACACTCATTCTCTACTCATCTGACAACTTTTTAGTCTTCAAAATAGTATTAAAAAGTTTAGTAAGCCAAAAAATTCCTTCATCTCCTAAGCATTTCCACACCTCCATTGGAATATCATCAAGTCCAACAGCTTTTTCACACTTCATTTTATTTAAATCCTCTTTAACTTCAGTTTTACTAATATGCCGATAAAAACAAAGATCTTTATTTTCATTTAGGGTGCTAAGGTCACTAAAGTCAATCGCATTATCATACTCTTCATTGGAAAGTTTAGCAAAATATCTCATCCACTTTGTTGAATATCCTCTTTTAATAAAATCACTTTGTGATTTTCATCTTTAATACACTTCACTTGAACTAAATTCTTACTACTCCTATCTTTTTGTTTAGCTAATTATACATATATTTTCGTCTTCCTTAGTAACTAATCTATTATATAAATCATTAAAAGTTAAAATTTTTGCATTGCAACATTTTTTACATCTTTTTCTTAATCCAATTATATTGGTTGAAGAAATTAACAATTCTTCCCATTGCTCTATTGCTGCAAAAACTTGAATCTCCTATGCAACTTATCTCCAATCATAGCACTTTAAGCTCTCAAAACCTCGACGGGCTTAACACTACACAATGTCATTTGATTTAGATGACCTCTAAATTGAAGCATTAAAGTGTATCCATTGAATTTCATATGCTATGAAATTTTTGTGCCTTTAAGTGGTTATCTTCTTGCCTTGAATGCAGACTTGACATCAGGATAGATTATAATACAAATATAATCTTTGATCCATTTTTGAAGTTCTTCCAGCATTGCATGTATGGTTTTGTTGCAAATTTTTTACTAAAATGAGGAAACTTTCTTTTTCCTGCTTCCCCAAAATGCAATGCTCCAATGCAAATGAAAACATAACTAAGTAGCTCTTGAAATTTGAGTCTCGTGGCAATCAAAGCACTATTGCAAATCTTGAGGGCCTTAGCATCACTAAAATATATTCACCTGCATTACTCAAATATATTTCATTCTTTGATCGGGTACATGCCTGATCCCATCAAAATTTCTAATCACATTATAATGTGTACTCAATCTTATATATATAACCACCACTTGTCTCATAACTGTAAAATACTCCTTATCTCAACCCATTATATGAATAGGAAAATTCAAGAACTTGCTTATCAATGCACTCGAATTTTGCAATCATAGAAAGAACATCACCGTAATCTATATATTTGCATAAGTTTTTTTTTTTTGGTTTGTTTCTTGCCTGCTTCTTTCTATTTAACACTTAATAATCTCTTTTGATGTTTCATTACTTCTTGGCTCTTGCATTAGAAATACATTTTATTCTTACTAACAAACTTGTTCCAGTGGCATCCCATACAACACAATTTCACGAAAATGCTTATATGAGGGAGGTAAAGAGCACAAGAATATCAAAGCTTGATTTTCATCATTCACAATTATATCAATATACCACAAATCATGGATAATGTAATTAAGCTAATTCAAATATAACTTAATTATCATCCCTTATGAAGTGTGAAGCAAATGGAGCCTTTGTTTCTAATAGCATTTCTTAGAGGCTTTAGGTCAAAACTTGAGCTTGAGTCACATTCTTGTTTCCTCCAAAACCTCCATCAATACCTCATCCACCAAACACAAAAAAGAGCTTTTTCATCCAACTCTGCCATCTTTTTTTCGGTTATGATTATTGACATATTCTGATGCCCAATGAGTGCTTTCATAAGTTCATGTTAAATTATAATATCACACAGCTTGGTTCTCCAAAGGGCAAACTTTTTTGTTCTTGATTTTTTTTGTAACAACTCCAAACTATGCTATAATATCAAATTGTTATAATGCAAAAAGCATCATCAGGAACAAAGTATATTGTATCACAAAGTAAAAACATAAAAGAGATCGAGCAACACAGAAAGAAAGAAAAAGATATCAATATTTATGTGGTTCAGCTTGAGTACAACTTATATCGACAATGGAGGAGAGAATCTAAAGGAACAATCATGATCCCCTCCCAATGCCCAAGTACACCCACTTGAAATCAAATAAGAAACTCAAAGAAACTGTCACAATAAGTTTACCTCACAAAGTTGTTGTTTTTTTGTTTTTGTTTTTTGTTTTTTATGCACCATGAGATTCTAGCTGAGAGGGTATGTGTTAGGAAACACTTGAATTTTCAAGTGTTTCACACCAAAACCCAAGTAGATCTAGGATGAACTGCTGTCCCCAGCAAGAAAACAGCCAAAAACAGAGAAGAAACGTTGGAAAATGTAGGAAAAACAATACAAACGCTTTTATTTCGATAACGGATGAAAAGCACTTGCAAGATACAACTTTCCTTCAATTCGAGAGGAAGGAAAAACTCTCCAAAAGATCTCCGGCGAAGCCAAGAGCCCAAGACACCAAAACCTAGATCTCAAAACAATTCAAATTCAAGATAAGATGCAAATTCCCCCCCAAACTCCTAATTATACAAAATTAATCATAAAGGACAATGATAAACTTCCTAAAACAGTCCTCACATTCAAAATTTCCCTCCTAAACCTCCCGCCAAGCGTCCACGTGGACCTCACGTTCCGCCCGCCCCCTGTTTTCTCCGCCTGGAGTAACAGTGGACCGGTCCGGGTTGGACCGGTCCAGTCGGCCCCTCCTGGGCCGGCGTAACATTACCGCCCTCCCAAAGAATCACCTTGTCCTCAAGGTGAAAATCAGGAAACTGCTGCTTCATCCTCCCGTATGGCTCCCACGTAGCCTCGTAGTCAGGAAGGTTCTTCTACTGGATCAATACTTCCTTAGTATTATCTTCTTTCTGGCGAACACCCCTCAGCTCCAACGGTTCCATGATCACTTCTAACTCCTTCGTAAGTGTGGTCGGCAGCTCGGGAATAGTAATGTGGTCACCAATGGCCTTTCTCAACTGTGAGACGTGAAAAACCGGGTGTATAGTCGCCGATGGGGGTAATTTCAGTCGATAAGCTACTGCCCCAATCTTTTCCATCACTTCATAAGGACCAAAGTACCTTGGAGCCAGCTTTTCATTCCTCCTGTTGGCGACTATCTTCTGCCTGTATGGACGAAGCTTCAAGAACACCTTATCCCCTGCCTCAAACTGGATATCTCTTCTATGCCCATTTGCTTGCTTCTTCATGATTTGTTGCGCCCTCAGCAATTGCCTCTTCAACTCTTCAAGCACTCGGTCCCTTTCCTCCAAGTACTCTTCTACTGACGAAACCGGGGTACTACTGCTCCCAAAGTGTACCAAGTGTGGGGGATCCCGCCCATACAACACCTTGAATGGAGTCATTTGTGAAGCCGAGTGAAATGATGTGTTGTATCAGTACTCAGCCCAGGATAGCCACTTTGCCCATAGCCTTGGTGTCTCCGAAACAAAGCATCTTAGGTACATCTCCAAGCTCCTGTTGACTACTTCCGTCTGTCCATCCGTCTGTGGGTGGTAGGCTGTGCTCCTCTTGAGCACTGTTCCCTGCAATCTGAATAACTCCCTCCAGAAATGGCTGAGGAATACCTTGTCCCTATCTGATACGATCGCTTCTGGTACTCCGTGCAGTCTGATCACTTCCCTGATGAAAGCTGACGCTACTGTCACTGCGGTGTAGGGATGTCTGAGTGGAATGAAGTGTGCATATTTGCTAAGCCGGTCCACCACTACCAGTATCACCGTGAATCCTTCTGACCTGGGTAATCCATCGATGAAATCCATGGACACTTCCTCCCAGACTTTGTTTGGAAGTGCCAATGGTTGTAGTAAACCTCCTGGGGTCATGGCCATGTATTTGTTTCTTTGGCAGACCTCACAATCCGCCACCATCTCCTCCACGTCTTTATGCATCCCCTTCCAATAAAGTTCTGTTGCCAGCCTCCTGTATGTCTTCTGAACTCCTGAGTGACCCCCAACTGAGCTGCCATGAAATTCCTGCAACAGGTGGGGAATGTGTATGGAAGTTCGTGGCATCACGAACCTCCCCTGGTACAATAGTCTCCCCCCTTCAATGTAGTAACCAGGATGACTACTCCTATCTTTCTCCAGATCCTCCCTGATCTTCCTCAGTTCCTCGTCCAGCATACTTTCTTCTTTGATGGCCCCCCAATCTACTATCAATGGCGCTGACACAACCAACTCTTGAATCTCCCCAACGCATCTGGATAAAGCGTCGGCCGCCTTATTCTCCAAACCAGGCTTATAGTGGATCTCAAAATCATAGCCTAATAGTTTGGATAACCATCTTTGATGCTCTTCGGTCACCATCCTTTGCTCTAACAAATACTTCAAGCTCCTCTGATCAGTCCGTACAATGAAGTGTCTTCCCAAGAGATATGGCCGCCACTTTTGGATTGCCAAAACAATGGCCATCAGCTCTCTTTCATACACTGACTTCAATCTAGCTCTGGCTGAAAGCACTTGACTGAAGTACGCTACTGGCCTGTGATTCTGCATCAACACCGCCCCTAACCCATATCCTGAGGCATCTGTCTCTACTACAAAAGACTGTTCAAAGTTTGGAAGAGCTAGAACAGGGACAGTCGTCATGGCCTCTTTCAACCTCTCGAATGCTTGAGTGGCCGCCTCTCCCCAGCAAAAATTATCCTTCTTCAGCTGCTCAGTCAAAGGCCAGGCAATGGTACTGTATCCCTTCATGAACTTCCTGTAGTATTCAGTCAATCCTAGAAAACCCCTCAATTCCCTGAGGTTCCTAGGTAGCGGCCATTTCTGCATTGCTTCAATTTTAGTTTGATCCGCTGCTACTCCTTGTGATACCACATGTCCCAAGTATTCCACACTTGCCTGAGCAAAACTGCACTTCTTCAGGTTGGCTTTCAACTGGTGCTCCTGTAGCACTTCCAATACCACTCTCAAATGCTCCCAGTGTTCCTCCACAGTCTTGCTGTACACCAGGATGTCATCGAAAAAGACTAGGACAAACTTCCTAAGGTGCTGCTTGAATACCCGATTCATCAGGGACTGAAATGTTGCAGGAGCGTTAGTCAATCCAAAGGGCATTACCAGAAATTCATAATGCCCTTCATGAGTCCTGAATGCTGTCTTTGGAACATCAGTCTCCTTCATCCTGATCTGGTGGTAGCCAGATTTTAGATCTAGCTTAGAGAACATCACTGCACCATGTAGCTCGTCCAATAGCTCATCAATCACAGGAATTGGGAACTTGTCTGGTACAGTGCCTTTATTCAGAGCCCTATAATCCACACAAAATCTCCAACTCCCGTCCTTCTTCTTAACTAGAATGACTGGACTGGAAAAAGGGCTGTTGCTGGGTCTGATAATCTCTGCCTCCAGCATTTCCCGGATCAGCTTTTCAATCTCATCTTTCTGAATCTGTGGATAGCGGTAAGGACGGACGCTGATCGGAGTCTCACCTTCTTTCAGAGTAATGGCATGCTCCAACTCTCTCTGAGGAGGTAACCCCTGGGGCGGTTGAAAGACTTCGCTGAACTGGTGTATGAGTGGCTGTACTGCAGAGGGAACATTGCCTTCCTTCTCCAATCTGACTCCTTCCAGGCGGTGTAACTCTACTAAGAAGCCTCCTCCTTCCTCATGAATGGTTTTGATGAGGGATTTGAGAGAAACCCCTGCTTTGGTCAGCCCGGGATCACCCTGAATCGTTCTTTTCCTGCCACCAACCACCAGCTCCATCTTTAGTGTTCCCCAATTGATTTTGGTCTCTCCCAGTATCTGCAGCCATTTCATCCCAAGGATGACATCTGTGCTCCCCAATTCCAAGGGAAGGAAGTCTTCCTTTACCAGGATCCCTTGAATCTTCAATACCACTCCTCGGCAGACACCTCGACCCATCTCCACCTTTTCGGTGCCCATCATTACCCCGTAACCTCCGGTATCCACTAGCTCCATTCCCATCACATCAACAATCTGGGTGGAAATGAAATTGTGTGTCGCTCCACTGTCTATAAACACCACAACCTCACGACCAGAGATCTCTCCTTTCACCTTCATAGTGTGACTCGAAGTGAGTCCCACTACTGAGTTCAGAGAGACTTCTGCTACATCCAGATGCAACTTCTCCTCCTCCTCCACCTCGGGGTCATTCCCTCCTCTCTCTTCGTCTTCCTCATCTTCGCAAACGAGGAGAACCTGAAGAGATCGGTCCTTGCATCTATGCCCCGGCATGTACTTCTCATCACATCTGAAGCACAACCCTTTTGCTCTTTTGTCCTGCATTTCTTTTTCGATCAGCCTTTTGAACTGTCCCACATTTCCTCCTCCAGTCTTTTCCTTGGGTGCTTCCTTCTGACCCCCCGGCGCTACCCATTTAGAGGGTAATACCGCAGTAGTCATCTTGTACGACCCCCCCTGAGTTGTTGCCTCGAGCTCCTCTTTCTGATCTCTTCTGATCTTCCACCAATTGTGCAAGCTCCATTGCCTTGCCTAAATTCCTTGGCTCCAACACTCTGACAGCTGTTCGTATCTCAGGTTTAAGCCCCTTCATGAAATTTCCCTCTAGGGCTGATTCTGAGATGTGATCCAAACGGCTAGCCAGATACTCGAATCTGTCCCGGTAATCGGCCACGGTCCCCTTCTGTGTCAGAGCAAAGAACTGTTCATAGAAGTCTCCTCCCCCATCGGCTCGGAAACGTTCTAATAAGCAATCCTTGAACTCTCTCCAGTTCCTGATAGGCTCTCTCCTGTCTCGCCACTGATACCAGGCCAATGCCTTCCCTTCCAGACACAATCCTGCCGCCGTCAGCTTCTCATCGTCTGTCAGCCCGTTGACCGCAAAGTAACGCTCCACTTTGTAGATCCAGCCATGACCATCTTCGCCCTCAAAGATGGGCATCTTCAACTTCCTCACCTTCGGATCCCTTCCGTTACCCCGGAACTCTCCATAGCCTCCCATTCCTCGAAGAGGAGGTGCTCCCCAAGTGTCCCGGTCCTCCCTCCGTCGTTGGTATTCGAGTCCTTCGTCATAATCCCCTCTTCCCCTTTCAAAATCAGCACCTCGACGCTGATATTCTTCTCTTCTCTCGCCAAAATCTGCACTTCCCTCATATTCTCCCCTCCTGCCTTCAAAATCCACGCCTTGACACTGGAAATCAGCACCTCGACGCTGAAATTCAGCACCTCGACGCTGAAAATCAGCACCTCGACGGTCATTTCCCATGCTCATCTCCTCTCTAGAAAGTGGCTCTAGAGGTGGCATGTCTATCGTCTCCTTCAAGGATCTCCACATCTTGATTCCTCCTCCCCCTACGCGGGTTCAGATTTCCTCCTACACCATGGTCTCCGGTATTCTCTCTTGCTTCTGACATTGTCGGATTTATCTTCATCTCCAACAATTTCTTCATCATCACTTCTATAGCCATAAACTTTCCCTCCAACCTTTCGTTGTTGGTAGTGATCTGATTCTGAAAGTCCATATCGGTTTTCAATTGACCGACTTCTCCTTCCAAAACGTCCACCTTCTTTCCGGCCATTTTTCTTCTATCGGATCCACAAAAATCTTCTTCCGGAGACGAAGATCTTGCTGAAATTTCAGGATTTCAGCCTCCGGTGGTCCCGAATCGATGCTCTGATACCAATTTGTTAGGTAATACTTGGATTTTCAAGTGTTTCACACCAAAACCCAAGTAGATCTAGGATGAACTGCTGTCCCCAGTAAGAAAACAGCCAAAAACAGAGAAGAAACGTTGGAAAATGTAGGAAAAACAATACAAACGCTTTTATTTCGATAACGGATGAAAAGCACTTGCAAGATACAACTTTCCTTCAATTCGAGAGGAAGGAAAAACTCTCCAAAAGATCTCCGGCGAAGCCAAGAGCCCAAGACACCAAAACCTAGATCTCAAAACAATTCAAATTCAAGATAAGATGCAAATGCAAATTCCCCCCCCCCCCCCCCCCCCCCCCCCCCCCCCCCCCCCCCCCCCCCCCCCCCCCCCCCCCCCCCCCCCCCCCCCCCCCCCCCCCCCCCCCCCCCCCCCCCCCCCCCCCCCCCCCCCCCCCCCCCCCCCCCCCCCCCCCCCCCCCCCCCCCCCCCCCCCCCCCCAATCCTAATTATACAAAATTAATCATAAAGGACAATAATAAACTTCCTAAAACAGCCCTCACATTCAAAATTTCCCTCCTAAACCTCCCCCCAAGCGTCCACGTGGACCTCACGTTCCGCCCGCCCCCTGTTTTCTCCGCCTGGAGTAACAGTGGACCGGTCCGGGTTGGACCGGTCCAGCCGGCCCCTCCTGGGCCGGCGTAACAGTATGAAGTTATCAATCCTCAAGAAACCATAGTTGCTGATGTAGTAGAGAAACTGAGAATGAAAGAGAGTTCAATCTTGAACAAACCGTTTGTCCTAATAGTTACCCCATAATGGGGAATTCCATGTTAAACAACTTTATGAAATTATCTGCATTATGATTTTCTTGCAGTCTTTTAAAGCTTTGAGTGATTACTTATGTGTTTTAATTTTCATGAATAACATGCTATTGTGAGTTCAGATTCTGATGTGAATGGGAATAGATTTGACATTGCTTTTCCTAATTATTTAGGAGTTGGCCCACCGACAACAATACTTCTTTTGGAAGAACTATAGGTACAATAGACTAAAGCACATTGCACCTCGTCCTCTTCCTGAGCCAGCCGTTGCTCCGCCTCCGACTCCACCTGCTCCAATGCCCCCCATGCCTGTGGCTTCGGCACCAACCCTTCCGCCAATGCAAGTTGTTGGACAAGCTGGATCTGCTCCTCCCAAAGTTGACCTGAGAAACAGCATGGTGGATCGTAGAAAGAGAAAGTACATTCTTATCTCTATCACACATGTTTTAAAATCTTCTTCATGCAAAACTTCTTAACTTATAAAGGTTTATAATTTAATACTCATTTGTGAGCGTGATTGTTTTTTGTCAAAAAGGTACAATTGAATTTCTTATTGTGGTATGCACCTTGATTTTTTGTGTCTTTTAATGAATTTAAGGTTTTTTGTTGAAATTTATTTGATTTAGATTATTTTTAAAATATCACTTAGTAAAAATTTATCGGAATTTTTTAGCTACATCAAAAGAAGCCAAATGATTGTTTTTTAACTGATAGTCTTTACACCGTGGATTCTAAATTTGAATGTTTGAGTTTCATTCATTGCATCATTTCATTGTACTACAAATCATATATTCTAAGACATCCTGTTTTATTTTGTTACACTAAATTTCATCGTTAGTGATTTCATTATTGCCTACTAATTGTATTCTCACCAATATTCTTATTTTATACAATGCTGCTATGATATCTAAATTTAAAAGACCTTGGAATGGCTTGATCCTCCATTAGTATAGATTCGGTATTATTAATGCCATATCCACTAAAATAATGATCATTGGCCCAATCTTTATTCCATTAAACCTTCCCGTATATCCTAATGTCTTGATGTCCTCAGTTTAATATTCTTCTACTCAATGCATTGTAATTATGTTCTCTGCCAGTAACACATTTTACATATTTGTAGGAGGATTTTTTTTAAGGAGCATGGTGTTTAATTTAAATTAGGAATATGATCAGCGTTTTAAAAAAATTAGAAAAAACAAACTAGTCAAACAAAATATTTAATGTGCCAAACTGTTTGGTGTATTTAGAATACGTCAAATTGTTTGAATGCACCATTTTGTTTGGCTCATTCCATTGAATGCGTCAAACCGTTCGACGCATTATTACAATATTTTTAGAATTTAGTTCAACTGACTGGGGTGAATACGTTAAATCATTTGGCGCATTCTTTAGAATACACGAAATCATTTGATGCATTGTTTTGGAATGCACCATTTTGTTTGGGTAGTTTGCTTCTTTTTAAATTTTTTTAACACTCTCTTATTCCTAATTTAAATTAACCATCATGCTCCTTAAAAAAAATCCTTTCTAGGAAGCACATTCATGGTGGTTATAAAAGACGTGGGCTTTAATGCTAATTCATGAATGCTCAAATAGAATTCCATGTACTTGGTGGTCCTAAACATTACATACCTTTGAAATCTTTCAGATATACCAATTCGATAATTCTGAGGAAGCCCTTTTTTTGTGTAACAGAAATATGTAACTGGCTTGAAAATATTTTATGTTGCAGGAAGGAAGGTTGAAGAATCAAATAGCATTTATTTATTATAAAAAGCTACGTACTGAATACAGGTAAACTTTTTTCTCTATATTAAGTTTTATGCTGTTTGCGGGTGGCTTTTTCCTTAAAACTTTCATTATTACTTTCTAAGTGAATATAAATAGAGATTAGTTAACATTTGATGAATTTTAAACGTTTATTTTTTGAGCAGGAAAAATGTTACTGAGAAAGTGAGAATCGTAGTACCTCATGATTATCACTGTTGGCACTTCTTATGTGGGCAATCTGTAATGGGCGGCAAATTATTGGGTCAGGTGACCGAACGCAGAGATAGGTTCGGATAATAATAAAATATTATTTAAAATTAGCGCAACTAAAGCGCAACTAAAGCGCAACCAAAGCGCAACCAAAGCGCAACCAAAGCGCAACTAAAGCGCAACCAAAGCGCAACTAAAGCGCAAGTCAAAAAGCGCAACTAAAGCGCAACCAAAGCGCAACTAAAGCGCAACCAAAGCGCAACTAAAGCGCAAGTCAAAAAGCGCAACTAAAGCGCAAGGTGACGCGGCAAATTTTTATTGGTTGTCCGAACTTATCTTTTGGCTCCGGTCACCTGACCCAATAATTTGCCGTAATGGGCAGGGATCTCGATGGCACATTCTGGAAAGTTCTTCTAAGCTTTTTGTTTTTCCCCAAGCATGATGAGTTTAAGTGGGAATAATTATTTACCCTGTAACATTGTAAAAGTTTATTATTTAGACAAAGTGATTATTGTAAAATTTGTAGTGTCTTAATCCTTATAGAGATATTTGTTTGAAAGCTTGTTTTGATGTGTGATGTTCAAATGTTTTGGTAATGATTGTTTTGATAATTTGAATCAATGCTTCTATTTTTTATGCATCAAGTATGTGAATTTAGTAGTAAATAGCCAAAGGCTGTATTGCAAAGGACGAGATCTGATGACTGTAGTGTAGGAATATGTGCATTAATTCTTCATGAAATTTCAATTTCAAAGGTCAGTAATTCTGCTTCATGTATAAAGGCTATTAGTGTGGAGTCCGGATCTAGTTCTATGTCTGTACTCAAATTATATTTTGACAAGTGTAGAGGACACGTGGATATTTAATTGGATTTCGTTTTCTTAGGTCATTTTATTTTTCATTGCGGCATTTCACTGCTCACAAAGTAAAAACACAGCAAAAGGACAATAAAAGTAAAAGCGCAACAAAATATCATCAAAATTAAAAAAGTGAAAGTGCAGCAAAATGGAAGTAAAAATATAGTAAATTTCACATTATAAATTTTTAAAAAAATTTCCTTACGAAATAGTGCAGTGAATATTCATGTGTTTAAATTTAATTGAAGTTCAAACGTAGAGCTACGTCCGGGCTTTGCACCAAAGAATTTCTTCTCATTCACTGCCTATTTTTGGTCATCTTTGTGCCCGGTTCGATTTTTTTTTTTTTCTCATTTTAGCTCATTGATTTATGTACTTAACAACAAAACGAAAACTATTATTTTATTCACATACCATTGAAGGTTTTAGATAACATAAAAAATCATCATTCTCACATATGTATTACCATATTGTAAATCTACTTATTGCAACACAGCTCATTTTGGCCTATTAGTTGAGAGATTAGGCTTTCAACTACGATGTCTTGGATTCGAATATTTGTGTATGCGTTGTGTGTGTGAGTTTGCCTTAAATGGCCTAAATGTCCAAAAAAATATTCTACATATTGTCCGTCCTGTCAATCCACTTTCTAATGAGATCCTATTGTGATTCGTCTCGTTGATTTCTTTCTCAGGGATGCGTCATCGGGACTCCGCTCCTCTTCTTCCTTGGCATTCACATTTCACAAGTCCTAGGTCAAATAAATTCTCTCTCTGGAAGAAAGTATCATAACTTTCTCGTCTCTTCCTTGCCACCGACATTGAAGTTTAGATGCTAGATATGTAATTATTTTAGTTTTAGAATTACACATATAAAATTTTGATATTTTTATTCCATCGAGAACTGAGACTCCCAATATAGACTATAGTGTCTAAGAAGAGGTTGATTAGTGCATCTGATGTTTTAATTTTTAGACTTATTTTAATTAAAATTGAGTAAGAATATCTTCACCTATTTTTTTAATCTAAAAAAATACTTCTATTATTTCTCAGGTTATCTCCTTAGACCATCTCCAACCGTTCGGCAAACAGTCGAATGGAGGTCCTCAAACGTCGCAACCGAACGTTATTTCTTCCGCCATTTTATCGCAGTTGAACAGTGCAACGCCAATATTGGCATCGCACTGTTCACTTGTGCCTTTTCTTTCTCTCTACCGAACTCGTCTGAGAAAGACGCGAAAGAAATGAGCTAATATTTGGGGGCAAAATGACGTTTCACTGGAGATGAATAACATCACTTTTTGATTTGACTGTATTTTGCAATGAAAAATGAGAATTTCGGTTGGAGATGCCCTTATCGTCCTTCCGCAATAGGACAGTTCCAATAGAACGTAATATGATTTTTCTATTAATAACCAAAACTCAAAAGTGGAACGAAAAAAACAAAGGAAAAATTATCTCAGTTATTTTAACACATTTTCTACGCATTAGAAGCTTAAATATGTGTTGTTAGTAAGAATTTGTTTTTAATTGACGCAAAAATTCAGAAAGAAATTCAAAAATGGCATGGCTGTAGTGTAATTATTATCATTAGAAAGTATTTTGTTGTAGAATTCAAAATAAAAAAATTAAAACAGTTCGGTAAATAACATAAAATTCGTAAAAAAATAGAATAATTTACACCTGAAAAAGATTTGAAGCATAAAATTAATGTAAAATAATTAAGTGCAATTCAAAATCATATAAAATTTTGGTTATTTTCTCACTTCTCCCTTTCTGTAATTTAAAATTTTTATCTTTTTTTATTTTATTTTATTTTATTTATTGGGCAACATATTATTTCTTTAAAAAATGGCAATGAGTGTTAAATTAATGTGAGCGGTCGGTTTCCCTGTTCTACTTCGGGTTCTCCACTACTTTCTATTGGTATGAGAGGAAGTCATCAGTCGGAAAATGTAGCTCTACCTGTACAGAAGATTGTTGTTAACTTTTGGAGATTTAGGTAAACCTGAAACTACGTAAATCAACGGTCTCAGCTTCATAATATGTGTCTCCTTCCAAGTAGATTGTTGTAGGGTTTTCTGGAAAATGGGATACAGGGACTGAATCTGGAATAGCAAGAAGAAATTTTGCCAACTTGTTCGAGATGACGAGCTGCCAGTTCGTTAAGTTTATGGACCAAAATTTCTCTCAAATCTTGGTAAGCAGCTCCAATGCTGCTCTCTCTCTCTCTTCCTCCCTCAGTTTTCATTTTCTGAATTAGGGTTCACAAATGCATCTAACTTCCAGTTCACCTTTTTGCTTCTGTAAAGCTAACAAGGACGGCGTTTTATATTTTAATGCAAATCTCTTGAGTAATTGATATACTGTTTGTCCATTTCATTTAGCAGGATTATCATTTTGTGTCTGATCTATGGTGAGCTAAAGGCTTTGGTAGAGATGGAAATTTACTCTTAATATCAATGCCACTCTTCTTTATGTGTAAAAGTTCACCTCTCATATTGTCAATGGCCGAAAAAACCGCATTTTTCCTAAAATTATTAAGAAATACAGAAGGGAAATTCAGGATGTAGAGCTGATATAGTTCTGAATAGTAGAATTTATTTGATGTATATAAAAAGAAAAATAATGGAGGGAGAAAAGGTAGCAATGACTGAGTTCTTATGGTTGGCAATCGATGCCTCTTCATTACTACCATTGATAAGAGTGATGGTGAGGTGAGGGAGGGGTTGAGAAGAATGAGAGGGTGGACAAAAACTTGTTAGCTATTTATAAAATAAATGCTATAACATGTTTATAAGTGCCAAATGATGTCAAATAACCAAAACGAATTGATGGATTACAAGAAAAATAGAAAGGATCTTGCAGCATAGATTTAGGAACTAGAACCATGAAATGGGCATTGTAGGATTGACACCCTTTCGACAATTCATCGTGGTCGACTAATTAAATAAAACTGCACTCATAACAAATTAAATAATATGAATATATTATACAAAATGATGTGCACTATTGTTTAATATTGCAACCCCTTTTTTTTTTTGGGTTTGAACTTTGAAGCACCAAACCAATGTCAAATCAAGTTTAATTAAACACGAGAAAAGTCGCTTGGGACGAAATGGTTGGACTGGTTCATATCAATATGAATCTACAAAAATAATTTAGGATATTTAACTATTTATTTTAGAAATGAATATAAGTAAAAACTTAAGCTGGTATGTATCACTGGGAACTTGATAAAAAAACTGTTCCAAATTATGAGAAGTTTGGTTAACCAAACAACAGATGATGTGAAACATTCAAGAATTGCACATGAAATTCATTAAGATTCACAAAGTTTACTCAAGTAAGATTAGGCCTTTCGCAAATTAAGATTCAAGCATTTTCCATTGAAGAAATATTATGATAAGCAATTTCAAGCTAGTATTTAGGCACGATTAATAATGAATCTCAAAGTTCACAACAAAGCAAATGCGGTAAATTAATAAAATCCCACGACTAATGTTTAGAAATTTCACAATGAGTACCTTGATCACTCACACTCAATTCGGGTTAGCGGGAGAAGGCCTTTAACAAACTCAACGATGCCACGAAGATGGTGGCCACACCAATGGCCTTTAGCCACGTAGAAGTTGACGGTGACGAGGAGGGCGTGAATGTTTGACTTTCGAGACTCCAAGTGTGCTTAGCAAATTGTCGGTCGTAGATGCTTGCAAGGATCGGGACGACTCTCTCCAAGTACTCTTCCACGGTGGTTTCGTCTTCAAATCCTACGTCGAAGCACGGTGATCGTAGGATGTTAATGCTCCCGTCGGCGTTGAAGACTAATCCCCACTCAAACTCGGGATCCGCCATTCAACATTGAAGAGAGTTGGGTAGAGATATGTCGTCGTCTCTTCTTCTTGCTGAAGTTTTCCAAGAGAGGGAGTGAGGGTGGCGGTCGGCCAAAACAGAGGAGGAGTGGGCGGGTGGATGGGGTGAGGGGAAATTAGGTTAAGCAAGGGAGAGAGGGAGTTACACAAATCTGAAATTAATTTTCAGAATTTGTGTGAATTGGAGGGAAAGAAATTTGAAATTGGTTTCAAATTAGCAAAAGAATTAATGGGTAATTAATGGGTTTTAATTGGACCCATTAAGGAGGAGGCCGACGGCTAATAGAGGGGGAGGGAGCTTGAGAATTTCAAAACTGAAATTAGGCTCAGATTTTAAACAAAATTGGAGGGGGATTAATTTGAAATTGATCTCAAATTAATAGGGTAATTAATGCATTAAATGGAGACGTGAAGGAGGGCCCATCCAAGGTGGCCGGCGGCATCATGGGGGGAATTTTGTGTGGGGAGCAAGGGTTTGGGTTTCCAAATCGGCTCATGACATTTAGGGAGGATTAAATTGAAATCCTTTGAATTTGAAATTTTATCATGATCCGGAGTTAAAACTTTCCTAATTTGGAAGTTCCAAATTTGGAAAGTTTTCGAAATTCAAGATTCGAATTTCGAAATTAACTGTTGTAGAGAATGGGGGAAAGGAGGTCGGTGAGGAGGAGGTCTCGCCGGCGGCAAGAGGGAGGGGTGGTGGCCGACGGGTTGGATGGCTTTGGGGCCGGCGGGTTTTGGGGAAGATGAGGAAGAGCGGAATACCGGGATAAACCACGAGTCACGGACTCTTCCAATGACTGGTGGGTGTTGCTTTTCGCCCTCACCTTGGGCTCTCGATCTCCTCTCTAACTTCAAGCTCTCATGCAAGACAAGAAGAAGAAGAAGCAAAGAGACAAAAACTAGATTTTCATTCAAATATTCATTAACCAAAATACAACATGAAATGACCTATATATAGGTCCCAACACAAAAGAAAGTACAATGACTCTATTGCCCTCGAGCTACTCTCATGACTCAACTCATACTAAGGGTACAATAGGAAATAAAAGAAAATGCATAAAAGAAATACATGAATAACTAAAAATATAAACTCTGAATCGTGGCCGTCGATCTGCGCTGTCTACGGCGATACACATGTCTGAATCTCTGGTCGATGTCCACATCACTCTCCCCAGGTGGGAGAAAACTCGACCCCGTCGAGTAGAAATCTCTGGAGCTCTCGTACATCTCTAGGAGATCTGGATCCAACCTCTGCAGCTCCTCTCGGTCTATCGACGTGTCCTCTGTCGCCGGCTTCCCTCTCCAGTGCACCAAGTACCTTTGGCGACCACCTTCCTTCGTGGAAATGATTTCATCGTCAAGTATAGCTTCGACCTTCTCCGCAGTGGGTAAATGGGGCAATTTGGGGAGTGGAGGTAGGTTGGGGATCTCACTGGGTGGGTTCTCACAAGGCTTATCATGAAGTGGATTATCAGGGTTAAACTCGGGTCCCTCGAAAGCTACTAAATCTTCAACATTAAACGTAGGATTCATATTAAAGCCTTCAGGAAGGTCTAACACATAAGCATTGTTGTTTACCTTCGAGATTATCTTAAAGGGGCCCGCACTTCTAGCATGTAACTTTTTAACGGTTCCTTGGGGGAACCGCTCCGGACGAATCCGTACCATAACAAAATCTCCAACTTCAAATTCTTTAAATCTCTTCTTACGATCAGCATCAATCTTATAATGAGCATTACTTTGTTGAATTCTTTTGTTTATTTCTTTGTGCAATTCTTGAAGATGAGATGCGAATGCAGATGCAGACTCAGAAACTCTAACCTTAGGAATTAATGGAATCAAGTCAATGGGCTGTCTAGGTAGGTAACCATACACGACTTCAGCAGGACTTAGACCCGTAGATCAGTTTACAGAGTTGTTGTATGCAAATTCAGCTATCGGTAGTTTAGAGTCCCAGTCCCTAAGATTCTCTCCTACCAAGGTCCTTAAAAGATTTCCTAGACTTCTATTTACTACCTCGGTTTGGCCATCCGTTTGGGGGTGAAAAGCAGTGGAGAATTGTAATTTGGTTACCATTTTATGCCATAGAGTCTTCCAAAAGTAACTAGTAAATTTCACATCTCTATCTGACACAATGGTTTTGGCCTTTTGGGTAGGCCGTGCAGTCTCACAATTTCATCAAAATACAGCTTGGCTATTCTAGAGGCGTCAAAAGTTTTGGAGCACGGGAGAAAATGAGCCATCTTAGAAAACCTATCTACGACTACACATATCGAGTCATGCTTCCTAAGGGTCTTGGGTAATCCTAAGACAAAGTCCATGCTAACATCTTGCCAGGGTTGGTTAGGTACGGGAAGAGGTGTGTAAAGGCCGGTGTTTTGCTTACGTTGTTTGGCTAACTGACAGGTGTGACACCGCTTTACTAATCTGTTAACGTCCCTCTTAAGACTTGGCCAGTAAAATCGACTTTCAATCGCGACAATGGTCTTGGCTTGACCAAAGTGACCTGCTAAACCTCCAGCATGTAATTCCCACACAAGAAATTCACGAAGTGACGTATTGGGAATACAAAGTTGTTGGGACTTAAACAAGTATCCATCCTCCAACATAAAATCTCCTATAATCCGTTCGTCTCCATTGGTTAGCGCAGAGTATGTTTCCTTAAAATCAGGGCAGTCTGGGTAGTCTTCCTTGAGCCGCTCAAAGCCTATTACATCAGTAGTCATCTTCCTAGTAATCATCATTCGACGGCTTAAGGCGTCAGCAGCCTTATTTTCAGATCCTGCTTTATGTCTGATGGTATAGGTGTACTCTTGCAGGAATTCAACCCAACGGCCGTGTCGAGCATTGAGTTTCTTTTGAGAATTAATGTACCGCAAAGCTTCATGGTCCAAAAAGATAACAAATTCTTGCGGTAGAAGGTAGTGACGCCAATGCCTAAGGGATTGAATGATGGGGTAAAATTCTTTGTCGTAGGTGGAGTACCTTTGCCTAGCGTCATTCAATTTTTCACTAAAGTAAGCGACCGAGTGTCCCTCTTGTGATAGGATTCCACCTATACCAATTCCAGAAGCGTCACAGGTTACCTAAAAAACTTTAGAAAAATCAGGTAATCTCATCACAGGGGCTTCCATCATTCGCTTCTTAATTTCCTCAAAAGCTCTAGTCGCCGTTGTGGTCCAAAGAAACTCACCTTTCTTAAGGCAGTCCGTTATTGGCGCTACTATGGTGCTAAAATTCCGAATAAATCTCCGATAGAACGTGGCCAATCCGTGAAAACTCCGAACATCTCTGATGTTTTTGGGTTGTGGCCATTCGTTTATAGCTCGCACCTTTTCAGGATCAGCAGATATGCCTTGGGAAGATATGATAAATCCAAGGAAGGTTACTTGATTTGCGAGGAAGGTGCATTTCTTAGGATTGGCATACATCTGCTCCCTTTTTAAGATCTCACAAACTTGCCTTAGATGATTCAAATGTTGCTCCACCGAACGACTATAGATCAGAATGTCATCAAAGTAAACTACAACAAATTTTCCAAGTAAAGGCTTAAGGATTTGAGTCATTACTCTCATGAAAGTGCTGGGCGCGTTACTCAATCCAAAAGGCATTACTGTCCATTCGTACAACCCATCTTTGGTTTTGAAAGCTGTTTTCCACTCATCCCCCGGACGGATCCTAATTTGGTGATAGCCACTTTTAAGATCGATCTTAGAGAAGAGTGTGGCTTCGGTCATCATGTCCAACATGTCATCTAACCGAGGGATTGGGAAACGGTACTTGACGGTAATTTTGTTGATAGCACGACTATCAACGCACATTCTCCACGTCCCATCCTTCTTAGAGGTAAGAAGGGCAGGCACCTCACACGGACTAAGGCTCTCCTTAATGAACCCTCGCTGTAACAATTCATCCACTTGTCTCTTGAGCTCCTCGTGTTCAGTAGGGTTCATTCGGTAGTGGGGTTGGTTCGGTAAGGACGCTCCGGGCACTAGGTCTATGGCATGTTGAATGTCCCTTAGAGGTGGTAGTTGGTTGGGCAAATCTTCAGGGAAGACAGCAGAAAAAGCTTCCAACAGTGGTTTTACTTCTTCGGGGATTGGCTCTTCGTGATCTATACTTATTTCCCGGGCTACTAACGCGTACAGGGGGGCTCCTGTCTCCAGCTCCATACTTAAGTCTTTAGCAGTTAAAAGATTCAGGCTCGAGTTGGGTTTCAGGGAGTTGGGTTTAACTTCTTCTTTGGTCGACTTAGGTTGAGTGGGTAAGAGTTTAATTTTCTTGCCCTCGTGTTCAAACACACAGGTGTTGGATCTGCCAAAAATGTGTACATCGTTGTCGAACAACCAAGGGCGGCCAAGGATGATTTGACCCACATCCATTGTCAAAACATCACACCAGATCTTCTCCTTGTAACCAACGAATTCGACAGGAACGAGACTCCTATCTTTCACTTCCAGGGTGGTCGAGTTTATCCAAGCAACTTTGTAGGGGTTCGGGTGTGGAGTGGTCCTTAATTGCAGTTTTGAGATCATGGCAGAGGATACGGCGTTGATGCAACTTCCACTGTCTATTATAACTTTGCAATTTTTGTCTCCAATCTTAGTGAAAGTGTAGAAGATTGAGGTCCTTCGCCAGTCGTCGCTAGGTTTGGGTTGGGAAAAGGCACACCTAACAACTTGCAGATCCAATCGGTTCATCTTTTGGAGGCAGTGAACAACGGCAGTATCTTCTTCGTCGAAAAATTCTTCATCGTCGTCCATATGGTGGACTAAGTCAGTTTCAGGTTCACCTTCTTCCTCCGTCACTTCCTCAATTATGGTGACCTTAAACGGGCTGGAGCACTGAGAAGCAATGTGTCCGTACCCGTGGCATCTAAAGCACTTAGTACCGGCAGTGGTTTTGGGTGTCTCACGTTCTGGCGTTTTCCCTTTATAATCTGATCGAGGTTGGGCTTGGTTAGGAGCAGGCCGACTACCAGAGGGTCCAGTGGGTTTGTTGTACGGTTGGCTAGAGGAAGACTTAAAAGGGTTCGGTCTAGAGTCTTGGGTTCTGGTGGTGTGGCTTCTAGACTCTTCCAAGTCTAGTACAAGACTACAGGCAGCTTCGTACGTGGTTATTCCTCGAGCAAAGAGCTCATTCCTAAGGTCTTCTCTCAGTCCGGCTCTAAACATGGACAGAAGTTGCGTGGGAGTGGTGGTCTCCTCCCCGTTATAACGAATTAAGAAATCATCAAACGTGGCGATGTATTCCTTAACGGGTTTACTCCCTTGAGTTAGCCTATTCCAACGATCTAGGAGTCTTGGGGGAGTACGAGGGAGGAAGGTATTTCCTTTTCAGTTCTTGCTTCATCGCTCCCCAGTCAGCTATGGGGTATTCTCCTCGAGTCTCTCTCATGTGTTCAACGTTAGTCCAGTATTGGTTGGCTCTACCCGTCAGTTTCATCTCAGCGAATCTAACTTTCTTTTCCTCCGAAATGTTATACCATTTAAAGTAACTGTCCATCCCTTTGATCCAATCGAGGAAAACCTGGGGTTCCAAAGTTCCGTCAAAAGTCGGGGCATCTATTTTAATGCTCTTAAGGAGCTGGGTGTCATTGTCCCTCCAAGGCGCGTCACGTCCTACCGGTTCTTGTTGGGGTCGGTGGTTGGGTCGGTAGTAATCCCTAGGAGGTCCGTAGTCAGTTCGGGTATCTTCGCCATATGGTGAGTGAGGTCTAGAAGGTGTGTAGATAGCCGGGTGTCCCATTCTTTCAATATTGTCTAGTCTTTCACCCGTATGACGTTCAAGTTCAGCTACACTCGTTTGGGTATCCTTCATTTGTTGTGTAAGTGTTCCTAATTGACCCATAATCATGTCTAAAGTGATTTGCAAATGTGTAGGGTCCATGGTTGGGTGTTGGGGATTACTAGAAAGGTTTCCTCAGTCAAGGACAACAGTTAACTCTACCGAAATGCTTGCTGAAATTGAGGCTACAGCAGCTGGAAATCGCTGGGCAGCGATCACAGTCGAGGGGAAAGTCACCTAAGTGTTTCGGCTAGGATCCCGGGTCTAGGCAGCACCTAAGCAGCGACTCTAGGCTCACTAACGGACGTCTAACAGCTGCAGAAAACAGTGGACAGCAGCTGGACACTACCTAGAACTCCTCCTACAGGCTATACTAAGTGCAGAAAGTGAGTGGACAGCAAACTCAGGTGTTTGTCTAAGCAACCTAAACAGTTTGTGACGTGGATGAGGCAAAAACAGCACTTAGACAATGAAATAGATTAGCTTAACATGAAGAAAATGATGCAGAAATTTAAAGGGCAGCAAGCTAAAACAGTGAAAAAAAAATTTATTATGCGATGATATGCATGCAAACAAGCTAAGGATAACTTAAGTCGGATTCCTAGGATGCAATCTAGCAAAGGGATAGCATGCTAGCCATGCTCTGATACCAAATATGATGTGAAACATTCAAGAATTGCACATGAAATTCATGAAGATTCACAAAGTTTACTCAAGTAAGATTAGGCCTTTCGCAAATTAAGATTCAAGCATTTTCCATTGAAGAAATATTATGATAAGCAATTTCAAGCTAGTATTTAGGCACGATTAATAATGAATCTCAAAGTTCACAACAAAGCAAATGCGGTAAATTAATAAAATCCCACGACTAATGTTTAGAAATTTCACAATGAGTACCTTGATCACTCACACTCAATTCGGGTTAGCGGGAGAAGGCCTTTAACAAACTCAACGATGCCACGAAGATGGTGGCCACACCAATGGCCTTTAGCCACGGAGAAGTTGACGGTGACGAGGAGGGTGTGAATGTTTGACTTTCGAGACTCCAAGTGTGCTTAGCAAATTGTCGGTCGTAGATGCTTGCAAGGATCGGGACGACTCTCTCCAAGTACTCTTCCACGGTGGTTTCGTCTTCAAATCCTACGTCGAAGCACGGTGATCGTAGGATGTTAATGCTCCCGTCGGTGTTGAAGACTAATCCCCACTCAAACTCGGGATCCGCCATTCAACATTGAAGAGAGTTGGGTAGAGAGATGTCGTCGTCTCTTCTTCTTGCTGAAGTTTCCCAAGAGAGGGAGTGAGGGTGGCGGTCGGCCAAAACAGAGGAGGAATGGGCGGGTGGATGGGGTGAGGGGAAATTTGGTTAAGCAAGGGAGAGAGGGAGTTACACAAATCTGAAATTAATTTTCAGAATTTGCGTGAATTGGAGGGAAAGAAATTTGAAATTGGTTTCAAATTAGCAAAAGAATTAATGGGTAATTAATGGGTATTAATTGGACCCATTAAGGAGGAGGCCGGCGGCTAATAGAGGGGGAGGGAGCTTGAGAATTTCAAAACTGAAATTAGGCTCAGATTTTAAACAAAATTGGAGGGGGATTAATTTGAAATTGATCTCAAATTAATAGGGTAATTAATGCATTAAATGGAGACATGAAGGAGGGCCCATCCAAGGTGGCCGGTGGCATCATGGGGGGAAATTTTGTGTGGGGAGCAAGGGTTTGGGTTTCCAAATCGGCTCATGACATTTAGGGAGGATTAAATTGAAATCCTTTGAATTTGAAATTTTATCATGAACCGGAGTTAAAACTTTCCTAATTTGGAAGTTCCAAATTTGGAAAGTTTTCGAAATTCAAAATTCGAATTTCGAAATTAGCCGTTGTAGAGAATGGGGGAAAGGAGGTCGGTGAGGAGGAGGTCTCGCCGGCGGCAAGAGGGAGGGGTGGTGGCCGACGGGTTGGATGGCTTTGGGGCCGGCGGGTTTTGGGGAAGATGAGGAAGAGCGGAATACCGGGATAAACCACGAAAACGGTCTCTTCCAATGACTGGTGGTGTTGCTTTTCGCCTCACCTCACGGACTCTTCCAATGACTGGTGGGTGTTGCTTTTCGCCCTCACCTTGGGCTGTCTCGATCTCCTCTCTAACTTCAACAGAACTGAATGACAACTCTTGGTAATTTGCTATATGAGTTGAAATCCAATATGCAGAATGAACTCAAGATATAGCCTTCTAAAAGGTCATACAATCAGTTAGAACAAATTGTTTGACTACCCTTATGGTTCACTCTTGCATTACTTGTTAAGTAACGTTGATTTTAGTTCTTGCTTATAAATAGGGGTCATGTGTCAGGTGCGGGCACAAGAAATCTAGCTCCAAAATCTTGGAGCTAGATTATATCTTTCTCTCTCCTTCTGAACTTGTATTCTCTACTTTATTTCTCTACCTCATTCCTGAACTCTTATACTCTACTTTAGTTCTTCCTTCCAAGCGACAAGTCGAACAGGTTTCTTCACAACAGTTCACTTGAGGGAATGCAAAAAATTTCTATCATATTGGCCTACTTGTTTTTTTTTTTTTTAAAAAGAAAGGATCCAGCAAATAGTTTATTTTAAGTCAGACCGTGCTTAAGCTTTAATTAGTGTCTAAAAGGCAACCCAAACCTTGCTTGAACGTGGTGTGCTTAGCCAGCTGTTGATTATAATGATAATGGTGATTACGAATAAGATAATAAGCTTGGAACTTGCACTGAAATCAATCTTTTTGGGAGTTCGCTCTTATCTTCTTGCTTGTTTATGCATGTAATTATATATTTATACTTGAATGCTTTTCCTAATTTATTTTCTTTTACACAAACAATAATTTCAATACTATTGTGGTAGACTTTTCCAGTGAATCTGATGATGGATTTTAAAAAATTGGCTGAAGTGATCACTTTAGAGGGTCCAAGTGGCAACTGTTGGCTGGTCAGATTATCGCAGCTAGCAGGCCATGTATATCTTAAAGAGGGCTGGAAGGAATTTGTTGAAGCACATCATGTTGAAGAAGGTGACTGCTTGGTTTTTGAATATTGTGGGAGTTCACGTTTTAGTGTTCTAATATTTGACAGAAGCGGTTGTGAGAGAGAAGCTGCGTACTTCGTTAGAATCATGAATCCTATCCCTACAAAAGAATGTCAGGCAGAGGAAAAACACGAAAGGCAACTCCCTGATGTTTTAAAATTTTCTTCTCCACGATTTCCTAGTGATGATAATTCATCCCTGCAAGTGGTTTCAGATGATGAAAAAAGCTCTTCATTCAAAGGAAAATTTGGTCGCAGAAGGTTTAGTACTAGATCATGTGCACCCAATGACAAAACTAATTTTGGTGAGCTCTCCTTCATGTCCTGCTTTAGATACACTTCTTAATTTAATGTAAAGTTTACTGTTTATTATGGATGTGTTCAGAATAACTATTACAAAGCATTTCATCTTTGAAAGCATTATATAATCTTCAAATTGGATTAGGATGCCCTACCTAATTTCATTAGGATGCGCTCACAAATTTGACATGTGATTTTTCTATTATATTTAAATGACATGAAATCACATGATTTCAATTTGCAGGAAATTTAAAAATAATGAAGGTATTTGTTATATCAAGACATTAGACGTAATCATGTAACAATTACATAGAATACAATAACAACAATAACAAGCATTTATCCCACTAGGTGGGGTCGGCTATATGAATCTTTTTTCTCCATTGTGTCCGGTTAAGAGTTAAATTCTAATCTAAATATATTAAAGAAATGTCAATTCTAATATTTTTTAATCAAGTTTTTTTAGGTCTACCTCCATCTTTCTTAACATAACTCAAATCTAATGTATCTACTTTCCTAACCGGGTCATCGGAAGGCCACCATTTTATGTGACCAAACCATCTAAGGGGACTCTCTCTAATCTTATCTTCCACTAGAGCTACTCCAACCTTTTCACATATATGCTCATTTCGTATCCTGTCTCTAAGAGTTAAGTCACTCATCCACCTAAGCATCGTCATCTCTGTAACACTTAACTTAATATTATGCTTCTCTTTTAATGGCCAACATTCAGCATCATACAGCATTGTAGGTCTTACTAGCATCTCATAGAATTTTCCCTTAAGTTTGAGAGGGACGTTTCTATCACACAACAGGCCCGATGCATTTCTCCACTTCAACGATCCAACTTGAATTCTACCAATAATATCCCCATCTATTGCACCATCACTCTGAACAATAGACCCAAGTTATTTAAAACGTGTACTCTTATTAATAACTTGATTGCCCAAAGTCACAATCCCCCCACTAGATCTAATATTACTAAAATTACACTCCATATATTCAGTTTTAGATCTACTCACACGAAAGCCTTTAGACTCTAAGGTTGACCTCTATAAATCAAGTTTTCATTCAACTCCCTCTCTAGTCTTATCAACAAGAAAAATATCATCAGCAAAAGCATACACCAGGATATAACCTCTTGCAAATGTCTAGTGAGAACATCCATGACTAAAGCAAAAAGATATGGGTTAAGGTTGATCCTTGATGTAATCCAACTGAAATAAGAAAATACTTGGTGAAACCACCTTGTGTTTGAACACAGGCAACAATTCCTGCATACATATTCTTAATAACTTGAATACAAGCATTATCAACCATTTTCTTATGTAGAACTCTCTATAGCACTTCACTTGGAACTTTATCATATGCTCTCTCTAAATCAATAAAAATCATATGTAGATCCTCTCTATTCTCTCCATACTTCTCCATCAAACCTCTTAGTAAATGTATAGCTTCCATAGTAGACCTACCGGACATGAATCCAAATTGATTTTGATAAACATTAGTTTCACGTCACAACCCATGCTCCATAACTCTTTCCCATAGTTTTAAAGTATAACACATTAACTTAATTCCTTTATAATTCACACAATCTTGTGCATCACCTTTATTATTAAAAGTATGAATCAACACGCTCATTCTCCACTCGTTTAGCATCTTTTGTCTTCAAATTAATATTAAAAAGTTTAGTAAGCCAAGAAATTCCTTCATCTCCTAAGCATTTCTACACCTCTATTGGAATATCATAAGGTCATACAGCTTGTCCACACTTCTTTTTTATTTAAAGCCTCTTTAACTTCGATTTTACTAATACGCCAATTAAAATAAAAATCTTTATTTTCATTTAGGGTGCTAAGGTCATTAAAGTCAATTGCATTCTTATAATCTTCATTAAAAAGTTTAACTAAATATCTCATCCGCCTTTGTTGAATTTCCTCTTCTAATAAAAACACTTTTTGATCTTCATCCTTAGTATCTAATATATTATATAAATTATTAAAAGCTAAAATATTTGCATTGCAAATTGCTTTCTTAGACTCTTTATGTGCCTCTTTGTATATTTTTCAATTATCATAATTTTTACAGCTAAACTAATTTTTATAACAAATTTTCTTATTTTTTATTTTTTGTTGCATATTTTGATTGCACCAGAAACTATTTTTATTATTAGTAGCTTTTTTCCTTTGATACTCCAAGCATATTTTTTGCAACATTATTAATATCACTAGCTACTTTTTTGTCACATAACATTAGCTTCCTCATTCATAGGGAAATCTCAAGATCTATAATTTTATTCTCAAAAATATTTTTGTTAATATTCTTTAAATGCTCCCATCTAATCCTTGAACAATGATTTATTTTATTTTTTATTTTCTTCCCCTTAATCTTAAAGTTTAAAACTAATAAGCGATGTTGAGTACATAAACTTTTACTCGGAATAACTTTACAATCTTTGCAATCTAAACGATATATTTTTCTTAAAAGAAAATAATCAATCTGAGTTTTACTATATCCATTCTAATAAGTGATAAGATGCTCATCTATTTTCGTAAATAAAGTATTAGCAATTACAAATCATAAACTAAGAAAAATTTTAATATGGCTGTACCACCTTCATTAGTCACTCTAAAGCCATAGCCACCATGAATGCTTTTAAAATTATCTAGCTTTATACCAACATGTCTATTTAAATCTTCTTCAATAAAAACTCTTTTTTCGAGAGGTATTTTTGTATTAATTTTTTTAGATCGTTCCAAAATTTTAATTTTGAACACATATCCAAACCTACTTGATGAGCATAAGTGCTTATAATATTAATAATCTTAGTATAAATAACAATCTTTAAAGTTATAATTTTATCTCCATTTCTATTAATATTTATAATATTATCCTTCAAACTCTTATCTATAATCACACATACAATTTCTAGTACGACTCCTATCAGAATATCATAGTTTAAATCCTAACTATTAATCTCCTTAGCGTTCTCTGCAACTCCTTTAGTTTTCTAAATGCATAAAATATTTATCTTCCTATAAATCATAATATATATTAATTTTATTAATTTGCTTGTAAGGGAACCTATATTCCAAGTTTCTATTCTAATTTTAATTTCATGGACTAGCTTCTTCACCCACATCCGTCCATGTGTAACAATTACATAGAATGTGAAACAAAATTTTTTTAGATACATATAATAATTTTACAATCAAAAGACTATAATAATTTTACAATCAGAGGGTTTAGTACTAGATCATCTGCACCCAATGAAAACTAATTATGGTGAGTTTTCCTTCATGTCCTGCTTCAGCCACAGATCTTAATTTAATGAAAAGTTTACAATTTATTCTGGATGCGTTCAGTATAACTATTACAATGCATTTCATCTTTGGGAGCAATATACATTCTTCAAATTGATCAGGGTATCCTACCTAATTCTCATTATGACGGGCTCAAAATTTTGCAAGTGATTTTTCTATTAGATTTAAATGACATGAAATCACATGATTTCAATTTGCAAAAAATTCAAAAATAATGAATGTATTTGCTGTATCAAGATATTAGATGTAACAATTACATAGAATGTGAAACAAAAAATTTTCCAATACATGTAATAATTTTGCAATCAAAATATAAATTTGTGAAATCTATGACAAAGTATATCCTAACACAGATTTTTTCCTATTAATGTGTTCATTGCTAATCTCTTTGGTTCCATATAAAAATGTTTGCAATTACTTTAGACTGAGTTGGTTTAAAATTTCAGAACATGATATTCAGTCAAAAAAAGTAGAACACTCAGCTAAACATGATTCTGTTAATACGCAAGAGAGACAGACAACGGGCTTGAAGTTGAAAGCAGAAGTGAGATACTTGCGTGGTACAAAGGCAATCCGTGCAGAAACTCCTTATTTCACGAAGTTTTTATTGCCTTCCCATTTCAGTGGATCCCATTTTTTTATGGTAAGATGAAATAGATGTTCCTGATCTTGGCAGACTAGTAGAATTTTTACAAATTTTGAGTCCATTTTTTTAGCCATGTGTTTCAAATTTAATCATTCTCGCACGTCTTTATTTGGCCCATTGCATGCAATTCATGAATAATTTATATTGTATGCTACAGTAGTTTATTTCTTCTTGAAAGTTTTGAATATCTCTGGCAGATACATTTTAAAGTTTATTTTTTTGTCTTTTTCCAACGCATTATAGGACAGCTCAATACTCGTTTCACCAAAGCTTATTTATGTTCATTTATTGGGCTAATTGAACAAATTTGAATATAATTTAAGAAGCTTGGTATCTAATTGAATATGATTGAACATTATCCTTTTTTTTTTGTTTATGTTCATTAGAAGGTTGCTAAGAGTTTGATAAAGCTATTAGTTTACCAAACATGAAGAACATACTGATTGCTACGTGTTAATTTTTTTTTCTATGAAATGTGTTAATTTCTCATGTATATTATGTGTTCATTTAGGTTAGATGACGAGGCTTTGGCTTTGAATACGTGGAACTCATATTATATTTGGCTTGATTAAAGTTCAATTTCAGCTCCAGCTCAATAAAAACATTAAATAAATAAGAAAAGGTCGGAGTAGCTCTATGATAGGAAATACTTGATTTCAAGTATTTCCTATTTACTTTTACAGCAAATCTCCAAGCAAACTGCTTTTGACAGCAGGAAAACAGCAAAAAACAGAGGGAAATCCGGGAAAATCTGCGAGAAAACTTGAGAAAAGACTTGTATTTTACTAGTAGATGCAAGGAAAATAGCAAAGATACAAGGATCCTCTATTTGAGAGGAGGATCGCACTCTCCCAATCTCTAGAATTCGATCTAGAGCCCTAGCCCCCAAATAAGAACAAGAAAACTCTCACCAAAAATATGACATCCCCTAATCTATCCTTTTCTCTCTACTTAATGCATACAATTTAAAAATAACATAAAAGGACCTAATTGCCCTTGCTTCCACTCCTTTTGGCTCCAAGATTCAATTTGAAAAACAAGTGGACCCCACCCTATTTCCTCCCTGCTGTTTTCGGCTCCCTGTTGTTTCCGCCGGCTTCCTTCTCCCGTAAACTAACTAAGCCGGCCCAATGGATTGGGCCGGCTAGGGGACCGGTCTAACACTCTAGTGGAAGATAAGATTAGAGAGAGTCGTCTTAAGATGGTTTGGTCATATAAAATGGCGGCCTTTCAATGACCCAGTTAGGAGAGTAGATGTATTAGATTTGACTTATTTAAGAAAGGTAGAGGTAAACCTAAAAAGATTTGGTTATAAATATTAGAAATGATATTTCTTTATTAGATTTAAATGAGAATTTGATTCTTAACATGACACAATGGAGAAAAATGATTCATGTAGCCGACCCCACGTAGTAGGATAAAGGCTTGATATTGTTCTTGTAGGCTGCTTCACCTAACTTATGTATTCCATGTCTAGTGTATTGTTGTATGTTGTGGACGCCACTGCACGTAGTTTTCTCCTTCACCATATAATAGAGTTCTTTTCCGAAATCTGAAGCTACAGATGTTACACCATTCTTGAAGGCCTCTTAACTGCTAAAAAATTAAACAGTTTGTCCTAAATTTTATTATGTGTTCTGCATAACTCGTGAGGTTTAAGCAACTAAACCTCAGTGTTCTAGACTTCACTGGATCACATCACATTACAAATGCAATCTTGACAGGAAAGAAAATAATTTATATTTTGCCTATCCATCAATTCCCTCAATTAGTATAGATTACTCGCCTTAAACTCTTAGGTTTTGTTTGGGACAGCTTTTCTTACGACTTCTTAAAGCAGCTTTGTAGTATAAAAATTTAAATTTTTGTATTAAAAAGTTACTTTAAGAAGCAGTAAAAAAGCCGTCCAAAGCGAAGCCTTAATTCATATTACTGTTTAAAAGGAACCATTTCTTCATCATCATCCTATTTTTAAAAAAGTGCGACATCTGTAACTCTAACTATTGCATTTTCATTTTCTTCTGCAAGTCATACTAATAAAACATCTGAAGGCATTTTTATTGCAAATTAGCGACGAGATGCTTGAATGCTCATTCATCTTTGTTTTATAATGTGCAGACATTTCCTTGTGACTTTGCAGTAAAACATCTCCATCTTACACCACAAAAAATATTTCTCCGGTATCATAATAAGATGTGGTCAGCAATGTATAAGCTTAAATCAGCTTCCAACGGACACTCGGTGACAGGAATTTCTGGAGAGGGATGGCGTAAGTTTGTGCAAGATAATGAGTTGTGTAGAGGGGATGGATGCATATTTGTGCTCTCAGAAGCTTCTAAAAGGGTAAAGGTCTTTGATGTTCATATAGTGCGTGTTGATGACTAACTTACATGGCCCAATTTACTTGACCAAATAGCTGATCTCATATGCTTTCAGTTCAGTAGAAACTTTGATCTGTTTGCATTTTCCTGAATATCATATTGTTTTGGACTTATGTTGCAGTATCCTTTTTGAGATTTGTGATGTGCATAGAAGCAAAGTGCATGATCATGCTAAAATGGTGTGATTTTTTCACCTTGATGTAAGAAGACTGCAATATCTTTTCTCAGTTTCTGTGATATAAATGATATTAGTTTACCTTTCATTCCTAAGAACAACAATTTAGCAGCGATTTTCATTATTTGATTGGAAGAAGGAAATATGAACCATCAGAATTTTCTCATGACATGACAGCATTCTTAACATGGTAACAACATAATTATGAAACTAGCTCTTCTTTTTAATTGGATTGATTAGAAATATAACGATTCTCTGATCTTTTTGAACTTCCCAATCAGAACTTTTTCATGGAGAAAATTGAGGAAGCTATCCCTAAATATAATTCAACAAACATAACAGTACAACATAATATTTAGTTAGTATCTGACTAAATGCTCTTATCTTGTGCCATAATCATATTGTCATCGCTGCAATACATTTCGGATTAAATTCTTTTGCTCCTCGACACTCAATCAAATCTTCTTTGCCGTAGGGGAACCTGAGGCTGGATTGAATCCTTCTATCTGGAAATGAAATGCCCTTGCACTATTGCCAATACGTGCCTCTGTACATCAGCTGACATCAAAATAACTGCCTCCACGCAGCCCCTCAAGGCAACATAACTCCTATTATGCCTAAAAAAAAAACACTCCTATTATGCCTACCAAGCCTCCAAATAACTGCCACTATTTACCAGGGCTTTCATTCAAAGCTTATCACACTTCTCCTTCCAACCTTCCAGCACCGGATAGGTGTCCCCCCAGATGCGGTGCGGTTTGACGAAGCTCTAAGCATAGTTCACTCGTGTTGATCAATTTCTAATGTTGCCGTCACTCCTTAAGGTTTAAGGTGACAGCAAAAGGGCTGAGGCATAGCAGGATGAACCAAATTAGAGCTAATCCTTATTAGAACTTTTTATTTTTTTTGGCATAATACTAAGTGTTGCAGAGATGAGGATGCTTATAGGTGGATGAGTGGTTTTACCCTTAGAGATAGAATACAAAATGAGCATTTACGTGAAAAGTTTGGAGTAGCTCCAATGGAAGATAAGATTAGAGAAAGTAGCCTTAATGGTTTGGTCACATTAAACGGAGGCCTTCTGATGACCCGGTTATGAATGTTGAGATATTAAATTTGACTTATATTAAAAAAGGTTAAGGTAAACCTAAAAAGAATTGGTTAGAAAATATTAGAAATGATCTTTCTTTATTAGATTTAAATGAGAATTTGACTTTTAATAGAACACAATGGCGAAAAAGAATTCATGTAACCGACCCCACATAATGGGAGATGATGATGTTGTTGTTCATTATAGAACATGCAGGAAAGCTGATATTAACCAACATAATTAATTCCTTTCATTCTAAACCCAATCTCTCATATACATAGAGAGGCTAGATGGTATAATGTCTAAAATACCCTTACTAACACATTATAAAACAAACAATCATAATAAATAACATGCCAACATGAAAAAAAAAAAAAAAACCAGAAGAAATATCAAATTAGAGTTCTGTAGACCTACAATCATCCTTTCATCAAACAGACCATTAATGCCATTTCCCATGGTAGAGCTTCTAATTCTTGGAATCACTCTTATAATCCTCCTGCCAAGTAGCTTGCCATTGCTTGTCATAAAAGGTTGTCTCCTCAATGAGCTTCTTCAACTTCTCAATATCTTCATTCTTTCTTATAAGCATTACTCCACCTACAGAAATTAATAGAAGGATTTTGCAGAAGAAGTTGCCCATCTGATCAACAAGGCCGACGCCGGTAAGGCTATCCACAAAGTAGGCCATGAAGAATCCAATCATAGCAGCACGGCCTGTGTAAACTTTGATTATAAATAGTGTTTGATTTTGGTGAATGTGAGAGAGAAATTTGAAAACTGACCATTTAGTAGTTCGGCTTCGGGAAGGTGATATCTTTTGACCCATGCCCACCAGGGCACGATGGAAGTATCAAAAACTACAGGGTCGTCGGTGCTCGAAGCCTCGGGATTGTCTTCAAGCCATTTCCTTCTCCTAGCCTCTGAGGAAAGATAAATGATGGTGATGGAGAAGTTAGATGACCATTAAATTTATACCTGACTGCCTGTGATATTGATAGGAAACGTTTGTAGGAATAAGAGTTTTCCTTACTGAATTTGAATTTCAGCACTTACAAAAAACAGATTGGAGAAGAATTTGTCTTTTTAATTGATAAAAGATGAAAGAAAATGAACAAGATACAATGGATCCTCAAAATTGGAGAGGATGATCCGTCTCTCCCAATGGCTAGAGCCAGCCCAAGGAGAGCCTAAACAAACCCTGGGAACTCTCCAAAATTCAGCAAATATCAAGATAACCCTAACTCTAGACAATCTCATCTATTTAAAGCATACAAATACAACTCTGATTTACTAAACAGCTCCTCCCTAAATCAAAACCTGTCGCCCCCTCCTCTTCAAGTGGCCCTCCTTGGGCCGGTCTTGCCGGTCTATCAGATATATGTGCAAATATGTTTCTTGAAAAGCATTTTACAACTTCCAAGTTGTATCTTTTTTGACTGATATGAATAAAATGTTTTACTTTTAGCATTAGATTGCCATTACACAAACCAAAACATACAAATCAATAATATAATTTTGTCTAGTTATGTAGTACATCATTAGCCCAGATTTTGTAATCTGTTTCCACTTCTTGATGCTATATTTTCTACCAATGAAGCCATATTTAGGAACTCGTATAAATGATGGGTAATGCTGTTTTGGCTGCATTCGACCAAGCTGAATACGTCACAAATGGGGATCACTAGCATCTTCATAAAAATACCATGGTGATCTATTCGACCGTTAAATTTTGATTAAAAATGAAAATTTCTATGGAAAGATGAGTGCAATTTCAGTTCCTAAACTTCAAAGCAATGGAAATCTTACATTCACGCACATATGGTGCCTGAGAACCCACATGAATTCCCATAGGCTTTATGCAAGAATAATGCTTTTCAAGCTCACATTGCTCAACAGCCAAAAAGTGTCTGGCATATTTTTTTAAGAGATTTTCTTATTTAGTATGTTATGGTACATGTAAATAAGAAAGTAATACACAGCTAACTTTTAAGTATGATGTGGGTGGGTGTCAACATGGAGAAATTATTTCGTGTGGAGTCCGTACGGTAAAGAACCGTTCGGATGTAAGTGTACACAATATTTGTACACACTGTATATAAAAAAAAAAACCAAATAGTGTACAAAATTATACTTAATGTACACACTGTATACACTCACATCCGGACGATTTTTTACCGTCCAGACTCCGCACAGAATAATTTATTATTCTCGTCAACATGAGCGGAAGAAGTATAGCACTTCATGAAAAATAATGGCTTGCAGTAGGTAATCAACAGATGGCACCACATGCATGTAATCCTCCTGAACACACACACACACACACATATATATATATATATATATATATATATATATATATATATATATATATATATATATATATATATATATATATATATATATATATATATATATATATATATATATTACAGATAGAGAACTGTCTGCGAAGAAGATAAGACAAAAACAAAATGATGCATAAAATGCGACGAAATATATCATTTTCCCATACCAAAAAATAAAACTAAATCTTTGAAAGTGTTTTCTCCAAAGCATAATTATGAAATCAGTCAATTTTTTTGGTTAGAAACGATTCATTGCAAGGTTTACTTTTATCTCAAGAAAAGTTCTGTTTGGCAACCTAGCCATTTGCCACACAGAAGTATAAAAAATGCAACATCAAGCTATAAGATAATATCTTCTTCCCCTTTAAATCAAGTTTAAGATAGTTTTGAATCATTAGCTGGAATCACCTGATATAGAAAGGCAAATAAACTTTATCAAAAACTGATATAGTTCAGCTTATAGTAAAAATATATAGGATGCCATGCTATGTTACACTGATACGGATACGACGACACGGATATGACACAATACGGATACGGGACACGTCAATTATTAAAAATATAGGATATGGATATGACACGATACGAATACGGGACACGTCAATTCTTAAAAATACAGGATACTGGTACAGCGCGGACACGACATTATAATTTATAAATCAAACATAAAAATAAAGAAAATAATCAAAGTTTAATATTTGAAATGACAAAAAAAAAAAGCAACATCATTTCTAGCCTTGTAGCTTATAATATCAAAATAAAAGTAAGCATTGAGTCGACGAAAGAGTTAAAACTCATTGCCTAATAAGAATTTTGTGGCATGATTCCACTAATTATGTTGTTGTATGATTTGGTGACATGTTTATTGAATAACATATGAAAGCTAAATTTTTTTTTTTTTCCATTTAAGAAGACATACAAATCATAATAACATGATTTTTTTAATACATGAAACAAAAATCAAAGCATTACAAATGCAAAATAATTTGATGCCCTAATATCCTATTTTCTAGTAAACTAACATCAATGTAAATCACTTGTGTATTAGAAAATAAGAGAACCTTATTTGCAACAGCAAAAATAAATATGACGCGTCTTTTTTCGGATTTTTTTTCGTCTTTCAACGGACATGCATATCCGATACATGTGTCATTTTGAAATTAAATAGTATTCTAATTGGATACGGCTTTGACGTATCCGGCGTGTATCCGTATCCGACATGTATCCAATACAGCACGCCTTCATAAATAGGTGAATAGGTGCAACATAGATGCCATGCAAATACAAGCTTCTGTCCTTGATGAAAGGTCTTCTAAAACATAAAGGTTTTTCATATATTCCCACCATAGGTTTAAATATCTGCATGCAACTCACCACATCATTATTCAGAGAAACCAGTATAAAACCAGTTTGCAATACAAGGACATTCAAAATTGCTCTGCCAACACCACCTAGGGGCGGTTTGCTTGCAAGTATGATTAGATATTACTGAAGCTTTGTAGTTATGCCAATCCTGTAGTCTCGATGGTTACTTTCACTAGGTTTTTCCGTATGTTATATCTTTTTAATCTTTCAAACCAGTTAAAAGATAGGAGATTGGTGGTATGTAAGTGAGTTTAGACCAGTGAAACTATGCAACCAGGCTATTACATGCAATTTGACATTTATTGACTAAGAACTAATGCAAACTATAAGTATTTTTGAATGGTGTTATGTGGTAGGGAAGATTAAGAGATTAAGGGAAATTTCATGATTAATTAGTATTTGACTAGGCTAATTTGGCATAATTACCAAATTTGTTTGCATGAATAATAAGCAGTTAAGAACTGCTATATGAACCTAGTGTAGGGCATCGAAGAAGAAGTTTATAGTTTAGACAAGTCATCATGTCGAATGGTACAAAATTCATCAATAAAATGAATATATAAATTATTGGGTCAGGTGACCGAAGCCATCTCTCCGTTCGGTCGCCAATAAAAATGCGACATCTGTTAGGCATTTTTTTAATTTAATATTAACGCTTTATGTCTTTTCAGAGTTAGCGACCCGACCCGATAACGCCTTTCATTTGAATTCCGGAAAATAAAGAATGGAAACGCCGCGCGACCTCTTCACTGTTTCTCCAGCTCCAGCTCGCGCTCTCGGATTCCTCCATTTCCTTCGGTTCTGCATTAGCTTATTCCTGCCGGAAGTAGACGACGAACTTGTAGAAGATCATAAATCAGGAAGAGGTATGGTTGCGCCTAACTTGCGCTTGACTTGCGCTTTCGTTGCGTTTAAGTTAACCGTTAAATTTTTAGGGTTTAGGGTTTGGTTATAATTTTTTCATTATTTGTTTAATGTAATGTACTGTTCAAATGTTTATTTTCTGATTTTTCACGCTTCTTCTCTTCGTAAATGGATGATACGAAAGGTTTACGCTATCTTCTAACTTTTATGGTTTAGTAATAGTTGTATAACTAGCATATATGTTCAATGAGGTGTTAAATTTTTGTTTTTTTTTTTCAGAATTTGAAACTTCTTGAAGCTCAATAATTAAGAAATGTAAAGTTGCGCTATGGTTGCGCTATGGTTGCGCTATGGTTGCGCTATGGTTGCGCTATGGTTGCGCTATGGTTGCGCTATGGTTGCGCTATGGTTGCGCTATGGTTGCGCTATGGTTTCGCTATAGTTCTGATTTTTCTTTTTTTTTTTATAGATGAAGACTCCGTATCAAAGGCCAGTTACATCTAGATGTTATGTTACATCTTTCCGTAAACATTGTGATGCATTTGTCGAGATCATTGATGATGAAGTGGAACAAACACTAAAGGATCTGAACATTCATCAATTTCTGAAGTTCCCGGCTTTTCAGCAGTGCATACCACTTCTTTTTGAAATTCTTAAATTTTGGAGTCCTGCTGATGAAGGCTTCATCGTCCTGGGTCATGTTTTGAAATTCACTGCTGACGAGGTTGCTTTGCTGATAGGTAATATTTTGAATATGGAAATTTTATTGCTATATGTTTTTTTAACTTTAACGACTGATATTTTCTGACAGGGATGCCAAACAGAGGCATTGATATAAAATGGAGGATTGATCCTCTAAATGGACCTCTGTCTACTGAAGTTAAAACAGATATTGCAAAATTAGACAGATTAGCTGATAATCCAACAAAAATTAAGTCCTTTATTATGTTTTTGCTATCTAACCTTTTCTTTCCCCTAAATAGTCATAAAACCCCTAGAAGGTTCACAACTGTTGCAAATAATTTAAGTGAGTTTGCTTCAATTAATTGGGCTTCAAGCTTAAGGAACTTCATGGTTGAGGAGTTCAACACAATTTTTGAGAAGTATAAACTCCAAAGACCATTGGGTTACATCAATGGTTTTTTTCCTCTTCTACTGGTACGTTTCCACTCCTGGTTATTCTACATGTTTAATGTTTTTTAATGCTAAATTTAAAATTTTTATGTTTGGAATTATACATACAGATTTGGTTTTTGGAACATTTTCCTTTGAATAAACCAACAGATTCAGAATTAAGGCCCCGTTTTCTGAGATGGCAGGGCTATACAGAATTATACTTCACTCAAGAGAATGCAGCAAAATTATTTAAATTTTTAAAGAATACTGAGGTAATTTTTTAGCTTACATGATGCAATTTGCGCTATGGTTGCGCTATAGTTGCGCTATGGTTGCGCTATGGTTGCGCTATGGTTGCGCTATAGTTGCGCTATAGTTGCGCTATGGTTGCGCTATGGTTGCGCTATGGTTGCGCTATGGTTGCGCTATGGTTGCGCTATGGTTGCGCTATGGTTTCGCTTTAACAAATTTATATGTTTTTTGCAGATTTTTTCTTGTCTTGAAAATGTTACTAATGAAGAGGCCGAAAAATACGGGGTTGATATTATTGCCATACAGAACTCTGAAACCCGTTCAGGCCATGAACCACTTAAATTGCAGTTGCAGTCACCCCAAAAAATAAAGGCTTCCGCAAGCAAAAAAACTTGTCACCACCCCACCTCCATCCCCACCTCTCTCTCTCCCCCTCTCTCCCCTGATTCTCCACAAATTGAACCACCAGAACCTCAAACTGTGCCGCCGCCAACTCAACCGTCTACTCGTCCACCGACTCAAAAAATTTCCATTAGTCAACCTTCTGCTGAACAGCCACCTATTACAAGGGCAGATTTAGAGGCTGTTCAGAATAAATGTTTTGAAATATTTGATAAAATGTTGAATAAAATTCAAGAAAATGTTGGAGCTAGGTTGGATCGGCTTGAAGATATTGTGGAGAAACTGCAGGCAGATCAAGACTCAATGAAGTACAAATTTATTGAATTTCAAATGCAGTGTGATCACAATCAAGAGAAGCCGCATATATCCAGTTCTGCCTCCAGCTTCCAATCAGTGAATAAGACGGCTTTGCATCCTTCAGCAGAAGCAACAATAAAAGTTGTTCCTCCACCCTCCCCAATGGTTAAAGAAATTCCTCCACCACCAACAACACAAGTTGTTCCTCCACCATCACCAATGGTTAAAGAAATTCCTCCACCACCAACACAAGTTGTTCCTCCACCAATACAAGAAGTTCTTCCACCATCGGCCAAAGATGTGCCACCAACAAAAGCTAGTTCATCACAGAAAAGAAAAAGAGAACATGGTGAAAAAGAGGAGATTTCATCAAAAAAAGTAGTTCCATACGTAAAGAAGAAGACCAAAGAGGTTATATCTGTAGATAATATAATAGTTGAATCACATCCTGCATTGGAAATAATGGACTATCCAGGGAAACCTTTTCTAGCAGAACAAAAACAACAATTTATGGATGAATGCTTCAAAAAATTTAATACAAAGTAAGTTTAGTTGCATTAAGGTTGCGCTATGGTTGCGCTATAGTTGCGCTATAGTTGCGCTATGGTTGTGCTATGGTTGCGCTATGGTTGCGCTATGGTTGCGCTATGGTTGCGCTATGGTTGCGCTATGGTTGCGCTATGGTTGCGCTATGGTTGCGCTATGGTTGCGCTATAGTTGCGCTATAGTTGCGCTAAGGTTGCGCTAAGGTTGCGCTAACATTTGTTTTTTATTTTTTTTGTAGGGAGCACAAAATATTTGCGGAAACATCGAAATAAAAAGATCAGATATTGACTTTCTGCTAAACATGATTGGTTAGGTGATAACCATGTTGATTTTGCTTACTTTTTACTTGAGCAGAGTAGGTTAATGTCAGAAAATTTCAACGTTATTTGTATATTTCTCCATTGTACAGGGTAAGTATAAATAATATTTTAAATATTTTTATTTCACGTTTCTTTTTCCTTATGGAACTGAATTATTGCAGGTATACAAAGTCATTCAATCAGGATTATCAAATTTTTATCGAACACATTAATCCAGTTTCAATTGAAGAAAGCAAACTTATTGTTCAACCCATAATTTACCAGAAGCACTGGGTTCTTCTTGTTGGGAAACTGAAGGAGAAAGTCTGAAACTGTATGACTCATTACCTAATCCTGAACACAAGATTTTTGTCATGAAGTTGTAAATGCAATTTAAATTTTAAATTGAAAATCCTGATTACTATGTTTTATATACATAATAAAGTTTAAAATGTTTTATTCCTACAATAAAAAATTTGCTTGAGGACACCGTAGGCTGCTTTTCTAGATATAACAAAATGGAAACCCAGACGGTTGTGGAATTCCAACACAAACAAACAGTACGACTGTGGAATGTTCGTTTGTAAATATATGAAAAGGCAGTTTAGCCAAAACAGACTAGATTGCTCTAAAGGATTGGCAAAAGCACATGCCAAAATTTCGGGCAGAGCTAGCTTATTTTCTTTTTCTTCAAACAAGGAAGTAACATGTGCATATTCTGTAAATTCTACTTTGTTATATTCTGTAACTTACAGCTGCATTGAATGTTACCTTCTGTTGCATCAAAGTGAACAACCCAAGGATGGTTTTGATTCTTTTTCTCTATGTAGTTGACTATATACTTTGAAGAATCAGTTGAGACAAAATCTATACTCATTTCTCCCACAGCCTTTATAAATTCTTCCTCAAAAATTGAATATATTCTTCTTGAGTAAAATCTAGCAGCTTGTTTTAATATTGAGCTGTTCTTTATCACGGGAACAATTTCAGATTGACTACATTTGTAATCCTCATCTTGCTCATTTCGCCGCCAATTCTTCAGTACCTTCTCCAAGCCAAGAAAACAGTCAGTTATTGAACTTGTTGGCTTCGAAATGCCATGACACACATTATTAGTACACTCACTATGCTGCGTTGATAAAATGCCCATGCAAAAGGAATCCTTGTTGAAAGCAGTTGACCACTTTCTCCTAATCTTATGAAGATCCTGCAACCATTCATGGTTATGAAGATTCCCTTCCTTCATCATTTCATCCCACGCTTCCTCAAACACTTCCTCAGAATCACACTACCTCATACACACTTATGGAAGAGTCCTCTAACTTTATTATTGCTATTGTAGATGGAAACTTTTGATGGAACCTTTTTAAAGATGTGCCATTGGCATAATCTATGACGAGTATGAGGTAATGCAACTTCTATGGCCCTGGCCATAGCTTGGTCCTGATCAGTGAATATTGTTGTTGGATATTTATTACCCATTATTCGTACAAATGTTTTAAACAACCATGTAAAACTTTCAATTGTCTCTTCTGACAAAAAAAAGCAAGCCCAAACAAAATATTCTGCCAATGATTGTTAACACCAACAAATGGCGCACAAACTAAATTATACTTGTTCAGCCTGTAACTAGTATCAAAAATCAACACATCCCCAAACACATTCATAATCAATCCTGCTTCTGCCATCAACCCAGAAAAAATTTACCAATCTATCCTCATCATCATATTGAACATCCCATGCGAACATGTGGTCCTCCACTTGTCGATCTTTAAATAATTGAATCAAAGAATTAGTGTCACCAATTTCAATCCTAGCTCTTTTCTCCTTCTGAATAAAATTATATGCATCCCTCTTAGAGAATCCGACATTCTCACATCCACCAACTTCCTCTGCAAGGTAGGCATATGCATCAACGGTTCTAATCCCTGCATCTGTCATTGATTTCAGGACTGAAGCTCTTTCCTCAATAATATTCCTACATGATCTTAAAAGGTGTCGGTCGGCTGGGCTAGCTAATTCATGGTTGTGGGATTCAATAAATCTTTTGACATGCAAGTAACCATCTTCATCTGTGACAAACCTCACCATGGCTGGACAACCGGTTCTGACAACTGGTCTAGTGAATCTCTTTCTCTTTCCTGAAGTATGATCATCACTTTTCTTGAAACCAGCTTTTGAACAAACAAAGTCCTTCGATTTTATCTTTCTAGAATTTGGCCAAAAAACTGTGATGATCCTTTCGGACACTAAATCCATTATCGTGAGCATAAGTGCAAAAACATTCATATGCTTCTGTCTCATCTTTATAAACAGCCTGAAAGAAACAGTAAAGCACAAGTAAAGCGCAAGTAAAGCGCAACTATAAGCGCAACAACGCAACCATAATAGCGCAACCATAGCGCAACCATAGCGCAACCATAGCGCAACCTTAGCGCAACCTTAGCGCAACCTTAGCGCAACTATAGCGCAACTATAGCGCAACTATAGCGCAACTATAGCGCAACTATAGCGCAACTATAGCGCAACTATAGCGCAACCATAGCGCAACCATAGAGCAACCATAGCGCAACTATATCTACAAGTTCAGTTTTTTTTATTACTTAAAATCAATAATGAAAGCTAAGAAACAACAACATTATATTTTTTTTTTTTTTTTTAACTTTTTCGACAAAAGAAATTTATTAAAAATCGCAAAATCAGAGATCCTAAGACTAATGAGCTGAAACCTACGTCTTCTATCTGCGGCGATAATATTAAAACTGACTGTTTACAACTTTCTAACTTACCGAAATGTTGAAACCAGAGGAATTTCCGGCTACGTTAGGTTCCGATTCCGATTCATGCACTACCCCTTGCGATTCATGCATCCTTTCCGATTCGTGCATCCTTTCCGATTCATGTACTCCCTCTTCCATTACCTCTTCGACCTCCCTCTTCGCTGAGCAGTCCATTTCTTCTCTGCAATTTTCTGGCTCATTTTTTCTTCTACAGCAGTAGATATTTGCGTCTTTCGCGGCTTTCAAAATGAAAAAATAGGGCGGCAAATGCTTAAAAGTTCAAATGAAAGGCGTTATCGGGTCGGGTCGCTAATCTGACAAGACATAAAGCGTTAATAATAAATTAAAAAAACGCCTAACAGATGTCGCATTTCCATTGGCGACCGAACGGAGAGATGGCTTCGGTCACCTGACCCAATCGAAGGTAAGACAATTAAAAGTTGCAAAAAAAGACTTTGGTCAAATAAAAAATATCACATGCAACACTCAAAATGAATGAAAAAGGACTCCTAGACAACAGTAAAATCCATTAATCAGCTAAAGCTAGCTGCAACCAAATAGCTCATAAACAGATCTATCACACTTCAAAAACCTGAGAAACAGTGAAAGTTAAACAACCAAATTCATCAAACTGAAGCCTAGACAGAAGCAAAAAATACAATTATAGTTCTAAACCGGTGACCTAGCGAGAAATCAAAGCAACAAAGCGTGAGATGAAAAGAACAATAAAAGCTAATGCAACCCTAATGGAAAATAGCTTACCTGCATCGATGACCGCATCCCAATCAGTCTCCCCACCCTTACTAAACTGCGTCAAATCCCATGTCCCCCCAACCCATCTCGGATCCTTGAAAGCCAAAACCTCCGCATTCTCAACCGCAACCCCATTCGAACTCAGAGACTCCTCAGTATCCTTCACCTCCTCAATCTTAGCAGGAGAATTCATCGATTCCACCTTCTCCTCTACCACGGCCGAGGCCGCCGCCCCTCCCGTCCCATTATCCGCTGACCTCGCCATGAAGAGAGAAGGAAGCTTCTTCGGGAAGAAGGAAAGCTGTAGGGTTTGAGATCGGTGGTTGGGTTTGGAGATTAAGGTGGAGAAGATTGTGGGAAGAGAGGGAGAGAGTGATGAAGCCATTTGTGTTGAAGTTGGTTCTTTTACCTGCAAAACAGAGAGACTATATAGAGAAGAGAAAAGGGAACAAGAGAAAGTCACATGCTTTTTGCTTCCTCGATAAGGGTTTTAGAGAGAATTGGACGCTTGGAGGAAGAAAGGAGAGCGAGACCGGAGTTGGGGATGGGAGCTCTTTCAATTGAAGATGAGAAGTATGTTATCGTCACTGAATCTGCTTGTCGTGATGTGAGTAGGATACTTATGAATTGGGCTTAAGCCCATGGGCTATTTACAATAATTTTCCGTGAGTTTGGGCTTTGAACATAAGAATTAACTATTTTTTGGATTTCATTTCATATTAGCGATAAATCATCTAGTTTTTTTATTCGTGTAAAAATGTTACCTTAATTCATTATTCTTCTAAAAAAATATTTTTTAGGGTCTCTTTGGTTCGAAGTAAAAGGGGTTCAAAGAACTCCAAAAGCAATACTTAGAAATATTATTACTTGTTTTGAAGTAAAACAAATATGAAGTAAAATATTGAGTGATTTGGAATTCACATTCTAGTTTATATTTTTTGTATTAAAAAATTATTAAATTTGACCGATTTCAAATACATCATAAATTCTCAACAATTATTATTGCCGTCAACCACTCCCCGACACTACCAGCAGTTGTCATGGCCAGCGTTGGCCAAACGCCAACATTCACCATTGGTCAACTATCACCACCGGCCACCGGATAGCGGTTATAACTATTATTGAATTTTATATTGCATTCTTTTACTTCAATCTTAAAAAATAAGTGTTAAAAACTGTAAGTTTGACTATTTGATTTTGAGTTGAAGATGAATACAAACCAAATTAATGTCAATCAATTAGCTTTTTATTGACTTTTTGTTTCCTTAATTCAAATAAGTAAATTGGATTTATTTTCTCCCCTTTTTTTCATTATTTGTTTTTGATAACTTGAATGACCCCTTTTTGTTTTTTTCTTTTTTTTTTCTTATTTTTAGAGACGATTTTATATTATTATTATTTTTTTTAAGATTTTAAAACTTATGAAAATTCATTTTCATCTTTTTCTCTTTTTTGGAGTTCTTTATAAATAGGTTTAAAAAAAAATGTTAACCAAAGGAAAGTTCAACTTCAAGAAAATTTCCCATGTTATAACTAGAATATATATTTTTATTTTCTACTTATGAGCCCACATCCTTGTTTTTTTATTAATTTCTAATTCAGACCTTCCCCCAATAAATATTTTTTTTTTAATTTCAATTCAGTTTAAATCAAATTCACACACATCACATACTTAAACTTCAAACTTCTTAATTGATAACCAAAACTCTCAAACTCACTGAATGAAATAAATGATTCATTATGGTTGTTGATTTTCATGCTGCATATTTTAAGCTTAATTAAAACCTGGAACTCGTGCTGTCCATTATTTTTAAGTGTATATTTAATAATGTTCCCAAGCCAATTAATTGTCGATGTATGGGCAAAATAAAGTTTAGGGTTTAGGACGAAAAAAAAAAAAAAAAAAGAAAATGTTTAAATGCCAAGAAAGCTAGAATATTGTTGTATGCAAAATGCCTAGGACTTCATAGATGCAGAAGAACCAAATCTATAAATCATATATTAGATACTCACTCATTAAAGAAACCACAAATATGGACATCGAGATTTTGTTTGAGACGGCTTTCTTACTACTTCTTAAAGCAGCTTTTTACATGTTTTAAGTAGTAAGAAAGCTGTCCCAAACAAAATTTGAATTATCCCGTCAAAGACCCTTTATAAAAAACTGTAGCCATATCAAACAAACCTTTAATGTCTCATTATAAAATCACCAAAACAAGAAGAGTAACCAACTATCTTATCTACAAATGTATCACCATTATCAAGAATCAATTAATCCCATATAACAAAGCATTATGCACTTTACAGACAAACTTTGAAATACTTCAGTTTCGTTTGGAACAGCTTTCTTGTTGCTTCTTAAAGCAGATTTCTAGTTCAAAAATTTTAATTTTTGAATTAGAAAATTGCTCTAAGAAGCAGCAAAAAAACTGTCCCAAATGACGCTTAAACCAACTGAAAGCAATTCATCATAGAATACTAAACTGTCAGAAAATACCCTATATGTACATTTATTTACTCGCTTACATTATTGTTCATGTATGCAGTGTTCTGCTATTTCTGTCCCACAAAAGAGAGACCAATTACCTATAACTTACACACTAACATAATAATTTCAAAAAAAATTTAAGTGCATAAGCACATACAGATCATGTGCTTCAAAATTCATATTAATCAGCTAACTTACAGATAGTATAAGACTTTTTACCAATTCTGCATTCAATACCGCTGAACTTGCAAGTAAAAACATGTCTTCCAGATGGGCTTGCTCTGTTTTTCAACTTATTGAGCTCTTCCACTGCTGGTTTCAGCAAATTGCTCACATCACCTAATGCCCATGCTAGTGATATATGGGGCCGTGGATTCTGTCATCATTTACGGTTAAACAATCCATTCAGAAGCACAGATAGTAAAATATTATTTGATTATATATATATATACATTCATACACACACACCAATTAAGGTTTTTTTTTTGGAACGGCTTTCTTTCTGCTTCTTAAAGCAGCTTTCAAGATGCTGTAAGAAGCATTAAAAAAGCCGTCCCAAAGAAAGCCTAAGTTTAACAGCTTGGAAAATGATAAAAGAATTTTTAAAAAGAGGAACTTAGAAACAATAGAAAGGGGTAACATACTATAGGATTTCAAGGTTTTAGTTCAAGCTAGGATGAAGGAAAAATCAGCATAACATATTGAAGCAGCAATAAATAACTAGCAGATCTAAGGTTAGCAAACGCCTCAGTAAATTATTATGGTAAGTTGAGATTAAAGGTTAGGAGCTGCATTATCCTAGGAAGAAAAGATGCAAGACCATGCAAATTGCTAACTGCTAGACACTTGTTAATCTCAGATAACAATGAGCACAAAAGAGGTGTATCTATTCATTTTGGTGCAACATATGCGAATACCACAAAATAAATTAAAAAAATAAAATAAAATAAAATATTATTGAATATAAAGTCAAACCTTATAAAATTCGGGTAGACCATGCAACCTGTAGATCTCATCAACAATACAAATCTGCCTAGTAATCTGCCAAAAGCATAAACCAATCTTACTAAACAGGAGAGGCAAAAAAATGTTTTTAAATGTTAAGCTCAAAATAAGAAACGATGATACAAGACGAAATTATTTGAAACCGAAATTGGATGCTGTCTAATATTTGATCGGAAAATAGTGTCACCAATATAAAAGTTGAAATTTAGATTCCAATAGAGGTGTGGAAATGCACAAGGAGATGAAGGAATTTCTTGGCTTACTAAACTTTTTAATATTATTTTGAGGACTAAAAAAATGTCAGATGAGTTGAGAATGAGTGTGTTGATTCTTATTTTTAAGAATAAAAGTGATGCACAAAATTGTGCGAATTGTAGAGGAATTAAGTTAATATGTCATACTTTAAAACTATAGGAGAGTTATGGAGCATAGGTTAAGGCGTGATACTAAAGTTTCTCAAAATCAATTAGGATTCATGTCGGGTAGATCTACCATGGAAGCTATATATTTATTGAGAGGTTTAATGGAGAAGTATAGAGAGAATAAGGAGGATCTACATATGATTTTTATTGATTTAGAGAAAGCACATGATAAAGTTTCAAGAGAAGTGCAATGAAGAGTTTTAGAAAAAAAATAGGTTAATAATGCTTATATTAAAGTCATTGAGGATATGTATGCAAGAGTTGTTACTTGTGTTCAAACACAAGGTGATTTGACCAAGTATTTTCCTATTTCGGTTGGATTACATCAAGGATCAGCCTTAAGCCCATATCTTTTTTGTTTTAGTCATGGATTTTCTCACTAGACATTTGCAAGAGGTTGTAACCTAGTGTATCCTTTTTGTTGATGATATTCTTCTTGTTGATAAGACTAGAGAGGGAGTTGAAGGTAAACTTGAATTATGGAGGTCAAATTTAGAGTCTAAAGGCTTTCATTTGAGTATATCTAAATTGAATGTATTATATTGTGGGCTCCGAAAAATTCCATTTTGTTGTTTGTGATCCCGGCCTCTCCACGCCATCGGTCTATTTTTCTTTTAAGTGTTTATGTGACGACGACGATAGAGAGTTTTAACAAGATTAGGTTCCGGGGGAATTTTCAGAAGGCAGATTGGGTTTTAGATAATACACTATCCAGAGATTTCGCCCTCATTTGGTGAGGACTTTTTGATCTGAGTTCTGGTTTCCTATAGGCGCAAGCCCCTATAGTTAATTACCCCTCCTGATGACAAGAGAGAACTTTCGATTAAGGCTAGTCGTTAAGGATGTCACATAGGTTATGAACCTATTGTATAATAGCAATAATTTTAGGGTTTAAATTTTGAATTTGGATGATTTGAAATTTAGAGTTTATCACCACAAACTTAAAACTGATGGTGGGGGGAATGAAGACGAGCCCGATCAAGATCCCATGGTTCCGTCATCCCGGGCTGTCATGATCCCTGGTCTACTTAGTCAGAGGAGGTAGTCGACCCAACCTGACAGAAGGCACCTTGTCGGCAGCCATGGGTTGCTTCGTCCAAGAATACCTTATAGACCTGGGTTGATGTTTGTCTAAGGCGATATATCTGAATCCACCTTAGCTCACAGAAAGCTTTATGCCTATCGAACATACCCTATGATTCATAACTCAAGGGTTTGACGCCTTTAGGGAACATACGAGCTTTGGCCGTGATCGTAATATAATGGTGCCATTTCGTGGCAAAACCACCCGATCAGAGGGCACGTGCCACGTCCCTGTTGGCAAGAGACTATTTGAGGATGAATCGTAGTGATACATCCGACATACATTTACTCTTTGTGAGCTGAGGTTAATTTCAAATTTATCACCCCCGACAAACGGTTGCGGGAGGTGGATGATTTTTAGTTTTAAGTTTTTAGATGATAGATTTCATTTCAAGAATTTGGATTGTTGTTTGATTTAAGATTTGACCCCTCCAGTTGAAATTTTCGATCAACACGTCTATCATCGGGGTGGTGAATAAGGTCACATGTATTTATATACAATTTTGGGAGGTATTTTATATATCAAGTCATGTCGACTCCAATCCTTTTGAGGAGGAGGATGAAACTTGAATATTAGACCCGCGCAGTATTCTTGAATCATCGGATTTGGGACTTAGATGTGACGATTGGAGCACATACGGGTTGTAGTATTTGACCCTGCGCAGCATTCTCGATCATTAATGTTTATATTTTTAATATGTTGACCGGAGCACATGCAGGGGTGTATTTAGTTCAATGGATCATATTTAATATATATGGGGTATTTTAAAATATTTAAACATGATCAATTGCGCAAGTGATTTTATTTAGAAAATAGCCCGGGATTTCATTTAAGGGCCTATGAACGCCTTCTGTCCGCTCTTACACATATTGCGGATCCGGTGGCGTGTATCTAAGATTTCTAAATCAACAAGATCAAATGAGTGATCTAATGTATTTGAATCAAATGTAGCATTTCCTGGCATTACCATCATGCTTTGAATGGATCTTCTTAAAATTATTGTTTATCTGTTGGGAGATATTTATCAAATAGAAAGAGTCTAAAGATGATTCTTAGGTTCTTAGTTTGAATAAAATTTCTCAAATTTCTTAGAGAACCATCTTTAATCATACATTACTAAGACAAATGAGATGCACGATAAATATTTTTAAGCAAAGACTATAATGGCATGAACTTGATTTGGCTGAAGGATACATCAAATTAATATACTTTGATTTCATGTAATCTCAAAACTTTGTTGCCAAAATTTTCTTGAATAATCAACTCAAGTCAAAATCAATTGATAGTTGATTTTATTTTAGGGATTTTTCTTAACTCGATTAGTTAAATTAATTAAGAGACTTAATGTTGAATTAAAATCTCATAGTTAATTTAAAAGTTTTTTTTTATTTAATTAATTGATTCCAAATTATTTTTCCAATCTTCCCAAAATTTGGCTAAGTCTTGAATTTCTGAGTAAATTTTGGCAACCTCCCGGCGTCACCTCCCCGATGCCGGGAGGTAAGAGAATAGCTCGACTCGACCGGAGCGAATCAACGGCGAGGAGATTGAATCTTCATAAGCTTTGATGATCGTCGTTTGCAAATCAAATGGTTGTCATTGTTTGGATGGAGATCATAGTTGTTTGCCAATGTTTGATTGGAGATCGTAGTTGATTGCCTATTGAGACAATCACTTGTTGCTAGTTGATTGTATTAATTAATTAAATAAATTATAATTAAATTTTTATTATAATTTATTTAAATAATTAATTCCAAATTAAATTAGTCCACATTTCTCTAATCTTTCAAAGATTTGGCTAAGTCCCAAATTTTTCAGAAAATTTCGGCAGCCTCCCGGCGTCACCTCCCCAATGCCGGGAGGTAAGGAGGGCATTTGCCCTTTCAAGTCCGCCCGGCCGGAGCGAATCGACGGTCGAGGGCTTCGGGGCGTTGATGGGCCTCGGAATTGGTCTTCAGAAGCTCGAATTGATGACGATTGGTTGTAAATAATTGATGTTGATTACTTGTCGAAAATTTGCTAAGTCCTGAAATTTTGAGAAAATTTCGGCAGCCTCCCGGCGTCCCCTCCCCGGCGCCGGGAGGTTTGGAGGGCATTTGCCCTTTCAAGTCCGCCCGGCCGGAACGAATCGACGGCCGAGGGCTCCGGGGCGTTGATGGGCCCCGGAATTGGTCTTCAGAAGCTTGAATTGTTGACTGTAGTGGTTGCCGACGATTTGTTACATATTTTCTGCTTGAAAATTCTCTCATCTCTCTTTCTCTATCTCTCTTTCTCTCTTTCTCTCTCTCTCTTATATTATTTTATTATTTATATTATAATATATTATATAACATATATATAGTATATCATATATAATATAATATTATACATATATCATATGATGTATATTATAATATAATATATGATATGTATATTATTATATAATATATTTATTATATATATTATATAATATATATTATAAAATCTATTAGAAATAGAGAGAGGGGAAGAATCGGGAAGGTCCCGATCGGAGACAAGGAAGAGATGGAGACCACGGCTATGGCTCAGGTTCGGGTAAGGCTTCGACGTCGGAGGAGGAGGCTGGGACAGGCGTCGGCGTATCCGGCGAAGGTGGAGGCGGCATCGACTTGGTCGGATGCGGAGGGAACAACGTCAATTCAGTGAGGCTAGGGCACGGCGGGATTGGATTGTTCGATGGATTTGGATGGACTTCGACGATGCAGAGGGATCGTATGTCGACGGAGAGCCGCAGGTCAGTTTCAGATCTCCCTTTTCTTTCTCTCTGTGCGGTTCTTTCTTCCCGTTTCGTTCTGAGAGCGTGAGAGAGTTTTTTGTGAGCGCGCCAATGAATGAGAGGAGGCCAGTGTTTTGTGTCGCGAAGAGCGGTTTCTGCCGAGAGAAGTGCGATCATGGGCAGTTATGTGCGGTTGGGTCCGATCGTGGGCGGTTGTAGGATCGATCGTGGCTGAGGTGGACTTGGTCGGGTTCATTGCTTGCAGGTCAACATATATATGGAGTGTAATTTAGTAATAATAGATTTAGTGGAGGGATTGTGACTTTGGGTGATCAAGTCATTAATAAGAGTACACATTTTCGATTTTTTGGGTCTATGGTTCAGAGTGATGGTGAAATAGATGGGATATTATTAGTAGAATTCAAATTGGATGGTTGAAGTGGAGGAATGCATTGGGCTTGTTGTGTGATAGAAAAGTCCCCCTCAAAGGCTCAAACTTAAGGGAAAGTTCAATAAGATGATGGTTAGACCTGCAATACTTTATGGTGCAGAATGTTAGCCATTAAAAAAGAAGCATAATATTAAGTTAAGTGTTATAGAGATGAGGATGCTCAAATGGATGAGTGGCTTTACTCTTAGAGACAGGATATGAAATGAGCATATACGTGAAAAGTTTGGAGTAGCTCCAGTGGAAGATAAGATTAGAGAGAGTCATCATAGCTGATTTGGTCGCATAAAGCGGCAGCTTTCCAATGACCCGGTTAAATGTATTAAATTTGGCTTATGTTAAGAAAGGTAGATGTAGACCTGAAGAGACTTGGTTAGATAATATTAGAAATGACCTTTCTTTATTAGATTTAAATTAGAATTTAACTCTTAACTTGACACAATGGAGAAAAAGGATTCATGTAGCCGACCCCACATAGTAGGATAAAGGCTTGATGTTGTTGTTGTTGTTGTAAGGTCAAGTTAGGTTGGCTACATTTTCATTGCATTGCAAAAAGATACGTGTGAAGAAAATGAAGCAAAATTTGCTGTTTTTCATTTGCACAAAAAAAATTGAAGTACATGGAGTAGAAAGTGTTTACAACCTAAAATAAATGCATTCACTTCGCAACTATTTGAGCTTGCAAAGCGTGAGTATGCAAGCATTGTTTTAATTTACACAACTTTGTCGCCAACCTAGTAGACTTTAATAGCAGTATATAGCTCATGCCATCATCTCATATCAGGATTTTTTATACAACACGAATCAGAAAGCATTCTTGAAGTTTGAAATGCTCTTCGTTGAACAGAGACAATATTTAATATGCATATCAATTATAAGTTTAGCATAATCCTAAGGTTGAAAAACATTCAAAATTGTACAAAATTTCAACGATAGCAGAACATAAAATCAGCGTTGTAACAGAACAAAATTTTATTTAGTAAAAACATAGTGCAATGCATCATCCTCATTAGCTTTATCCAAACAATTTGAGGTATTCATTATGAATCCACTTTCTACATTCATTCTCATTGAATGTCACAAGGAGTGTTAAACCTTTCACAAAAAATAAATACGTAAATAAAAATACTCGTTAATAATCACGTGATCTCAAGCTCAAGCTCGAGTACAAAACACTTTACTCTACATTGAGTTTGCTCGATAATCATCCTAAAACCAGCAAAGCTATTTTCTAGCATTTTATTTGAGATAGATGATATTCCCATAGCTCCTATCATATGATCATTTCTCAATCTATCATTCCAAATTCTATCAAATTCAACTTAATATTCTCATTTATGGCATGCTAAATTTGGCTCTCAGTGACTTCTTTGTCGTCCAAAACTCAAGGTCTGATGACATAGTGAGCCTAATTGCAACTTCATAAAAATTACATTTAAGTTTCAATGATATTCTCTTGCCATACTCCCAAGGCACTTATAATTTTAACTATCAAGCCTTAGTTCTAAAAGTTATAGCCCATATCTCCACTCTTTTATATATTAGATATAATATATTAAAATCTATTACACTTAGATGTCACTTTATTTTCAAGCAACATTAATCAATACTTAATAAAATATCATAAATTGCATTTTTTGCTTTATAAAATCGAAGTCCATAATTCCTAAAACTATATTCCATTTTTCTAAAATTTAACTTATCTCAACAATGATATCACTAATTTGAATTATTTTAATTACAAAAAATATATACCAAAGTGCTTCAATTTGACCAACCTTTGTAAGTACCTTTTTGATCGATAAAAAAAGCACAAATTTAATGGTAATCCTTGGTCATTCAACAACTCCTTAGTAAGGGTCTAAGTGAGCTTCGAACTCAACTAATTAATGAGCGCGTGCGTTGACCTTGTCTAGAAGCAAGCTCGAGCTCAAATTAAACTCCATATATTAAATGAGCTTTTGTTCAAGCTTGATGAAGCTAAGCTTGTTGGCTTACGAGTTAGCTTAACTATTTCCTATTTCTTCTTCACCATTCAATCTAGGTAATATAAATCCAACTTTCACAAAGTCCTTTCTTCTCTAGAAACAACTGAACCCATCGGCGCCTTCATAACAAACAACGAGCTCTCACAGCAACTTCCGTTGGTGCAACGACCTCCCGCTAGTGCCATCAATGTCTTCTTCAACAAACACCTGTTGCAACTTACTCCTACTCTCTACTGTCGATGTCATCTCCAATGGGTTCCTATCACAATTACCTTCCTTTGGGGTTCTCAAGCTCACAAGTCGATCTATAGCCCGCTACAATTCCAACGAACCAAGCTCAAGCTCATCGTATGGAGAGATAATTACATGCGGACATCGGATGCAGAGCTACATCCATACTCAAATAAAAATATGACGTATGGACTAGTATATTACTAGGTATTACTGTGTATTGGTGTGTATTAGCTGTGTATACTGTGTACTAGCTAATACATAGCAATACACAATTAATACACACAAATACACAATAATAACAAGTAATACACTAGTTCACGCATCATATTTTCATTGGACTCCGGATGTAGCTCTACGGCCGATGTCCGCACGAAATAATTTCTCCATTGCATCAGCTTAATACAAGCTTAAACTCGAGTTTGTGTCTGCCATTGGATAGGAGAGTTGAGCTCAAATTTATTATAACTCAAGCTCAACTCAACTCAACTCTTTTGCAGTCATACTCCTAAGATTACTTAATAATACATCATAGATGTATACAATAGCTTCAACATGCATTTGGCATGCAATTTTTTTAATTAATATGCACAAAATCAATTCTTATAATAATTGATTATATGTCTTCTAAAGGTCAATAAAAATCATATAAAATATTTTTTACTCTATTATTTTCTATTAATTATGTTAGCACAAAGATGCCACCATAAGGGGTCTTTCTAATTGATCATTTGATACAAATAAATGTTTTCAAAGTATGGTGCCATTACTCTATTATAACTTTATACTATAACTCATAAGCCTAATTACCACGTAAGTACCATAATCCTAAATGTCATTTTCTATTCTTGAAAATTAGTACTTAAATGTTTCTTCTCTAATCCTTTGATATTTTCTTAATCTTTAAAATTCCTTTAAAAAGATTCATTAACCAAATAGCTCCATTTTGCCCATAACTCATAAAGTCTCTATGGGTATCTCACATGGATCTAAAACTTCACTACATGCATCTTCTTCAAACCCAACTACACTTAACCGTTTTTTTAACAACCTAAAATGCATATAATTGGTTTGCTAATTATGCTCTTTGTAAAAAAAAAAAACTTCTTTAAAATTTCTTTTAATAAGTCCTCAAAATAGCATTTCTATATTTACTTGATATATTCATTTTTTAACTATGATCTTAAAATTTTCATTTTTAAAGCATCTACCTTAATTAAAAACTTTATCTCTCTCATCTTTTGCCTTCTTTATTTTATATACCTCATTTTCTATTTTTTTTAATTCATAGTCTATTGAATAAAATAATTAAATTTTAGTTTTTATTTAGCTTATTATCTTCTTGGAAGATTTGTAGCTTCCATACAACCACTAATTTGATGAAGTTCTATATGATTACACTCGACAAAAATCTCAAACAAATAAATGACCTGATCAAATTGTTTTTGCATAGTTTTATATGATTTTATAATTTAATCTTTTATTTTTGGACTCGTCTATGAAAAAATACCTACAATCATAGGATGTGTCCTTCAGATTTTTCTTTTACAAAATTATTTGGTTCGACTCATAGTTAGACGGCTCAAGGCATGTGTTCAATAAAACTGCTCAAATTACTTGATAAACATAAATTTTAGGGTCTCATTCGATTCATTGCTAATGTAGGTTCATTTTTTATTCTCAATCATTGTTCGGTTGTTTCAACCTCTTGTTCTAATATTTTCATCCTAATGGTTCATACACTATTCTTGGACTTTCAATTATGCTAAATTAGTTGCTAGATTCATGTTTGAATTGTTGTTTGGGGCATTAAGGCCTATTTTGCACCTAAAGTTGTTGTTCCTTACTCTGCCCAATTTAGGACACGAATATCATGTGTGTATTTTGTCCTGCGGAACATCATACCTATGAGAAAACAAAATATGGACCATCCTACTTCCTCCTTATTTACAATGACTTTTGCAATGGTCTGCATTGCAACGAATCAGGTCCATCATATAAGCACATTATTTGCTAACCATATTTTGTAATTGTAGTATCTATCATATTTTTGCAACAACTTCATTGCTTAATGATCACATCATTTGAGATTTGGCCTTATCTTTTGTACCCAAGCAATCTTATGAGTTATGCCAAAATTTTATAAATAGGTTAAGGTGCGTACATAATGAAATATTTGACACAATTTCCTTTGACAGTGGTTATCTAGAGTTGACTTAATGGTGTTGTGGCAATGGATTTTTAACTTGTATACCTTGCTCTAGGCAGTATTCCTTAGCATTATCTTTAAAAAAAATTTGAAGGAAACAAAATTTGCAATATTTTTTTAACGCAGAAGTTTCTAGTTTCTACATTCCATGCGTGGCTTGCATGTACGATTCTTGTGGCTGGACTAATGGCTAGCGTGTTTGGTACTTTGGTGCTGCAAGTTGCGTTTGTGCAAGTCTTCTAGAAAGGAACTTGCAATTTAATGAGCCATGCACACCCTAAGAGGCTTACAAGATTGGGATTAACAATAGTTGTAGATGGGAATTTGGGGATCTTAAATTAAAGTTGAGTAAACTATTAACTTCTGAGATTTAGTTGATGTGACTACTCAGTTTTTTTACATGTATTCATACCACGCATCATATCAAATGCACTAAGAAACCAGTCCTAAATCATCCTAGATTTTGTTCTACTTGGTGGTTCCTTTCCTAAAAACTTTTTTAGTGATTTGCGGGAGTTCTTGATTTGATACAATTTATCACAACAAGACTTTCAATTGCGGCATCAAATATCAATGTTTTCAATTGTTCTTTTGGTTTAATTTTCACATTGATTTCTTTTTATTTAATCAATCATTAAGTTATCATTTGGCATAAAATATATGTATTTTTTTTAATACACAAAAAATTAGCAAATAATTATTTAATTAGTGTTCTTTCTAATTGCAAATTTATGTGGTTTCATACATTGCAATATTGCATCATTTAATTGCATTAAGAACTAAAGACCATAATACGTTCAACAACACTAAGCCTCAGTAGTATTTATTTTTCATCACTTTAAACTCACATTTTTCATCTTTAATAAAAAGGTTTAGTAACTCAATTGTTGCTATAAAGTGGATGTGGCCTTCCAATGCTAATAAAGCACAAATTGAATTAAATACTTAAGTATAAACTAAATCACCGGAGGTGTTTATGAAAAATGTATGGCATTGTTGGATGCCTTCCAAAAAAACTATCAGAAAAAAAAAAAAAAAAAAAAAAGCGCGTACAACAAAAGCGCGTACAGGTTTAAATAAAAAAAAGGGGGGGGGGGGGGGGGAGGGGGGGGGGGGGGGGGGGGGGGGGGGGGGGGGGGGGGTTGGTGGGGTGTCTACTAAGCCCTCATGGGACCCCAATTAATCATCCAGAAGGTCAATTTGCCTATCATAGTTATAGTGAACCTTCTTAATTCTCAAGCACAACAAACGTTAATTGTTAACATCCAAGACCAGTAATTTCTAGTAAAAAAGAATACGCATCCAAGCCTGAGTAGTAACATCATAAATTCATAATAAAGATAGTTCTTTGTTAAAATGGAAAGTTGTACCAAGTATGGTAATAGGAAGCTCGAATATATACCTCTAATAAACCTCCCCCAGTAACTTCCAATGAAAGAAATGACCGTGTAAGTTCATCATTGACAAAAGCTTCCCATTTATTGAATTCCATCCAGTATCTGTCATCAATGGTCAAAAGGGAAAACAAGACAGCATTTCAAGGAAGGATAAAACCAAATGAAGCATAAAGAATCAATAGGCAGTCATTTGAAAAATTCTGAAAGCTTTTGTCAATTGAGTGCATCACCTCACCTTCTCTGAAACTGCAACCTTTGACGAAGCATGGCCACAATTGAGTCAATTTGATGAACTTTAATAGGAACAGGTCTCCCCAAACTAATATGAAATTCCTTTCCTAAAATTAGTTGTTCAAACTTTTCATCATCTTTGCACAACTCATTAAGCGCAATATCTACGTCAATAACATAAAGGTCCGATACAAGAGATGAAATTATCTTCATAGATGAACTCAGCTGCTTCCTTGTCATAGATGGTATCCGAACTGCATAAAGAACAAAAAATTTTGCTCTTCATTCAAAACAATTTGCCAGAGACCTTTCGCTTATGAAATAATAATTATGGCTGCATATGCATTAGTTAAGACAAGAATCAGGTGAATATCACAAAAAAGAAAATTTAATAACTCGAAGATGCAGGAAGTTTAGATGCAGTGGCATATGAGCATCTAAAATATTGAGCTTACAAAAGAGTTTATAACCTGACACCCCGCGAAAAGACACCTATATGATATGGGATGAAAATTTTCAGGTCGAGAATTATGAATATTGTTAGACAGAGGTATGAAGCGTAATGAGAGCATGTAGAGAGGCCTTACTTGGCAGTGTAAGAAAAAATTCAGTATAAATCTAGTCTCTGAATTTAAGGGTATAGATTTTAAAGAAAAAATAATACTTTTAAATGTTGATAAGGAAAATGGCCTTTTCATGAAATGACAGCACCTGATATTGGCAGGACCAAATTAGAATGGGAGTCTCCCAGGTCCCCTATCTGTGAGCTTCTCAATGGCAGGTTTTAAGGAGCGAGCATGGTGAACCCTTTCAACTGAGTGGAGCTCAGAAACTGGTTGGAAGCCTCGAAGCATTGGAGACATAAAAAAAGGTATTTGGATGAAAGGTGGAGCAAATGCGGGGTGTATTTTATTGTATTCTTAGTATTTCATTTAATGCAAGTTCATATGTAACAGAAATGCTCCATCTCCCAACCCACTGGATAGTTGGAACATGGTCACTTAAGTCAGTTTTCTATGATTTTAAAGGTGCCACATCTCTATACTTTTGCCAAAAAATTATAGATACCCACCCTAAGATCCCACCCAAAAAAGGATTAAAAAAAACTAAAAAAATAGGATTGGAACTCTGGATCTAATCATTTGCCTCAGGAAGGGAGAGCTTGCAAGATCTATGATCCAGGAGTTGTCTATAAAGTAAAATATTATCATCACTCGATAGAAGGATGGGTGACTGTTTCCCTGATAAATCAAACAGTTTTGTTCAATTACAATTGATCATGTATTGCAAATCCTAGTCTGTCAGATGGACTTTGGAGACCAAGCTGTATTAGGAAAAGAAAAATTTTCAAGAAAAAAAAATGATAAAATTGAATGTTGCAGGTGTCACTACATCAATGTGTCATATACTCCACTAACCTAAAAAGGCAAAACATGATAATTGTAAGTTCCGAGTCTACATTCGGAAATCAAAGTGGTAAGACCAACTATTCAAGCTCAAATTATCAGGCATGCAAATTATAAATTCTACCCCGAAATATTGTATTGAACCACCATATGCCTTTTGTTGTCTTAAAACATGAAAAAATCAAGGAACAACAAGGTAGTCCAGTTCATCAAATCTATAGTGGGATCGCCCACAAATGAAACATCAAACAACTTCAATTCTCTGCACAAAGTACCAATGCACAGTAGAGTCAATCATCAGAAACTAGAGCTAATACTAGACTCGTCATATTATTGTTGCCTCCTATACAATAAAGCCTACCCGCCAGAGAATCTCCATTTTATTGACCAGAACAATATCCAAAACAAAGGAATAAGAATATCTTCATCACTGCCACCATTAGGGCTGTCAAAAGTGGGTTTTGGGTCAGATTCGGGTCCAACCCAAATCTGACCCGGCACTGTTCAGGTCAACACGAGCGACCCGTTTTTAGAAACGGGTCATTTAATCAAGCCCGAACCCGACCCGCTTCAGGCCCGGGTCAACCCGACATGACACGTCTAACCCGGAATTCATTAAAATCTGGGTTTTTAATGCACCAAACAGTGAAAAAACTGACAAATAAAAGCAGTTAACAGCACTAACAGCAGGTTTAAATTATGAATAAATTAAGAAATCATTTACAAATTACTTAAATATGTAAGGCTGCTAGGGTTTTTTATGTGGGGTTTTGTCAATTCACTTTTGGACCAAGTTCCACGAACCTCAAACCAATAGTATTTGGTTCAATTCCTGAAATAGTATAGCACCAAGAGAAATTAGCTTGATTTGCACTTCTATATGGGCATTTCAATTTGGCAATGACAATCTTGCCAGGTTGGCACCAAAGGCTATGCAAGGGATGCCATTAATTGATATCTTTTACGTAAATATGTCATTAATTGATGTATCAGTATGGTTTTTTTTATGGTTGTGAATTATGTGATTTGGGTGATGGCAAGGGATACCAATCTAAATTTAGGAGCGTGTAAAAGCTAAGAACTGGTGCACCCTAGGTGGAGAAACATATGGATAGAATGTCATGTTAGCGTTGGATTAAACCTACTGGAAATAGAGAAAAATTCTGTTATGTGCAAAGATGATCAATGGTGAGAACAATTCAACCTAACAATTTTACATGATTTGGACCACGATAGGGCTCAAGACATTCGTGGACTGGATGCAAGGGATGGCACTAACGTGGTTGCTCTATTACAATGCCATCTAGGAAATAGAACAAAGATGGTTAAGCTGTAGATTGATAGGAAGGGCAGAAGTTTGCATGTTGTGGTCATGGCAAGATTAGGTGCATGCAACAGTAGCCTTGCAGCAAAGGACTCTAAGGTTCCGGCACAAGCTACTATCTAAAGAATATGAAGGGGGCAATCCTCCTAGAAACACGAAATCCTCAAGGCAATAACCCTCCTGACTAGAGGATTTCAATAAACTTACAATTGATGACTACAACATCAAACGAAAGACGAGTGATGGAATATAAAAGCCTTATTTGATGTAGTCTAATTTGATTACATGGAAAAAGATAGCCTAATTTGATTACCCTGTAAGTAAAGTTGCACTTAAATGCTCTGAGATCTATGGTAACTTTAATTAGCCTACATTAGCCTTGATTGACCAACCTAGTGATTCTGGCTAGTTTCGATCGATCCATTATGACCTCCATTGATCCAATTTGAGATTTTTATGTGTTCATAAAGATTCTTGCTGATTAATCAACCCGCATCCATCATCATTTGAGCACCACAAAACCCTTCATATATTTCCATAATTCGATTTACATTTAGTTCAATGACATTAGTCAAGTTGAGTATACCAGTCTTTTCTTAAAATCAAACAGCTATTTTCAAACCTTTCAGACATGAGCAAAACAAAGAGAAACATCTGCCAGTAAAAGAAAGTAACATAAGAAAAGCAATTGAATATCATTTTAAAATGCTATAAGCATGCAAAAAATATATATGAGAATAAGGTTTCACATAAGAATGCAATGGATATCCCATTGGCCTAAGGCCTCACATATATCAAGCAAATAGAATGGAAAACGCTAAAATGTAAATAAGCAGAAAAACCTGGGATGAAAATATGTAGTGCATAGTTTCCTTGAATATGTGGGAAGCTCCTGACACGGTTCCCTTGGCAACTTGTAAAATCTGTACAGCATTACAACAGTCTTGGTGACCTCTCAGCATTCTTGGAAAAAGAATCAACCTAAAGTAATAAATGAGGCAGTATAACAAATTTTACCTGAAAAGAAAAAAATAGTTTATTGGATTTAACTTATCCTATAAAAGCTAGCTTTTTTATCAGTGTCTAGCTAATGAACCATCCCTTCTTTTTTTTGTTTTTGTCTTCAATAGTTTATCTGTAACTCAAAGGGTTAACCCCAGATTATTGTGAACTAATCCACACAAATTGCACGAAATCTGCTTTGCCAACAAAGAAAATGTAGCAATTTTACTTTAGATTCTCAGAGAAAATAAAAAACTAATATGCTTTAGGTAGTCAAAAAGCCCCAAAGATGATTCATCATCCAAAGCACTTGTTTTTGTTCTTACGCGTTAAGATAATAAAAATATCATACTTATGATACTTATGAAAATGATGAAGAAGAGAAAAAAGGTAAGATACCCAAAGAATTTTGGGTTTGTAGTAGGTCAATGGGAGGCGGAGGCAGGCAGATAGACTCCTTAGGTTTTGGGGTCAGCCTCGGAGCAGTGGTCGTTCTCTCGCTTGATCCACGGGAATCATCTGAGTCCGACTCCGAGCCATAACTGGCTCTGAGCGCCTCCATCCGTCTACGGCGCTCTCTTATTCTTTTTACTTCCAGAAAAGTTCTCCAGCTATGAAATTTTGATCGATGCTACTTCAAGAATAGGCTGAATAGCAATCTTAACGATGCCGGATTTACGCCAGATTTGGGTTAAATCCTGCCAAAAGCCAAAACAAAGCAAAATTAAATCCCACGGTAAGTTTACGCTTCAGTTCACGGCGTTTTCCCCCATTCATCTTAAATCCCGGATTTACTATATCCAGTTGTTCGGCGGATTTATGGTATTTGGCCGAAGAAGCGTGCGAAAGAGGAGAAAGATCATTACCTCCGTCGTGACTTTCAATCCGACAGGAACAACGTCGTCGGCGAAGGAGGTGAAGAAGCTTTCGTTATCGTTAGCGACTGTATCCAAAATTAGTTCTCGCGAAGCACGGAAGCCGCAAGGAAGAAATGGCGGCGAACATATATGCAGCTCATGGCAGCGCTTGAAATTTACGGAACTTTATGGGCAAATTAGGTCAAAGGGAAGCTGGGCCTACAGTCACCTTTTTGGACAATTGTAAGCCTCTATTCCTTTAGCTTACACATCCATTGGCCCACACATTCGTATATTTTAATCCAGCCCAATTTAAAACTTTAATATTTTAGTTTTTTTTTCTAAGTTTAATAGAGAAAAATGAATTTAGAGAGGGTACAAGAGGTGTAGATTGTTTGCTAGAGAAATTATTACATGCAGTCACTAGAGAATATTTGGAGGCAAATCAAAACACATCACGTCACTTTTTTGTTGTGTATCGCAATATATTGGGTGATGCGGCACATTCTGATTTACTTCAGGACAGTTCGTTGATCGCACGTAACAATTTCTCCGTTTGAGATGGCTGAAAATTTTTTAAAGGTGGTTATAAAATTATTGTTTTGAAGTCACTACAAAAAATAATTTTCTAGCGTAGAAATTTCGTGAAAAAAAAAAGCCAAATAAAATATATGATTGTGAATTGAAAAGCAAAACAGTAAGTAAATTATCTCAAATGAAGTCTATATATGTTCAGAGTTTGTTTGTTTTTAAATATTTTAATGGTATTCACTATTCATATGCTTGGTCATATTATTTATTATCATTACATTTTTAAAATTTTTAAACAAAAAAAAAAAGTAAATTTAGGTGTTTTTTTATTTAAAGACCTCTTATCATGGTTACTTTGACGTCTGCTAACTTCACCACCTACCAATGATACCAACACACACCATCACTTATAAAATCGATAAACGCTATCAACATCAACTACGACCCCACAATTTCAGCAATTAGATTTATGTTGGACTCTCGCTAAATAGCTCTTCCCACTCCAACTAATATATTCTTAATAGCGTATGAATGACTTCGCGCAAGAAAAGGCAAGGCTTCCCTTGTAATCAAATAAAAATACTAATGGAATCATTTTAACTAGATCTGACCAAGAAATTTTATTTTTTCCTAAAATTTTTTATGTAAAAACTCCGATATCTTTTATAATTCTTGCATCTCTCATCTCTTATCTGTGGGCTTAATCATCATAAAAAACTAAGACGGTAAACTCTATGACTCTGCTACCATGAATATTCTCGCACGCAGCAATATTAATTTCTAAAAGTATTTTAA